>OY755044.1:52153346-52656082 GCA_963576565.1 Aspidapion aeneum | reverse complement strand
CCAGACATACAGACAGACATACAGACAGACATACAGACAGACATACAGACAGACAGACAGACAAGACAGACATACAGACAGACATACATGACAGACATACAGACAGACATACAGACAGACATACAGACAGACATACAGACAGACATACAGACAGACATACAGACAGACATACAGACAGACATACAGACAGACATACAGACAGACATACAGACAGACATACAGACAGACATACAGACAGACATACAGACAGACATACAGACAGACATACAGACAGACATACAGACAGACATACAGACAGACATACAGACAGACATACAGACAGACATACAGACAGACATACAGACAGACATACAGACAGACATACAGACAGACATACAGACAGACATACAGACAGACATACAGACAGACATACAGACAGACATACAGACAGACATACAGACAGACATACAGACAGACATACAGACAGACATACAGACAGACATACAGACAGACATACAGACAGACATACAGACAGACATACAGACAGACATACAGACAGACATACAGACAGACATACAGACAGACATACAGACAGACATACAGACAGACATACAGACAGACATACAGACAGACATACAGACAGACATACAGACAGACATACAGACAGACATACAGACAGACATACAGACAGACATACAGACAGAACATACAGACAGACATACAGACAGACATACAGACAGACATACAGACAGACATACAGACAGACATACAGACAGACATACAGACAGACATACAGACAGACATACAGACAGACATACAGACAGACATACAGACAGACATACAGACAGACATACAGCAGACAGACAGACAGACAGACATACAGACAGACATACAGACAGACATACAGACAGACATACAGACAGACATACAGACAGACATACAGACAGACATACAGACAGACATACAGACAGACATACAGACAGACATACAGACAGACATACAGACAGACATACAGACAGACATACAGACAGACATACAGACAGACATACAGACAGACATACAGACAGACATACAGACAGACATACAGACAGACATACAGACAGACATACAGACAGACATACAGACAGACATACAGACAGACATACAGACAGACATACAGACAGACATACAGACAGAATACAGACAGACATACAGACAGACATACAGACAGACATACAGACAGACATACAGACAGACATACAGACAGACATACAGACAGACATACAGACAGACATACAGACAGACATACAGACAGACATACAGACAGACATACAGACAGACATACAGAGCAGACATACAGACAGACATACAGACAGACATACAGACAGACATACAGACAGACATACAGACAGACATACAGACAGACATACAGACAGACATACAGACAGACATACAGACAGACATACAGACAGACATACAGACAGACATACAGACAGACATACAGACAGACATACAGACAGACATACAGACAGACATACAGACAGACATACAGACAGACATACAGACAGACATACAGACAGACATACAGACAGACAGACATACAGACAGACATACAGACAGACATATAGACAGACATACAGACAGACATACAGACAGACATACAGACAGACATACAGACAGACATACAGACAGACATACAGACAGACATACAGACAGACATACAGACAGACATACAGACAGACATACAGACAGACATACAGACAGACAAGACAGACATACAGACAGACAACAGACAGACATACAGACAGACATACAGACAGACATACAGACAGACATACAGACAGACTACAGACAGACATACAGACAGACATACAGACAGACATACAGACAGACATACAGACAGACATACAGACAGACATACAGACAGACATACAGACAGACATACAGACAGACATACAGACAGACATACAGACAGACATACAGACAGACATACAGACAGACATACAGACAGACATACAGACAGACATACAGACAGACATACAGACAGACATACAGACAGACATACAGACAGACATACAGACAGACATACAGACAGACATACAGACAGACATACAGACAGACATACAGACAGACATACAGACAGACATACAGACAGACATACAGACAGACATACAGACAGACATACAGACAGACATACAGACAGACATACAGACAGACATACAGACAGACATACAGACAGACATACAGACAGACATACAGACAGACATACAGACAGACATACAGACAGACATACAGACAGACATACAGACAGACATACAGACAGACATACAGACAGACATACAGACAGACATACAGACAGACATACAGACAGACATACAGACAGACATACAGACAGACATACAGACAGACATACAGACAGACATACAGACAGACATACAGACAGACATACAGACAGAACAGACAGACATACAGACAGACATACAGACAGACATACAGACAGACATACAGACAGACATACAGACAGACATACAGACAGACATACAGACAGACATACAGACAGACATACAGACAGACATACAGACAGACATACAGACAGACATACAGACAGACATACAGACAGACATACAGACAGACATACAGACAGACATACAGACAGACATACAGACAGACATACAGACAGACATACAGACAGACATACAGACAGACATACAGACAGACATACAGACAGACATACAGACAGACATACAGACAGACATACAGACAGACATACAGACAGACATACAGACAGAATACAGACAGACATACAGACAGACATACAGACAGACATACAGACAGACATACAGACAGACATACAGACAGACATACAGACAGACATACTGATGACAGACAGACATACAGACAGACATACAGACAGACATACAGACAGACATACAGACAGACATACAGACAGACATACAGACAGACATACAGACAGACATACAGACAGACATACAGACAGACATACAGACAGACATACAGACAGACATACAGACAGACATACAGACAGACATACAGACAGACATACAGACAGACATACAGACAGACATACAGACAGACATACAGACAGACATACAGACAGACATACAGACAGACATACAGACAGACATACAGACAGACATACAGACAGACATACAGACAGACATACAGACAGACATACAGACAGACATACAGACAGACATACAGACAGACATACAGACAGACATACAGACAGACATACAGACAGACATACAGACAGACATACAGACAGACATACAGACAGACATACAGACAGACATACAGACAGACATACAGACAGACATACAGACAGACATACAGACAGACATACAGACAGACATACAGACAGACATACAGACAGACATACAGACAGACATACAGACAGACATACAGACAGACATACAGACAGACATACAGACAGACATACAGACAGACATACAGACAGACATACAGACAGACATACAGACAGACATACAGACAGACATACAGACAGACATACAGACAGACATACAGACAGACATACAGACAGACATACAGACAGACATACAGACAGACATACAGACAGACATACAGACAGACATACAGACAGACATACAGACAGACATACAGACAGACATACAGACAGACATACAGACAGACATACAGACAGACATACAGACAGACATACAGACAGACATACAGACAGACATACAGACAGACATACAGACAGACATACAGACAGACATACAGACAGACATACAGACAGACATACAGACAGACATACAGACAGACATACAGAAGACATACAGACAGACATACAGACAGACATACAGACAGACATACAGACAGACATACAGACAGACATACAGACAGACATACAGACAGACATACAGACAGACATACAGACAGACATACAGACAGACATACAGACAGACATACAGACAGACATACAGACAGACATACAGACAGACATACAGACAGACATACAGACAGACATACAGACAGACATACAGACAGACATACAGACAGACATACAGACAGACATACAGACAGACATACAGACAGACATACAGACAGACATACAGACAGACATACAGACAGACATACAGACAGACATACAGACAGACATACAGACAGACATACAGACAGACATACAGACAGACATACAGACAGACATACAGACAGACATACAGACAGACATACAGACAGACATACAGACAGACATACAGACAGACATACAGACAGACATACAGACAGACATACAGACAGACAGACAGACATACAGACAGACATACAGACAGACATACAGACAGACATAAGACAGACAGACATACAGACAGACATACAGACAGACATACAGACAGACATACAGACAGACATACAGACAGACATACAGACAGACATACAGACAGACATACAGACAGACATACAGACAGACATACAGACAGACATACAGACAGACATACAGACAGACATACAGACAGACATACAGACAGACATACAGACAGACATACAGACAGACATACAGACAGACATACAGACAGACATACAGACAGACATACAGACAGACATACAGACAGACATACAGACAGACATACAGACAGACATACAGACAGACATACAGACAGACATACAGACAGACATACAGACAGACATACAGACAGACATACAGACAGACATACAGACAGACATAGCAGACAGACATACAGACAGACATACAGACAGACATACAGACAGACATACAGACAGACATACAGACAGACATACAGACAGACATACAGACAGACATACAGACAGACATACAGACAGACATACAGACAGACATACAGACAGACATACAGACAGACATACAGACAGACATACAGACAGACATACAGACAGACATACAGACAGACATACAGACAGACATACAGACAGACATACAGACAGACATACAGACAGACATACAGACAGACATACAGACAGACATACAGACAGACATACAGACAGACATACAGACAGACATACAGACAGACATACAGACAGACATACAGACAGACATACAGACAGACATACAGACAGACATACAGACAGACATACAGACAGACATACAGACAGACATACAGACAGACATACAGACAGACATACAGACAGACATACAGACAGACATACAGACAGACATACAGACAGACATACAGACAGACATACAGACAGACATACAGACAGACATACAGACAGACATACAGACAGACATACAGACAGACATACAGACAGACATACAGACAGACATACAGACAGACATACAGACAGACATACAGACAGACATACAGACAGACATACAGACAGACATACAGACAGACATACAGACAGACATACAGACAGACATACAGACAGACATACAGACAGACATACAGACAGACATACAGACAGACATACAGACAGACATACAGACAGACATACAGACAGACATACAGACAGACATACAGACAGACATACAGACAGACATACAGACAGACATACAGACAGACATACAGACAGACATACAGACAGACATCAGACAGACATACAGACAGACACAGACATACAGACAGACATACAGACAGACATACAGACAGACATACAGACAGACATACAGACAGACATACAGACAGACATACAGACAGACATACAGACAGACATACAGACAGACATACAGACAGACATACAGACAGACATACAGACAGACATACAGACAGACTACAGACAGACATACAGACAGACATACAGACAGACATACAGACAGACATACAGACAGACATACAGACAGACATACAGACAGACATACAGACAGACATACAGACAGACATACAGACAGACATACAGACAGACAGACAACAGACAGACATACAGACAGACATACAGACAGACATACAGACAGACATACAGACAGACATACAGACAGACATACAGACAGACATACAGACAGACATACAGACAGACATACAGACAGACATACAGACAGACATACAGACAGACATACAGACAGACATACAGACAGACATACAGACAGACATACAGACAGACATACAGACAGACAGACATACAGACAGACATACAGACAGACATACAGACAGACATACAGACAGACATACAGACAGACATACAGACAGACATACAGACATACAGACAGACATACAGACAGACAGACAGACAGACAGACATACGACAGACATACAGACAGACATACAGACAGACATACAGACAGACATACAGACAGACATACAGACAGACATACAGACAGACATACAGACAGACATACAGACAGACATACAGACAGACATACAGACAGACATACAGACAGACATACAGACAGACATACAGACAGACATACAGACAGACATACAGACAGACATACAGACAGACATACAGACAGACATACAGACAGACATACAGACAGACGTACAGACAGACATACAGACAGACATACAGACAGACATACAGACAGACATACAGACAGACATACAGACAGACATACAGACAGACATACAGACAGACATACAGAAGCATACAGACAGACATACAGACAGACATACAGACAGACATACAGACAGACATACAGACAGACATACAGACAGACATACAGACAGACATACAGACAGACATACAGACAGACATACAGACAGACATACAGACAGACATACAGACAGACATACAGACAGACATACAGACAGACATACAGACAGACATACAGACAGACATACAGACAGACATACAGACAGACATACAGACAGACATACAGACAGACATACAGACAGACATACAGACAGACATACAGACAGACATACAGACAGACATACAGACAGACATACAGACAGACATACAGACAGACATACAGACAGACATACAGACAGACATACAGACAGACATACAGACAGACATACAGACAGACATACAGACAGACATACAGACAGACATACAGACAGACATACAGACAGACATACAGACAGACATACAGACAGACATACAGACAGACATACAGACAGACATACAGACAGACATACAGACAGACATACAGACAGACATACAGACAGACATACAGACAGACATACAGACAGACATACAGACAGACATACAGACAGACATACAGACAGACATACAGACAGACATACAGACAGACATACAGACAGACATACAGACAGACATACAGACAGACATACAGACAGACATACAGACAGACATACAGACAGACATACAGACAGACATACAGACAGACATACAGACAGACATACAGACAGACATACAGACAGACATACAGACAGACATACAGACAGACATACAGACAGACATACAGACAGACATACAGACAGACATACAGACAGACATACAGAGAGACATACAGACAGACATACAGACAGACATACAGACAGACATACAGACAGACATACGACAGACATACAGACAGACATACAGACAGACATACAGACAGACATACAGACAGACATACAGACAGACATACAGACAGACAGACATACAGACAGACATACAGACAGACATACAGACAGACATACAGACAGACATACAGACAGACATACAGACAGACATACAGACAGACATACAGACAGACATACAGACAGACATACAGACAGACATATAGACAGACATACAGACAGACATACAGACAGACATACAGACAGACATACAGACAGACATACAGACAGACATACAGACAGACATACAGACAGACATACAGACAGACATACAGACAGACATACAGACAGACATACAGACAGACATACAGACAGACATACAGACAGACATACAGACAGACATACAGACAGACATACAGACAGACATACAGACAGACATACAGACAGACATACAGACAGACATACAGACAGACATACAGACAGACATACAGACAGACATACAGACAGACATACAGACAGACATACAGACAGACATACAGACAGACATACAGACAGACATACAGACAGACATACAGACAGACATACAGACAGACATACAGACAGACATACAGACAGACATACAGACAGACATACAGACAGACATACAGACAGACATACAGACAGACATACAGACAGACAGACATACAGACAGACATACAGACAGACATACAGACAGACATACAGACAGACATACAGACAGACATACAGACAGACATACAGACAGACATACAGACAGACATACAGACAGACATACAGACAGACATACAGACAGACATACAGACAGACATACAGACAGACATACAGACAGACATACAGACAGACATACAGACAGACATACAGACAGACATACAGACAGACATACAGACAGACATACAGACAGACATACAGACAGACATACAGACAGACATACAGACAGACATACAGACAGACATACAGACAGACATACAGACAGACATACAGACAGACATACAGACAGACATACAGACAGACATACAGACAGACATACAGACAGACATACAGACAGACATACAGACAGACATACAGACAGACATACAGACAGACATACAGACAGACATACAGACAGACATACAGACAGACATACAGACAGACATACAGACAGACATACAGACAGACATACAGACAGACATACAGACAGACATACAGACAGACATACAGACAGACATACAGACAGACATACAGACAGACATACAGACAGACATACAGACAGACATACAGACAGACATACAGACAGACATACAGACAGACATACAGACAGACATACAGACAGACATACAGACAGACATACAGACAGACATACAGACATAAGACAGACATACAGACAGACATACAGACATACATACAGACAGACATACAGACAGACATACAGACAGACATACAGACAGACATACAGACAGACATACAGACAGACATACAGACAGACATACAGACAGACATACAGACAGACATACAGACAGACATACAGACAGACATACAGACAGACATACAGACAGACATACAGACAGACATACAGACAGACATACAGACAGACATACAGACAGACATACAGACAGACATACAGACAGACATACAGACAGACATACAGACAGACATACAGACAGACATACAGACAGACATACAGACAGACATACAGACAGACATACAGACAGACATACAGACAGACATACAGACAGACATACAGGCAGACATACAGACATACAGACAGACATACAGACAGACATACAGACAGACATACAGACAGACATACAGACAGACATACAGACAGACATACAGACAGACATACAGACAGACATACAGACAGACATACAGACAGACATACAGACAGACATACAGACAGACATACAGACAGACATACAGACAGACATACAGACAGACATACAGACAGACATACAGACAGACATACAGACAGACATACAGACAGACATACAGACAGACATACAGACAGACATACAGACAGGACATACAGACAGACATACAGACAGACATACAGACAGACATACAGACAGACATACAGACAGACATACAGACAGACATACAGACAGACATACAGACAGACATACAGACAGACAGACATACAGACAGACATACAGACGGACATACAGACAGACATACAGACAGAAATACAGACAGACATACAGACTGACATACAGACATACAGACAGACATACAGACAGACATACAGACAGACATGCAGACAGACATACAGACAGACATACAGACAGACATACAGACAGACATACAGACAGACATACAGACAGACATACAGACAGACATACAGACATACAGACAGACATACAGACAGACATACAGACAGACATACAGACAGACATACAGACAGACATACAGACAGACATACAGACAGACATACAGACAGACATACAGACAGACATACAGACAGACATACAGACAGACATACAGACAGACATACAGACAGACATACAGACAGACATACAGACAGACATACAGACAGACATACAGACAGACATACAGACAGACATACAGACAGACATACAGACAGACATACAGACAGACATACAGACAGACATACAGACATACAGACAGACATACAGACAGACATACAGACAGACATACAGACAGACATACAGACAGACATACAGACAGACATACAGACAGACATACAGACAGACATACAGACAGACATACAGACAGACATACAGACAGACATACAGACAGACATACAGACAGACATACAGACAGACATACAGACATACAGACAGACATACAGACAGACATACAGACAGACATACAGACAGACATACAGACAGACATACAGACAGACATACAGACAGACATACAGACAGACATACAGACAGACATACAGACAGACATACAGACAGACATACAGACAGACATACAGACAGACATACAGACAGACATACAGACAGACAGACAGACATACAGACAGACATACAGACAGACATACAGACAGACATACAGACAGACATACAGACAGACATACAGACAAACATACAGACAGACATACAGACAGACATACAGACAGACATACAGACAGACATACAGACAGACATACAGACAGACATACAGACAGACATACAGGCAGACATACAGACATACAGACAGACATACAGACAGACATACAGACAGACATACAGACAGACATACAGACAGACATACAGACAGACATACAGACAGACATACAGACAGACATACAGACAGACATACAGACAGACATACAGACAGACATACAGACAGACATACAGACAGACATACAGACAGACATACAGACAGACATACAGACAGACATACAGACAGACATACAGACAGACATACAGACAGACATATAGACAGACATACAGACAGACATACAGACAGACGTACAGACAGACATACAGACGGACATACAGACAGACATACAGACAGAAATACAGACAGACATACAGACTGACATACAGACATACAGACAGACATACAGACAGACATACAGACAGACATGCAGACAGACATACAGACAGACATACAGACAGACATACAGACAGACATACAGACAGACATACAGACAGACCATACAGACAGACATACAGACAGACAGACATACAGACAGACATACAGACAGACATACAGACAGACATATAGACAGACATACAGACAGACATACAGACAGACATACAGACAGACATACAGACAGACATACAGACAGACATACAGACAGACATACAGACAGACAGACATACAGACAGACATACAGACAGACATACAGACAGACATACAGACAGACATACAGACAGACATACAGACAGACATACAGACAGACATACAGACAGACATACAGACAGACATACAGACAGACATACAGACAGACATACAGACAGACATACAGACAGACATACAGACAGACATACAGACATACAGACAGACATACAGACAGACATACAGACAGACATACAGACAGACATACAGACAGACATACAGACAGACATACAGACAGACATACAGACAGACATACAGACAGACATACAGACAGATATACAGACAGACATACAGACAGACATACAGACAGACATACAGACAGACATACAGACAGACATACAGACAGACATACAGACAGACATACAGACAGACATACAGACAGACATACAGACAGACATACAGACAGACATACAGACAGACATACAGACAGACATACAGACAGACATACAGGCAGACATACAGACAGACATACAGACAGACATACAGACAGACATACAGACAGACATACAGACAGACATAACAGACAGACATACAGACAGACATACAGACAGACATACAGACAGACATACAGACAGACATACAGACAGACATACAGACAGACATACAGACAGACATACAGACAGACATACAGACAGACATACAGACAGACATACAGACAGACATACAGACAGACATACAGACAGACATACAGACAGACATACAGACAGACATACAGACAGACATATAGACAGACATACAGACAGACATACAGACAGACATACAGACAGACATACAGACAGACATACAGACAGACATACAGACAGACATACAGACAGACATACAGACAGACAGACAGACAGACAGACAGACAGACATACAGACAGACATACAGACAGACATACAGACAGACATACAGACAGACATACAGACAGACATACAGACAGACATACAGACAGACATACAGACAGACATACAGACAGACAGACAGACAGACAGACATACAGACAGACATACAGACAGACATACAGACAGACATACAGACAGACATACAGACAGACATACAGACAGACATACAGACAGACATACAGACAGACATACAGACAGACATACAGACAGACATACAGACAGACATACAGACAGACATACAGACAGACATACAGACAGACATACAGACAGACATACAGACAGACATACAGACAGACATACAGACAGACATACAGACAGACATACAGACAGACATACAGACAGACATACAGACAGACATACAGACAGACATACAGACAGACATACAGACAGACATACAGACAGACATACAGACAGACATACAGACAGACATACAGACAGACATACAGACAGACATACAGACAGACATACAGACAGACATACAGACAGACAGACATACAGACAGACATACAGACAGACATACAGACAGACATACAGACAGACATACAGACAGACATACAGACAGACATACAGACAGACATACAGACAGACATACAGACAGACATACAGACAGACATACAGACAGACAGACATACAGACAGACATACAGACAGACATACAGACAGACATACAGACAGACATACAGACATACAGACAGACATACAGACAGACATACAGACAGACATACAGACAGACATACAGACAGACATACAGACAGACATACAGACAGACATACAGACAGACATACAGACAGACATACAGACAGACATACAGACAGACATACAGACAGACAGACATACAGACAGACATACAGACAGACATACAGACATACAGACAGACATACAGACAGACAGACATACAGACATACAGACAGACATACAGACAGACATACAGACAGACATACAGACAGACATACAGACAGACATACAGACAGACATACAGACAGACATACAGACAGACATACAGACAGACATACAGACAGACAGACATACAGACAGACATACAGACAGACATACAGACAGACATACAGACAGACATACAGACAAACATACAGACAGACATACAGACAGACATACAGACAGACATACAGACAGACATACAGACAGACATACAGACAGACATACAGACAGACCTACAGACAGACATACAGACAGACATACAGACAGACATACAGACAGACATACAGACAGACATACAGACAGACATACAGACAGACATACAGACAGACATACAGACAGACATACAGACAGACATACAGACAGACAGACGGCGCGACAAAAAAGTTTCAAAATCATCTGAAACGCAAAGATATATAATTTTTTTTAAAATCGGAGCAACTTTTTTTTCGAGAAAAAATTAGGATCATCATAGCTCACACTACTATAGTATAGTAGTAGTGTGAGCTAAAATTTAAAAACGTAAGTTTACACGTAAATACTAGAGTGAACACCCTCTTACTTGCCTCCCCTACGCCGAGACCTTGATAAACACAACGTTTGATAAAGACAAGGAATAAATTGGGGAAAAGCAAAAAATATGTCGCAAGATTACCCCACGAAAAAATATTTAAAGGAGTCATGCAAAGGGAACAACAAAAAAACCAAAACATTTAAAAATAAATAGATCCATATTAGCACACTGTAAGTGAAGCTATGAAAACAGTTTTTTGTAAATATCTCGGAAACTAAAGCTCCGACAAAGTTTTTGGTTATAACCCAAACTATGCAAAATGCAGTATATTATTTTACAAAAACCGCATATTGATGCAATGCTCCGTTAAAACGTTAGAATTCTTAAAAATTTTAATTTTTAAAAACTGTCATTAGCATTAATGAATTTTGACCAAAATATAATCAGCTCGTTAGAGTGTCGAACACTATTTTATCTGAAAATTTTATGAAAATCGGTTCAGCGGTTTAGGAGCTATCGTGTTACGGACAGAAATACACATATACACACGCACACAGACAGACGTCACGACGAGATTGCTAAGATAGGTCAAAATACACCCAAAAAGCACATTTTCGGCGTTATCGCAATTTTTAAAAAAATAATACCTTCTCTAGCCATTGCTGTGCGGGCTCGGAAGTTAGAAATTGACTGTGCCTATAAGTATCAGTATTATACGTCGGAAAAAAATCGACAATAATAGATACTTATAAACAATTACCCCAATGAATCACTTTAATTAAAAAAGAAAACATTAGAATCCTATTCAATTTTTCTCCATGGTCAAATCCTTATAAAAAAGTAATAATAACGATTAAAATTAAATTTATCTAATTGGACAACAAAACACCGTCTGAGATTTTTTAGACATCTGTTTCAACGGAATAATTACCACCAATTAAATTGTTGACTGATTAATTTATATGAGAATAAATTTTTAACAATTTCTTTCGATACGAAATTAAAGATTAAAATGATTCTCTTTAAAACAGTTGGTATAGTTTTTGGTAAATGGACATATTCCGATGTAACACATACACACCTGTGCAATAAATAAAGGGTAGATTGTAGATTAGTTTCAAGTGGGGTTTCCCTTCTCCAGAGTACAAGATCGCAACAAGAAATCCTTTGTTCACGGTGTTTGCGCAGGGTAAACTTTGCACCTATGCCTACAAGCAATTTTGTTCCGATGTTAATTGCAACTTTAATAAAAATTGTATTTGAAACACATACCTACCATCTTTTAGTTTTAAAAGCTCTACAGATCATTAATTTAGGCTTTCAGTTACGGTCCCCCAGTTAACCAGGGAGTTCTGTTAGATGCTTCTTAGCCCTTTCTGGGCCACCTTTTCACTTTGGCTTATCTTAAGTTTTAACTTAAGTCAGTGGCGTATCCAGACCCTGATCTTCGGAGGGGTAATTTAGTCAAACAACACATTCTTGCTAAATAGGAGCACATATATCTGTGTTACTCTACAAATTTAGGCCACTTTTTTTTTACGGTTAAGCGCACTCGCAAGGATATATAAATATCATGCTCGAGAAGCGGCCAGTGCGCGGAAATGTTGGTGTGTGTTGGTTTTGAAACGGTTCAGGTTGTAACCTGCAGGGAAAACTGTCGCAGGGAGTTTATTCGACAGCGATGTTGTTCTCCAGAGATATGAATTCTGATATATTGAGGTTCTTGGTGCCTCTATTTTGACAGTAAATTGATGGTTACCGTCTGTTTGACGTGTTCGCCTAGTAGGTACTACTCCCGGGGGGATCATACGTGCCAACTCTTCAGAGCATTTTCCGTGATAATAACTGTAGAAGAGAGATAGATCGCTCACAGTTCTTCGATGTTCGAGACTATCCAAGCTACGAATAAGTGCGGTGTCATTGATCAGCTTGATAGCTCGTTTTTGCACGGTGTTCAAAAGCATTAAGGTATGTTTTGGTGCCGCACTCCATTTATGTGAGCAGTACTCCATATTGGTCAAATCTGGGCTTTGTAGAGTGTCAGCAGTTGGCTTGGTGTATACAGATGTTTTGTACGAAATAGCACCCCAAGCTTTTGGGACGCCCTTTTGGGTATATCTGCCACGTGACTGTGCCAAGACATGTTGGTCTCCGCAGTGACTCCTGAGATGTTCAACTGGATCTGCAATGTGACAGCACTCCAGATGGCATAATGTTTGGCTCACCGGTGCTGGTCTTTTTTGAAAACAGGGCTGCTTGAGGTTTCTGCGCGTTGAACTGTACAATGTTTTTGTTGCCCCAGTCCTCTATTATCTCCAGGTCGTTATTTATCTGCGATATTTGAGTTAGTCTAAGATGATGGAATTCACGTGCGGATAGACATGTGGATGGTATGACTGAGGAGACTACATTGCCATCATCTGCAAAGCAATAAAGTGGATTTGCTGTTTTATCTATGAGGTCATTTATGTAAATCAGAAAAAGTGTGGCACACCAGCATTTATTTGGTAATAGTTGGAGTGCCGGCCATCCAGTGCAACATAAATGGATCTATCCTTAAGGTAACTTTTAAACCAAGTGCACAGTTTCGGCGACAATCCCATTGCTTTGAGCTTGTTGAGCAGATTTTCATGCCAGACTTTATCGAATGCTTTAGATATATCTAAGGCAATTGTTCTTGTTTCGCCCCGTAACTCAATCGCTTTTTACCATAAGTGAGTGACGTATGTAAGTAAATCGCCAGTTGACCTATATTTTCGAAATTTTGTACTTTTCCAAGTACTTGGTTAGGTGATTGTTCACAACTCTTTCCATTACTTTTGATATCACCGGAAGTAGAGCAATTGGTCTATAGTTTAACGGCTCTGTCCTTTTTCCGTTCTGTGGAATAGGTTGTACTGCGGCAGACTTCCATGATGATGGATATACCCCTTGCCTGTAAGATAAATTGAATAATTTAGTGAAAGTTGGGGTGAGTTCGTTAGCAAAATTTTTGAGTACTATCGCGGGAATGCCATCTGGACCCATTGCTTTGTTTGTATCCAACTTTTTAAGGGATTTTCGTATTTCTCTGTGACAAAAGGGTACCTCTGGCATACTGTGGGAAACCCTTTCAATGAACGGTGGAGTTTTTCCATTTGGCACTGTTAGGTTTGAGTTGTAGGAAAAGATTTTGGCCAGCATATTGGCTTTTTCCTCTGATGTTGTGGCTAAGTGAGTATTTTTATCTGTAAATGGTGGTATGGATGACTTGGTAAAGTTTGATCCAACAGCTTTTGCAAGAGACCAAAGGAACTACTTGGACAATTCAGCAACCTGTTTTTTATTCTTTGATTGTACGTTTCTTTGGCGGCGTCAATAGTAATTTTGCAACTATTTCTGGCTTCTATAAATTCTGTGTGGGTTTGAGCGGTCTGTTGTCGTTTCCAAAGGTTATATGCTCTGTGTTTTTTCTGTGCAGCCGTTTGACACTGGCTGTTAAACCAAGGTTTTGCATTTGCTCTGCGTTTTATTGTATGTGGGATATATGCATCCATTCCAGATAAGATTACATTTGTTATTTCATTACAGCAAATAGTGGGATCAGCTGTTTTAAAGCAAACCTCTTGCCATGGAAATTCTAGGTAAATCTGTTTAAGGTCATTCCATTTTGCCGATTTATCGTGCCACATTTTACGAGGAAGTGATTGTTGGCTTGGGGGTATGAGCATTTCGCACTTTGTTATTATAAGTTTATGATCGGATGAACCAAGTGGGGGATCTACTTGAATTGTGTACGAGTCAGATTTGTAGTTAGGAACAAGTCTAAAAGCGCTGCAAATTCACCACTTTCTAAGATACGGGTAAGTTCATCGACAAGCTGCGTTAGACCACAACTTATGGCAAAAGCTTCTGCTTCCCTGCCTTCATTATCTGTTTTGTTGTGGTGTTTTAGCCAGGGTATATTGTGGACGTTGAAAGCGCCTAAAAAAACAATTTTTCTACGACCGTGCATATATACCCACTTTCCCGCACGCATTTTAGTTTTGAAAGCATCACTTTCCCGCCCTAGTGCGGGAAAATCACTTTCCCGCACTAGTGCGGGAAAGTAAAACTATGCCAATTTTGGAGTTATTCTATAGGTTTATACCTCAAAAGTCGTAACTATCGACTTGGTACAGTGTAGGGAATTTAGCAGGTAGGCAATCTGATGAATTATAGCTCATTTCAAGTTTTTTATTCAATTTAAAAAAAAACAGAATAATGGATTTTTTTAAATATTTCTGCATACCCCCCGTATAGTCATGTCATACAACAACTATCATCCCAAGCTGTGACAGGTGCTTGGTCCAGTTTGCTATGGCAACCAAGTTATGTTATTGTTACTCAAACGTCAAAGCTATTCAAAGAGCGTCTCTGAAGTGACAGAACTGCCTTTTATTTTGAATAAAATGGATTTTTCAATGGACTGTTCCGAAGATGAACTTCCGGAGTGCATTTTGCAGGCTGCTGAAGATGTGAATGGTGAGCTGCTACCTGCCAAATCGAGACAAAGGTACGAAAAACAGTACAATCATTTCGTGACATGGTGTAAGGAGAAAGGGGTGAGAATCTACAAAGAAGAAGTCTTCTTGGCATACTTCCTAGACCTGAGCAAGGTCTTGAAATCGAATACCTTATGGTCACGCTATTCCATGGTGAAAAGCTTGGTTAAAATTAAGCAAAATCTGGACATAAGCAGATTCCACAAGCTAACATCGTTTCTTAAACAAAAAAATGTTGGTTTTCGAGCACAGAAGGCGCAAGTTTTCACCAAAGATGATATATCGCGGTTTATGTTAGCTCCTGATGAGATTTATTTGATGATTAAAGTGAGTACCATTTTTGCTTTGGCTGGTGCTCTCCGCAGGGCGGAGCTTTTAAATATCACTCTGGATGACATACAGGATAAAGGAAGTCTGATCGTTGTTAAGATCTCCGACACTAAAAATCATTCCTCAAGATCCTTCGTTTTATCCGAAGAAATAAATAATGGATCTTTTTTGATGCTGTATAGAAAGTACGCAAATTTGAGACCTCCTACTACTCCGCACCGCCGGTTTTTTATTTATTATAAAAAAGGAAAATGTTCCAGTGTGTAGGAGTGAACACTTTTGGAAAGATGCCATCAGAGATCGCTGCATATTTGCGCCTGCCTAACCCAGAACGTTATACCGGCCATAGCTTCAGACGTTCTTCAGCAACATTCCTAGCAGATTCAGATGAAGGCATAACAAACATAAAACGCCTTGGTGGGTGGAAGTCCACTGCTGTCGCTGAGGGGTATTTGGAAGATTCCGAGAAACAGAAAGAGAACATCTCGAGTAAGATTCTTTCATCTACCTATGACCTGCAATCGTTGCCAGCACCGTCATCGTCAACTGTAAGTGACCTGCAACTGCTGCCGTCAACGTCCACTGGAAGAGTCCTGCAGGCCCAGACGCCATCTTTGCGCACTTTCGATTCTACAAGCGGCCACCAGATGCGAGAATTACCACCATCGAACTCCACTACACCGGCAATTCTGAATAATCTTCAAACTGCAACAAATTGTGTTTTCAATATCACTATTACCAATAATAATAATTAGTATTTTATTTATGTTCAAATAAAATATTTTTTCAAAAGTAAATTTGTGGTAGTGTAACATCGGTCGAAGAAAAAATAATGTTCCTAACTCATGCGGAAAGTGTCTTTCCCACCCTCGACTGCTTGCCCGAACTCCGCTCCGCATCGTTCGGGTCAACTGCAGTCGCGTGCGGGAAAGTATCACTTTCCACACTTGTTAGGAAAATAATTATTCCGCATGTGGATAGTTAGACTGTATACTATCACAGTTTTCGGATAATGTCGTGAAAAAGTTTTGGTACTCGGTGTTACTTGGCGGTCGGTAGAGGCAGCAGATGAACTTGGTCGATGACTTTGAGGTGAATTTTAGCCATATGATATCGAGGTTCGCTGGTTCTAGCTTCTCCTCTCGAAGACATGAAAGGTCATTTTTAATGTACACACAGATCCCAAAATTATGTCGAAATCGGTGGTGTAGGTCATAGCCGGGATAAAGATAGCTCACAATAGGTGCTGCAGAACTGATTTTAGTTTCAGTGAGAACAAGGATGTCAGGTCTTTGTTCTTCAAGATGTTGGTGAACTGAATTCATGTTGGTACTTAATCCTCTTATATTGCTTAAATCAATTCTGAGTTGAGTTTTTGGTCTTCTTTTAATATCTTTGCATGAAGGACCCCCAGGATCACCCGACGCCCGGAGATCCGAGTGGTCGGGTATTTTACCTCCGGAATATTTTGATCCTGGAGGCGCCATCATGCTATCTGTTACTCATTTTTGGAACCGGACTGCCAGCGCAGTAGCGGAACGTGGTGATACCACTTAGCGCTACTCAGTTCTGGCATGGTGGTATCTCACCGGTCGATGCCCAATGAGTAAAAGCGTCTACCACCTTGTTAATTTTAAACAAATATCACTAAGGGTGGTCCGCAATCCGCAATAATAAAGAAAGTTTAATGCGCTGCCAGCAAAAACTTTGATTTTTTGTGGAAAAATCCTTACGTTTTACCAATCTTGGGGGGGGGTAATTACCCCCAGTACCCCCTCCCCCTTGTATACGGCGGATACTTAAGTAGTAACTCGATTTAAGTTATAAATTGACTTTCTGATCTTAAACTTATCTTATTCTTAAAGTAAGTTGCAAAATCTCTGGCAACGCTGCAAAAATCAAATTTAAGACCTCAATCAATGATGTTTTTCCCAGAAAACAGCTGATATTTTTTCTGTAATTTTTTTTTGTTTGTTATTTATTTATAAATAAAATTTAAAACAACTTTTATTCTGATATGTGTGCAGTCCAGGGTTGATCAGCTGAACCAAATTTGTACACCGTAGTACAGGACTTTAATACATTTTTAGACCTGCATTGTCCTGTATAGTCCTGTTCATGTCCTGTACGTATAGTCCTGTGGGGTCTCGTGGAAGTTCTGTGGAGTCCTGTAGACAAATTTGTCCAGATACTGTGAGCAGCTGATCACCCCACGGTGCAGTCTCATTTACCCTGGGAAAGCAAGCTTTTGCACAAAGGCCTAATTCGGATTTGTACTTTTTGAACGTTTTCCTGAGCATAAACAAATCGAAGATTAAGTCAAGCAACTTTGAGGTACTCCTTTCAGAATTCTTGAGACTGGACTTATGAACACCACAAAAGTGTCCAACCAAAAAAATAAACTACATATTTATAGAGAATAGAGATCCGCGATGCAACTAGCCAGTCTATTTTTTAGGGGTCTTAAGCCTCAGGCTTAATACTTGTCTAGTGCCAAAAATAAACTATTATATGGGGGGGGTGAGTATAGGGTTGCAAGGTTTTTTCAGGACATCTGAAGAATTTGTTATATTCATTTTATTATATTGTTTATTACTAATGAATTAAAGTAATCAAAACGAATTTTTCCGCGGATGCCATTATTATAAATTCCAACTGATCAAGCTCTTCATGCTCCCTGACAAGCTCCATATTTTCTACAAAATTTTTTATGGGTATTCTCAAAAGGGTTGAACCATTCCTGCAGAAGGTGTATTTGGCAGGTCCCAAACGCGGATACGAGGGGGTTACGTGGCAATTACCCCCCCTAGAAAAAAATAAGTACCCAAATAGTTTTGCAGTAGATATACAAAATTTTAATATCGGTGTACCCCTCGGGGGTATTCACTATTTTCAGTATTTATCTGTATTTTATCATACAGCAAAAACAACTTATTATTTATATAGTTATCACGTTAAAAAAATTGCAAATAATAAATATAGAGATAAATATCGTAAAAAAACAATCTTTAAGGTTAGAAGTCCTCAAATTTTACCACTTACGCTAAGGCCCAAAACTTATGCTTAAGTCGATCTTTGACAGCACCAGCAAGTGCTTATCTTAAAGTTAAGTGAACTTAGGACTTCATTCGGAGTGAGAAAGTGGCCTCTAGAGGTCTGTACAAGAAGCCACCGCAAAACTAACCTTAATGACTCTTGAAGAGACCCCTTTAGTATTGGTCGCACCTCAGATGGCTATACTTGTATCTAATCATTTCCTATAGGCTATAAAGCAGCCCTTTAGGACATGGCAATATGCACTACTTCTTATTATTAACAGCGAGGTTTATAAAAAAAAGAAAAAAAAACACGCAAAATCAGTAAGCTTTTCTTACCTTGATATGCGGTCAGTGTGCACACTTGCATACATTTGTATTGCACACACAATTGCGCCTTAAGATGATTACATAATTACGTGTGTAAATTATACGAGTACCTACCAATTTTTTTGTGTCGCTCTGTAATACTTATCGACAACAAAACAATTCACATAATAAAACAAAGAAAGAAAAACAAGGAACCACAATTAACGAATATCTTGGTGAAGAACAAACCTCTTGCAGCATTCTTCAGGTAACTGAAGAGGCCACTTAACCATTAGAGAAGTATTTTAGATGGAATCTGACCTCTACTAATTAGTGAAGAAGACTAAAGAGTTGTTCGGATGCTGGGTTGAAAAAATAACTTTCTCCATTTTTAAAGTGTCTTTGTGTTTTATTGTTATTAACATTACGTCTACAGAGTGGGTGTGTAAAGTAAATAAATCAAACATCTGTACTAAATAAAGTTGCTTTACTTAAACCAAAACGATTTGATGGTAAACTAAGTAAACAGCAGAGCGGATCTAATACCCTCCAACTATTTTTAGCTCACACATATACTATACTATAGTAGTGTGAGCCATGGTGATCCTAATTTTTTCGAAAAAAAAAGTTGCTCCGATTCCAGATGATTTTGAAACTTTATTGTCTGTCTGTCTGTATGTCTGTAATGACCAACGCGCATAACTCAAAAACCGCTTGCCCGATTTGAATGAAATTTGGTACATAGGCTGGGCCTTGGGTCGAGATGGTCCCATTTAAAAATAAACAAAATCCACCAAACGCAAGCCCAATAAAAGGGTGGGGGGAGATTTCCAAAATTAGAGTTTATGTGAAAATATGGCATGTGTGATATCAAATGAAAGGTAATTGAGTCTGGAGGTAAACAAAATACATTTTAAGTGATTTAAAAAAATGGGTTCATGGGCGTGTGTTATATCAAACGATAGGTAATTGAGTCTCAAAATACATTTTAGTTTTTTTTTAAAGGGTGGGGGTAGATTTTGAAAATTAGAGTTTAAGTCAAAACATGGCTTGTGTGGTATCAAACAAAAGGTAATTGAGTCTGGAGTTGAATAAAACATATTTCACATTTTAGTTATATTAGCTTACACGTACACTATAAGTATAGTACCTAGTGTGAGCTTAGGTGCCCATAAATTGGCAGAGTATTTTTTTAAATTGGCTGAGAATAACGCAATTAGAATATACGTTAATTAAATTCATTCATTACTTACCTACCAAATATTTAAATTAGGGATCTCCTAGTAACGAAAAATGAACCTTTCAGAAACTCTCCTTCTTATAACAATCAAAAGTTTCTTGTAATTTTTAAACAACACACTCCGGCCGTTCAATGTTTTATTTTCTAACAAACGTGGATTTTAGTTAAAAGGTTTAAAAACTTGTTTGATTTTTAAATTCACCTGTAATAAAATTTACGTTTGTTGTATGATTTAAAAATTCCGGGGACTTGACACTCGCGTCTGATGGTGGGTAAAAACGCTAATCAGCGTTGCTCTGGCCTGAAAGACAAAATTGCTGTCGTAGGTCACGTATGGTTTCTTTTTCTTTGCAATCTTTTCATCGATCGATATATATATATATATTTATATATATATATATATATATATATATATATATATATATATATATATATATATATATATATATATATATATATATATATATATATATATATATATATATATATATAAGTGTATATATGGAGCCACAAATTTTGGTTTGAATTTTATCAATTTTTTTTAAAATATATATTTTTTTTGTAAATACACTTCGGCCACTTATTAAAACACCGACATGAGCAGCGCGGTCTCTCAGCCCGGGAATAAAAAAATAAATAAAATAAAATTTTTCTCCAGGGGAATGTGAAATGCAGCAGGGGAATGTGAAATTCGTGGCGGCTTCTTTAATTTAGAATTTACTTATTCTTTATTTATGCTTGTTTAGAACTTTGGTGAATATATTTGATATAAGCGGTTTCCTTTTATTTTGTAAGTACATAAAGATTGTTAATACATACCTACGAGAATGATGACAGTCGAGTTTTTAAAAAATATTTGGCTCGGCGTAAAACATTGGCATACATAAATCAGCAAATATATATATATATGTATATTTTTGACTTTTCTTTTTTCTTGAACCATATATTTTATATTTTTAGTTTTGTTGGTTTCTTGAAAATGTGGTTCTAATAAAACTAGCAAATATGGATTCAAATTTATTGACGTTTCGGTCCAAAGACCTTCTTTAGAAACTAAAAAGAAAGGACACAACGCTTTTGGATATTTGTTTTCTGAGCAATTATTTTTTAGAGGAAAACTATAAATTAAACTAAATAATTAAAACACAAATAAAAATAAAAATTACTCACCATTCACTCACATTTTCACACTAGATTATGTAAAAATCAGTTTTAAAAAGACAGTCACACTTTTTACACGAAAAACACTTTAAAAAATTTAAATACAAACAAATAACACGCATACGAAGACTCTTAGTTTGCTAATAAAATATTTTCATTTTAATTTTTGTTTAAACAGCTAATGTGTGTGTGTGTGTCTTGTGGAAGGTATATTGATAAGTTTTTTGTTCTATCTTATAATTTTACTTTTTTCGTTTTTGTTATGTATGTTTTTAAGCAATAATGTATATTATGTTTTGGTGGGTTTGAGTTTGGTTAGAAAGAGTGTTATTTTTTTGGTAATAAGTTAAAATATATTGGATTTAGTTGTTTTATGTCAGTCCGTGCGTTGATACAATTATCAATTTTTTATATTTCAATCATTTCCAAAAACTCTCGTTTTTTTTGGTGGCATTCAGTTTTTAATATTTTTGTGTTTTTAAAATCAAATGTATGATTCAATGACGTACTGTGGTTGGTTAGGGCTGTTTTATTTTTTTTTGTCGTATTTGTGTCCATTTAATCGGTTTTTGAGATATTGTGATGTTTGTCCAATGTACACATTGTTGCAGTTTTTACAGGGTATTTGATATATAATGTGGCTTTTTTTCTCCTTTGTGATCGAAGACTTTAACTGACTGAAATTTTTTTTAGATAAGTTGGACCCTTTATATGCTGTTGTTATATTATATGGTTTAAAAATATTGCTTATTTGTTCTGATAGCCTTGGTACAAATGGGATTGATTGATATTTATTATTTTTTGTATTTGTTGTTCTGTTTTTATGTTGAAGTTTATTGTAAAATAAATAGATTCTATTTTTAAAAGTTTTATCAATTAAAGATTCAGGGTAGTTGTTTAGGACAAGTGCTTTTTTTGCTTTTTTTATAGATGATTCTCGAAAATCTGGATCAGATAGCTGTATCGCTCTGTCTGCGAGACTAATTATAACAGATTTTGACATAATGTAGTGTGAAAATGTGAGTGAATGGTGAGTAATTTTTATGTTTATTTGTGTTTTAATTATTTAGTTTAATTTATAGTTTTTCTCTAAAAAATAATTGCTCAGAAAACAAATATCCAAAAGCGTTGTTTCCTTTCTTTTTAGTTTCTGAAGAAAGTCTTTGGACCGAAACGTCAATAAATGTGAATCCATATTTGCTAGTTTTATTAGAACCACATCCCCAAGAAACCAACAAAACTAAAAAAAAAATATATATATATATATTTGTTAAGTATTAAGGTCACTAATTATAAGGTCTTAGCCATATTCTGAAAGAAAGTATAAAAAAATCTTAACTTGACCCGACTTAGTTTTAATTAATTTTTATACAGCCTGATGCGTTTGCCTACGCAAAACTATTAAGCCTCCACCCCGTAATTTAGTAGTGACCTTAAACTATACTACCAGCAATAAAAAGATTCAAAAGTCAAAATTATGCCAAAATTTGTCAATGATATTTTCTTCTTAGTCAGTTTGAGACAGATACTTATTAAAATGAATTTATATTCTGAACAATGGTATTAAATGGGCTATAATAGCTACAGAATAATTGCCAACCACTTTGCTGCTGTGTTCCCAGACCAATTCCATATGCATCAACAGTGATGCATGCGGATTGTTCACAAGTTCGAAGAAACAGGGAGCGTCGGAAACAGATTTCTATAATTTTAGAAGAACTAAAGAATGCCATCCCTAGTGCTCGCGAAGCGATTTCTCCAGAGGTACTTACAAATAATGTATTGTAAGAGTTATATGAAAGATTGAGATAAGTACTGTTTGGCCGAAAATGAGGAGTTATTTAAACATTTACTTTAATTTTACCTAATCTTTTTTACACCGGTTTTTGGTCAAATAGTTTAATATTAAATATTATTTCATTTTTATGCATTTATTTTTAACAATCTTAAACACATCAGACTGCATATGTTTCAGTGGGCTGAAATTTTTTCTGGTTTCACCGGTCACAATACATTTTCTTCTCTATGTTGCAAAGGCAAACGCATCACCCTGTATTAAGTTAAAAATTAGAAAAATGCGAAAGTTTGTGTTTATGTGTGTATGTTCCTCAATCATGCAAAAACAGCCGAACCTATTTAAATGAAATTTTTTGAACGAGCAAGCCGCGAGTTGGCAGCTATAGCATAGTTAATCTAATTAATAATTTAATTATATCTATCTATCTTCCTCTAAAATACTCTCTTCAACACACTTAAATATTTTAGTTTTACAAAGTGGAAACTTTGAAAAAGTTATTTTCTATTCTATTAATTGAAATTTTAGAAAGAAAACTATAAAATGTAAGTAAAACTATTTTATAGCTAGAAATGTGGAAAACCCACAAAAAATGCGATAAACACAAAAGTTATCGCTTAAAATATGCTAAAATATTTTAACCCTTAAATTATCAACGTGACAGTACCATAACTATCCTAAGCAATCTCCAATTACTGAAAATGAGCACTTCATATTTATACAGGGTGTCTCTAAAAGGGTTGTACAAAATCTTAGCATATATTCCTGAGGTCAAACTAAGTCGATTTAATGCAAATTACCTTAGTCCAAAATTGCTCCGTTTCAGAGATACAGGGTGGTGAATTTAAAAATTTAAAAATTTCATGAGCGAAATTGCCGAAAAGTAACAAACTTGAATAAAGCTTTGAAACAATAGTCAGTAGAAAACTGGCCGTTGCTATGACATTTTGCCAGTGTAAAACACTCTAGCTGAATAGTCATTCAAAATAATTTCAGTATTCCGTTGCGGCATCGAACACTAAAAATGGAAATATGTCGAAAACGACTTACTTTAGCACATGTTAACAAGAGTACCTTTTTGGCTTAGAAAGACTATAAAAAGAGCACTGTGAAGCGACCTCTAACGGCCACAGTGAAGTGGTTTCGATATTTAGGTTTCGCATCCCAAAAAACCCCCGAGTACCAATTTTTAAAGTTATGCATTGAGAAATGTTCATAAATTTTAAGACAATCGATTTTTAAGTTTTAAATTTACCACCCTGTATCTCTGAAACCGAGCAATTTCGGACTAAAGTAAGTTGCTTTAAATCGACTTATTTTGACCTCAGGAATATGTGCTAAAAGTTTGTACAGACCGTTTAGAGACACCCTGTATAACAATTTGTCTCCAGGGGAATGTGAATCAGGGGAATGTGATTTTTTTAAAGTAATTAAAATAATATCTTGATTTTCATTTGCAGTAAGTGGAACACCTATCAGTTTTGTTCCTCCCGTCATTGTACATTAGCTAATATAAATCAAAATAAAATAAATTGAAACACTTACCGCATACTTATATCCAGGGGAATGGGAAAAATTAAAATACGCCTCCAATTCGACAAACTAATAACTGCCCTTAAAAAACCTTTGAAAAGATTTGTACGTTTTAATAATAAGATGACAAAGTAGTGACAGATAACCACCATCTTGAATCTCAATTGTTGTTCTCCACGCCTACTTCGATTAGTAATTTCTCATTAAAGCAGTATACAGGGGAATGTGAAAAATATTGAGGACAAACTTTCAAGGAAAATTGCAATATACTTAACTATTTTTAAACAAATTTCGATTTTGTTTTTGTGTAATACAAACATTAATATAAACAAAAAAATAAATATAACTTAGCTAGGAAAAAAATAAGTACTAATAATTGCTGCCAATATAGTAGTTTACCTAACTAGTGCGGAAAGTGCCTCTTTTCCGCACGCGATTGCAGATGGCCAAACGACGCGATAGCGGAGTTTGGCCAGCAATCAAGTGCGGAAAAGACACTTTACGCACGAGTTAGGTACACTATTTTTTCTATAAGCGTGAGGAAAAAACTAAAAATTAATCAGAAAATTATTTATATTCAAAACGTTTTAATCAAATCAATTCACATTCTAGCGGCTTCTAGAACTGACTGGGGTAGATCTTCGTCCGAAGAATCCATTGAAAATCTGATTTTTTTGTTTGAAAAATTCAAAAGACGCTTGTATCTGTTTTGACAGTTTGTTTGTACTTTGTTGCTATGGTGATTTAAGATGCCAAATCTAAAACCACTAGTGTTCATTGTTGTTTGACATTGACAATGACGATATTTATACAGGGGAGGTTTAAAACTTATTTTACTGAAAACTTTATTTTATCGAAAATATTGAAAATATAGCAGAATTTTAGTCAATTTGAATATTTTTAGGATATTTCGTGTGCTAGGAAAGATACAAATGTATTTTGAACGGTCTAAATGTTATAGAACACCTCAAAATCGTAACAAATTTACTTTTCCGCACTTGTGCGGAAAAAATATTTTTCCGCACTAGTGCGGAAAAGTGGCACTTTCCACACTAAAATGCGTGCGGAAAAGTGGACTTTTCCGCACGCTTATAGAAAAAAATACTTACATGCACTGGGAGAGGCCAAATAGCATAGTTTTAAGTTTTCTTTGGTCGTGTAACTTTTAGCACAAAGGAGCTAATTTGAATTTTTTTTTGGGTCGTATAGGCAGGAGGTTAAAGTTGATCGATTTGTATTACTCATAGCAATAATGTTATACTACGGGCGATAGTAAATATTAGTATTAAAGGGACACACTTTTGCACTTTTTCAGAAATTTACCCATATACAGGGTGTCCCATTAAGGATGGTAGCCGGATTTATCTCAGATACTAGTACAGCTACGACTTCAGGAAAAATTTTACCTAAAATATATTTTTTTCTGTAGCTCCCCGCTAGGGGGCAGTAATAACACCTCTCAACTATAAAAATTGAATTTTATGACAAAACTCTATGATAAACATACACAAATTTAACTAAATTCGTATTCCTTGAAAAATTCTGCATAATTTGGACCTCTCACTTTTACCTCTTTCTCACTTCCCCACATGGATGGAATGAAAATAAAAAATGCAAATATTCTTTATTTTTTGTTTTAATGAAAATTTTTTCGAAAGAGGAAATTTTTTTAAAGTACCAATCCAATTTCTTAAAAAATTCAGATACAACCCCATTAATATTTTTACTTGAAGTTGTCAAGCGATATTCATTTAAGATACTTCTGAAATCCGCAAGTCAAAATTTGACTTAGTTTTACAGATATTAAAAAAAATACTCTGCCAATATATGGGCCCCTAAGCTCACACTAGGTACTATAGTTATAGTGTACGTGTGAGCTAATATAACTAAAAACTGAAATATATTTTATTCAACTCCAGACTAAATTACCTTTTGTTTGATACCACACAAGCCATGTTTTGACTTAAACTCAAATTTTTGAAATCTACCCTTACCCTTACAAAAAAAACAAAAACTAAAATGTATTTGTTAAATTCCGGACTCAATTACCTTTACCGCCATATTTTCACTTAAACTCTAATTTTTAAAATATACCCCCACCCTTTTTTTTAAATAAATTAAAATGTATTTTGTTTAACTGCAGACTCAATTACCTTTCGTTTAATATCACACACGCCATATTTTCACATAAACTCTAATTTTTGAAATCTACCCCCACCCTTTTATTTGGTTTGTGTTCGGTGGATTTTGTTCATTTTTAAATGGGACCATCTCGACCCAAGACCCAGCCTAGGTACCAAATTTCATTAAAATCGGACAAGCGGTTTTTGAGTTATGCGCGTTGGTCGTTACAGTCATACAGACACACAGACAGACAGACAGACAGACAGACAGACAGACAGACAGACAGACAGACAGACAGACAGACAGACAGACAGACAGACATACAGACACACAGACAGACAGACAGACAGACAGACAGACAGACGGCGCAACAAAAAAGTTTCAAAATCATCTGAAACGCAAAGATATATAAAAAATTTTGAAATCGGAGCAACTTTTTTTTCTCGAAAAAATTAGGATCACCATAGCTCACACTACTATAGTATAGTATATGTGTGAGCTAAAAAACATTTTTTTTCCTAGTGTGACGCTAAGTTACAAAAATAAGCAAGCAAGTAAAGTTTAATTAAAATTCATCGAGCCGTTTTCCAAAAATAAATTAAAAATTATAAAAGGGCAAAAAAATTTTTTTTTGTTTAAAAGACCCTTTGACTAAACCAAAAGCTATAGTATTAGCTCACACATATACTATACTATAGTAGTGTGAACTATGGTGATCCTAATTTTTTCGAGAAAAAAAAAGTTGCTCCGATTTCAAAAATACTCTGCCAATTTATGGGCACTTAAGCTCACACTAGATACTATATTTATAGTCTACGTGTGAGCTAATATAACTAAAAACTGAAATATATTTTATTCAACTCTAGACTCAATTACCTGTCGTTTGATACTACACAAGCCATGTTATTACTTAAACTCAAATTTGTGAAATCTACCCCCACTTTAAAAAAAAAAACTAAAATGTATTTTGTTTAACTCCAGACTCAATTACCTTTCGTTTGATATCACACATGCCATATTTTCACATAAATTCAAATTTTTGAAATTTACCCCCACCCTTTTTTTGTTAAATAAACTAAAATGTATTTTGTTTAACTCCAGACTCAATTACCTTTCGTTTGATATCACACAAGCCATATTTTTACATAAACTTAATTTTTGAAATCTACCCCCACCCTTTTATTTGGCTTGTGTTTGGTGGATTTTGTTCATTTTTAAATGGGACCATCTCGAGCCAAAACCCAGCTTAGGTACCAAATTTCATTAGAATCGGGCTAGCGGTTTTTGAGTTATGCGCGTTGGTCGTTACAGACAGACATACAGACAGACAGACAGACATACAGACAGACAGACAGACAGACAGACAGACAGACAGACAGACAGACAGACAGACAGACAGACAGACAGACAGACAGACAGACAGACAGACAGACAGACAGACAGACAGACAGACAGACAGACAGACAGACAGACAGACAGACAGACAGACAGACAGACAGACAGACAGACAGACAGACAGACAGACAGACAGACAGACAGACAGACAGACAGACAGACAGACAGACAGACAGACAGACAGACAGACAGACAGACAGACAGACAGACAGACAGACAGACAGACAGACAGACAGACAGACAGACAGACAGACAGACAGACAGACAGACAGACAGACAGACAGACAGACAGACAGACAGACAGACAGACAGACAGACAGACAGACAGACAGACAGACAGACAGACAGACAGACAGACAGACAGACAGACAGACAGACAGACAGACAGACAGACAGACAGACAGACAGACAGACAGACAGACAGACAGACAGACAGACAGACAGACAGACAGACAGACAGACAGACAGACAGACAGACAGACAGACAGACAGACAGACAGACAGACAGACAGACAGACAGACAGACAGACAGACAGACAGACAGACAGACAGACAGACAGACAGACAGACAGACAGACAGACAGACAGACAGACAGACAGACAGACAGACAGACAGACAGACAGACAGACAGACAGACAGACAGACAGACAGACAGACAGACAGACAGACAGACAGACAGACAGACAGACAGACAGACAGACAGACAGACAGACAGACAGACAGACAGACAGACAGACAGACAGACAGACAGACAGACAGACAGACAGACAGACAGACAGACAGACAGACAGACAGACAGACAGACAGACAGACAGACAGACAGACAGACAGACAGACAGACAGACAGACAGACAGACAGACAGACAGACAGACAGACAGACAGACAGACAGACAGACAGACAGACAGACAGACAGACAGACAGACAGACAGACAGACAGACAGACAGACAGACAGACAGACAGACAGACAGACAGACAGACAGACAGACAGACAGACAGACAGACAGACAGACAGACAGACAGACAGACAGACAGACAGACAGACAGACAGACAGACAGACAGACAGACAGACAGACAGACAGACAGACAACACAACAAAAAAGTTTCAAAATCATCTGAAACGCAAAGATATATAAAAATTTTTGAAATCGGAGCAACTTTTTTTTTCTCGAAAAAATTAGGATCACTATAGCTCACACTACTATAGTATAGTATATGTGTGAGCTAATAGTTTTGTTTGTTATTATGTGGTAAGACGAGACCTTATTTTGTTATTTGCATGTGTCACACCTGTTATAATGTTTATTGACGTTTTATAATTTGTTTTTGACATTAAGAATTATAAAACGTCAATAACCATTAAATTGTCCAAAAACTATAACAGGTGTGACACATGCAAATAACAAAATAAGGTCTCATCTCACCACATCATACACAAACAAAACTATTTGTTAAATATCTTCAAAACTAAGTCAAATCTTGACTTGCGGATTTTAGTAATATCTTAAATGAATATCGCTTGACAACTTCAAGTAAAAATATTAAGGGGTTTGTATCTGAATTTTTTAAGAAATTTAAGATTTTTGGTTTGGTACTTTTAAAAAATTTCCTTTTTCGAAAAAAATTTAATTTAAACAAAAAATCAATAATATTTGCATTCTTTAGGGTCTTCTTAATAAGTCAAATAAATAATAAGAGTCGGTTTAGTAACCACGTAGAAGTAATTATTTTTTAAATAAAAAGTGACATTTTCATGCCATTCATGTGGGGAAGTGGGAAAGAGGTACAAGTAAGAGGTCCAAATTATGCAGGATTTAAGTATGTTTATGATAGAGTTTTATCATAAAATTCAATTTTTATAGTTGGGAGATGTTATTACTGCCCCCTAGCAGGGAGCTACAGAAACAAAAATATTTTAGGTGAATTCACAAGGCCCGATGTTGTTCTAAAAAAAATTTCCCGAAGTCGTAGCTGTACTAGTATCTGAGATAAATTCGGCTGCCATCCTTAATGGGACACCCTGTATATAGCAGCTAATCTCGCCAGCTCTTGTTCTATTTTCTCTGGCGCTTCTTGCGAGGGTTTTCTCATTATAGAAATAGGATTAGAGTCCGTCTAATTAACTTCGCAAGGGTGTCACATTGACGAAGCAGTGTTCTGAGCAGTCTTGCCAAATTACACGATTAATCGTGTAGTTATACGATTTTAGTTCTTTTTACAGGATTACACGAATCAAAGGCAAATTCTCACGATTTTTAAATTCTGCTAAAGAAATCGTTACTTTAAATAAAAATCTGAATAGATTGCTAAAACATTATGCACTAGATGATCCTGAAAATGATGGTGTACCATTTTGGAAAGAAATTGCCAATGTGAAGATATAGTAAATTCGCTCAAATTTCCAAATTTAACTAAGTTTGATTTTTAAGTTCTCTGTTTGCCTCATTCTAGCGCGGCTGCAGAGAGGATATTCTCCCATATCAATCTGATGAAAACACAGTTTCGCAATAAATTAAAGACAAAAACAATAGAAGGTATTTTGTACAGAAAAAGAGTTAATTGGAAAAAAAGACACTATGAATAAAATGTTACCAAAAAACTCGGTAATAAGGCTAGGTACTATGTTTAGGTGAAACAGAAAATAAAACTCCAGCGAGCGATTGCCAGTCATCTTCATAAGATAGTTAGGTATGTACCTAGCTATCCCTATGTGGCTTTGTATTTATTTTATTTGTTGTTTTAAAAATAATACCGTTGTATTAGCATTTATAAAAATAAAAAATGATGCATTATGTTCTCCGTCAATTTGATATCGCAATAAAAAAATTTTTCATGTATTTTTGAAAATGAAGATATTCAACAGTTTCTAGATTTTACACGATTTTTGGCAGGCGAATTACAAAATTCTCTCCGCACTTCATCTGGGAACACTGGTTCTAAGGAGTCCCATAAGGACGAAACAGTTAACTGTCAACACCTATTAGGTATCCATTAGATCTTGGACCCCCGTGAGGTTAAGCTTTCGAGCTACCGATGGAAAAATATGAAAGAAACAGAAACTCCTTTTTAACTGATTAGCCACGAAAACTTGTTTGATTTATATATCACGTTTGTTGTATTATTTGGTTAAAAATTCCGCTAATTTGACGCTCCCGTCTGATGGTGGGTAAAAACGCTAATTATCGTTGCTCTGGCATGAAATATAGAAGAGCTGTCGTAGGTTACAATCGTTCTTTTCATCGATCGATATATATGTATAGCAGTTTATTCTCGCCTACTCCTGTTCTAGTTTCTCTCGAATCTCGGTAGATGGCGCTGCTTGCTAGGGTTTTCTCACTATTGACATAGGGCTAGAGACAAAACCGTCTAATTAACTTCGCAGTGGTGTCACACTGACCAAGCAGTGTTCCGAGAAGTCCCATAAGGACGAAACAGTTAACTGTCAACACTTACTAGGTGTCCATAAGATCTTGGACCCCCGTGAGGTTAAGCTTTTTCGCTACCCACGGAAAAATTTACCCACTTTTTTTTATCCTATTAGCCAAGTAAACTTGTTTGAGTCTTGAACCTAATAATATTAAAATGTATTTATCAAAATAGGGCGATTGTGGGTTGTGTATTTCACACTTCGTTACCGTTATGTTATTACTGGGTCTGCGCATTAGCAGCTTCTCGCTCCTTTATTGTTATTTACGGTAACGGCGTTCGGTACTTACGGAGGCCGTCCTTTATTGTTGCCGTTATTTTTTAAGGTTAGTTTTGTTTTTTTTTTAATCCATTTGAATTTGTGATTAAAATTCGGTTGTTTGGTTTGTAAAAAGAATCGAATACAAATAAATAAACAAATATACATAAACAAAAAGTTGAAGGAATGTAAAACTACTAACTTAACATTTGTGTTATGTTTATTTTTAGTGTTCCAAAATCTATTTTTATTTGCCCTGGAAGTTTCCTTTATCCTTATTGAAAATAACGGTAACAGCTGTCAATTTTGCTGTTATTTTAAGTGACCCAAAAACAGCCTAATAGCAAATATAATCTAATAAGGTAGCACGGGAGGACAAACGGTTAAAACTTGGGATGGTCCCGGTGTGTACTTGCAAAACTGAGAGAATTGATCACCTTATTTTTTCTCCCCCTACAAATGTGCTTAAAACAATGCATAATTTACAATTAGATCACAGGTGATGCGTGATCTAGTAAAATATTAATTTCAATACTGATTGATTGAAAAGTGTTTATGGGTGTTGTTGTATTTTTTGAAAGTAAGAGCATGGTTTTATTTTAATCAAGTATTGTATTCATTTGTAATCATTTATTAGTTTTGAGTTTGATGGAGTTTTATATTCTCAAATCGACAAAGAAAAATGAAAATTACTGTCGAAAGTTCTTTTCGGTGATGTGGACACGCACTATAAAAACAAAACACGATCTGCATATCATTCAACTTATATTGTAACATCAGAGGCAGATTTTATGTGCTAGGAGCCAGATAATAGCCACCATTTAATCCAATGTACAGTAATTGTTTTTCTATTTAAATTAAATAAGGAGCTGCGAGAAATCAAGGTGTCCATCTTGATTTAATTGCAATCCAACCAACTGCAAACTGGTTCGCTAATTGTGAGAAAAATTGAACTTAATGCTTAATCGGATTTCAGGGTATGGTAAATTCCATTACAAAATCTGGTATAAAATGTATACATGGTGTCCCAAATAATAACATTCAAATTCAAATAAGGTTCAGTCAGTTTTTTTGGGACCACTGTTGCAAGAGATAAGAATTTTTTGTTTATAAATCATATTTTATTGCTGGGAGTAATCAATTAAACGCAAAATTGGTTTAAAAACTTTTCTACCTGGTGATCAGAGGAAATTAGGGTTAAATTAAAGTTAGATTTTTTTAATTTTTAAAATATTTACAAACTAAGGATAATTCTACTAATATATTTCTTCGCCAATATGACAAGGCATCCTTTTATACTATCTTGAGAATGAATTTGGATATTTCATGCCTTCAGATTGGATACCCAGTGAACAGGAAATGGATACATACATTTGGGCCTCGGCCTTTTGTATTAAACTTTACCTAATTTAAAATATGGTACCCCAAATAAGTGAAATATGCACCAAACTTTAAGAGATGGTGCGAAAGGTCAACCAACAATGAACCAGACAAAAAATTTAAAGTAAATTTTTTTCAAAGGTTTTTTGTTTCGAGGTTATAGCATTTGTCAAGTTTGTAGAGTAAGGAAAACTTTACAACTTAAAAATGACAAAGATAATGTCAAGTAATTAAAAAAAATATATAGATTAAGCAGAAAGAGGGTGGCCAAATAATCTTGGCAATAGGTATGAATTTTATCAGCTATTAAATTTATAAATAAAAATTGATTTTATACATATTTAACGGCCCTTTAAGGAAAACAAAAAATAGTGATATTTAAACTACAATTATTACCAATCATCAAAAAAATTATTTATTGCAACATTCGATGAAGCAATCCTTTATGGAGGGCCAAATTTAAATAGTTTTGTTCAAAGAGCAATTGATCACCATAAATCTTTTTTCATTGAAATCGGGTCAGCGAATTCGAGATAAAATTAATGATGACAGGAAGAAATTAGAACAATGGCCGCAACAAAAATGATGTTAGTAGAACCACTAAGCCAATTTTAAAGGTTGGTACCTCGGTATGCGTGCAAAGTTTTTCTACAAATTTAAAAAAAAAATTGAAAGTTTTTTTAAACATGTAATCTGTAAAACAATGGATGAAAAATAAATTATTGTTTCAGGAACCAGTAAACCGATTTTAATGATTCATAACTCGTTTTAAAGTGCCAAAAACAAAGCTTTTTAGTAATTAAAAAAAAATATCTGAAAAACATAAAAAGCAACTTTGAAGAGGCAAGCTTGATTCTCCCCGCTATCTTAGCTTTTATAATGATGGACAAAAAAATACTTTTACTTTAAAGCATAATTAATTTCTAGCAAAGTTCTATTCTATTAAAATGTATAGTATATATAAGTTTAAGTACCGGGTTTAATAGCAGTTTTTTTTATTTTGATCAATACAGGTGAAACAAAAGGTAGGATTTTGGTAACAAGTAAACCGATTTTAAAGATTGGTAACTGGCTGAGGGTGGCGAAAAAGGAGCTGTTCTAAAAATTAAAAAAAAAATAAATAAAGGACATCAGGAATACAAGAATACACCAGCCTTTTTGAAGGGGCAATAATGATTCTGTCCGCCATCTTCGACTTTATATTGGCGGACAAAAAATATTTCTGTTCAAAAGCATATTCAAATTCATGCAAAATTTTGTTTGTTCCATTAAAATTGGTAACTTAGTTCAAAAGTTATAAAAAAATAACATTTTTTCCGGTTTTTTTTTGGCCTACTCGGCAGATTTAAGTACCGGGTTTGATACCAGTTTTTTTTTTATTTTGATTAGGTGTAAAACAAACCCTATAATACTCCAAAAAATCACTAAAAGATGCTCTGCACTATGATATATATTAAAAAACAATTTATCTTATCATTTACCACACTCTTATGCGCCTAGATGTACCATATGGACACCGGTCAGTTCTTGCCCCTTACTGCTTATTGTTATATGGAAGCTAAACCTAAAATCAAAAATTTCTAACAGGTGGCCCCAAAGATCAAGCACAGAGAAAAAAAATATAGAAACATAAGGATTTACATATCAAACAAGTTTTAGGATTTACCTTAATGGCTGCAAATACCGGCGTCCCGTCAAGCGCGGATCGGGGTCAAAATCTAGAGGGGGGTAATAGTCACGGAAAAAATTATTTGCAATATAATTTTTTTTCTAGGGGGGTAATCCTCCTGTTTTCCCTTTATTTGTTAGCAAAAAGTGAGGAGGGGGGTAATTACCACATTACCTCCCTCAAATCCGCGTTTGCGTCGCGTTAACTAAAAGTTAAAAGAAGAGGGAGATCACCGGAGGAGAAACTGTATTTCAGAGTTGGCGGGAAAACAAAACGAGAGATCTAAATTGTATATATTTTTTAAATATCTGTGGAACAATTCAATGAAATTCATTCGGAGCAAGAATGGGAAGGGGATGAAAGAGCAAAATTATCTTATATTCTTATTTTAACAGCTGCAAAATTACTTTTTCTCTTTCTAAGCAGGCTTCCCTATGGCCAGTATAGTTTTTGCTAGATGGTATGCAGTGGCAACGCCATTATAACCAATAGGACTCGGTCATCGAAAATGTTCAGTTATATGTTCGATCACTAATAACAAATTATTAGATCGGAGGTTTCATGAAGCAACCAGTAGGACACAAAGGGTTAAAAAAATATTTGAAAAATATTAAATTTTTATATTAAATTCCATTTTGAAGCAATATTTTTGTTGGCAACTAGATCTATCAAGGTCCGTTTATACCTCTCAGTACCTGATTTTCAAAGATTTATCTATCACATGTTAGTTGTTAAGAAACGAAGATTTTAATTTGTATTTACTTTGATCACCAACTGACTGAAATGTTTATCCAACACCTGACTTCTGGCAGTCGGATATGCAGTAACTGTTTTGACACTATTAAAATTAGAGAAGCCAACTCATTTACATTTTTAGAGATATTTAAATTTAAAATTTAGGTTTATCTAATGTTAATCTTAACACTTGCTGTTTATATCTCAACATACAGCTGATAGACAGGTACATACTGTTTCCGTATATTTCAAGGTCTACTGCGCTTATTTTAAGAGGTAGAGAAAAAAAGTGTAAAGACAAAAGTTGTCTAGCGAGAAAAAAATTATGGATTTAATTTCACATCGCGTGGTGTCAGCCCGAGGTAAGAAAAACGATAACTGCAATGGACTGTAAATATTTAATTAATGAAAGCGCGAGCAAACATAAATATATTGATATGAAATTACGAAATAATCAAACGTCCATAGGTAAAATATTGGCGTCACACAACGGTAATCAGAATCAAAGGCACTCACCAGTTTGCAGCCAAATTCTCCGCTTCTAAGGGGCCCCTGATTGGATCTAATGATGTCACCACGTAGCTGAAGGGCTGAAGTTTCTAGTTCTATGCTTCAGTACACAAAAATCGAGCACTTTCAGGTGTAGATATTTGAAATAGTTGGAGAACGAAATTAACACACCATTTTCTCGAGGCGGTCGACAAGGATCTCACTGGTTGTTGGTGCGCATGTCCAAATACGCGAAATGCGCTTTGTCCTTCATACAATTGTGTGGTTTTAAAAATATATATAAACAACCGCGAAATTTAGCGGGAGCTAAAATAACTGCCCTCCAAAACACACAATTTTAGAATCTCAACCGGACAGATATAGATATAAGAAAAAGAATCGACCGATAAATATAAATGAATGAAAACAGATAAGTATCGTAAGTTTATTTTGAGATAACGAAATTCCGAAAAAGGCAAAACAAACAAACAAAAATTCAAAAAAAAATAACGAAAAACCTATTGTAATACCCGGTAAAAGGTAGAAAAATTAAAATTACTTTTAATTTGGCAAGAGGCACAGTTTTACAACTGGCCGCTTAGAAACACCGGTAACCGTTTGTACCGTCGCAACACGCACCTGACTGTCCCCGCCGGGATGAAGTTCGATGACCCGACCGACCAGCCATTTCAAAGGCGATTGAATGTGATCACTTGTTATGATAACCAAATCATTTAATTTGATATTTGGGGACGAATCAGCCCACTTGTGTCGCTGTTGTAGCGTATGCAAATACTCTATAGAATACCGTTTCCAAAAATCATTATGTAGTTTTTGGATTAGTTGCCATCTCGAGAGCCGATTTAGGGGAACCTCGGACAAAGTGTCAAAAAATGCCCAGGGGTAAGAGGTTGAAGATCGTGTGGGTCTGAAGAGGCAGGAGATAAAGGGCGACTATTAAGTACGGCTTCTATGCGACAGGTAAGGGTGGACATCTCCATGATAGACAACTTCTGGTCGCCGACAACTCGTACAAAGTGAATTTTAAAACTTTTGACGCCAGCTTCTGCCAGGCCATTGAAATGTGGACTGAGAGGAGGTCCCAGATGCCAACGAATAGAAAGTCTGGTGGCAGCACTTCTTGCGTAATCCAGTAATTAGTTACGAAACCCTATAAAATTACTGCCTTGATCTGACCAGCATTGCGTCACGCTTCCGCGTCTGGAAATGAATCGATGGAATGCACCTACGAACCCTTCGGTGGACAGTTCCATGGTTAATTCCAAATGCATGCAATGCACACAGACATACGATTTGAAAGCTTTACAACCACGGTAACGATGAGGAATCACAAAGAAAGGTCCACAAAAGTCGATAGCTACACTCGAAAAAGGTTTAAGTTGATTGATTCGATGAGCGGGAAGTGAACTCATTATGGGCGGTCTATAGGGCTTAGGGTTGATTCTAAAACATTGCAAGCACTTGGATATGGTTCTTTGAATTGCCCGTCTGGCAGATAATATCCAAAATTGCTGTAAAAGCAGATTATGTAATGTTTTAAACCCAGGATGAAGATATTGTCGATGAGCGGACTCGATAAGAAGATTAGTTAAACGATGGTCACTCGAAAGTAAGACGGGGTGTTTTGCAGAATAAGACAAAAGGTCAGATTTTTGTAATCTGCCACCGACTCTAATGATATTATTCTCATCAAGAAAAGGTGAAAGTTTTCGCAAAGGTTTCGGTATTGGTTTATCCATAGATAACGCGGAAAAAAGCTCAGAAAAACAAGAAACTTGAACGCGTTTGATAAGAAGGTGTAACGCACTTTGCATCTCACCGGTGGTAGGAAAAACAATATTCTCAAAAATAACTTTTTGGTCCGGCGGCTTAATGGGTTTTTGATAGGAATGGTTTTGAAAAAGGTTAACTATTCGAAGGACATAACAAATGATACGTTGAATTTTTGATATAGATGAATATTTGATAAGAAGCTGATCTAAGAAGTTGACATCAATTATCGCATTGCAACAGACTTTTGGCTTTTCCTCCAGATTAATATCTCCGAAATCAATCGGCATTTTTGATTTATGAAAATCGGGCCATTCGTTTTCGGGAGACCACAAAAACGACGGTGCGTTCCACCACATGTCATGTTACATGAGCTGTGAAGGGGTGGCCCCTCGTGACGCAATATCGGCTGCATTCAAAGCAGAAGGAATGTAGCGTCACGAGTTTGAGGGAATGATTTCTTGGATTCTACTGACTCGATTTCCAACAAAGGTTTGCCAGCGATTAGGAGGGGATGAAAGCCAGTGCAGTAACGATATTTGTAAAAGTTATTTTTCCTTCATAGCTAGATAAAACGAAGTCAATTAATTCGCTTAAAAGAAATGCGCCTAGGAGTTCTAGCCTAGCCAAAGTTTGTGACTTTATAGGCGCGACCCTAGATTTTGCAGATATGAGAGAAACAGATATATTGTTTTCCTCTTCTACACGAAAATATACGACGCCTGCGTAGCCTCGAATTGAAGCGTCACAGAAGCCGATGATTTGAGAGGTATTGGTTTTTGACAGTTTGATTTGTCGGGGTAATTGAAAATTGGAAAGAAGCGGGAATTCAGAACGAAGTTTGTTCCAAGAGTCGATGATAGAAGAATCTGGTTCTTCGTCCCAGCCTATTTTCGATATCCACAACTGTTGCAAAATAAATTTTGCTTGTAGCAACAAGGGACAAAGAAAACCTAAGGGATCGAAGATTGTCTCTATGATAGATAAAATAGAACGTTTGGATGGGTCTTTCATTCGGCATTGATAAGAAAAAATGTCGTTTTTTGGATGCCATTGAAGTCCTAAAACTTTGATAAGGTGGGGTTCCTCCTTGTCGAAAGAGAGAGGCATTTGACGATCGGACTCTGGCAATGTTGCCAATAACTCAGGACAATTGCTTGCCCATTTTTTAAGTTCAAATCCTCCCGACTTCAACAAATCATTGAGTTCTGTTTGAAGGGAGATAGCTTCAGAAAGCGAAGGGCTAGTTCCCAAGATATCGTCGATATAGATTGACGTTTTTAGAACAGTACTAGCCATAGGAAAACGTTCCTTTTCTCTCTCTGCCAGCTCATTTAAGGTACGTATGGCTAGAAAAGGTGAGCATGTCATGCCAAAAGTGACAGTAGAAAGTTCCCACACTGAAAGTGGGTCCTGTGGAGAAAACCTCCACAATATCCTTTGACGGTGATAAAGATTGATAAGGACTTGACGGAACATCTGTTTGATGTCAGCAATGTAGGCAATAGGATTAAGACGAAACGTAAGGAGTAAAGAAGCAATATCCTTTTGAAGTTTCGGTCCAGATAACAATGTGTCATTTAGACTAATATTTTTTGGGGTGACTGCCGAACAATCCCAGACTACCCTTAATTTTGTACTTAAGCTTTCCGGCTTTAGTACGCAATGATGTGCTAAAAAACACGATACGTCGACCTTTGGTTGACTAGATAAAACTAAACTCATATGACTAGAATCGATATAGTCTTGCATGAAACTTGAATAGGCAGTGTACAGATCAGGATTTTTGATTAATCTATTTTCTAGAAGTAAAAATCTACGATAAGCTTGCGGATAAGTATTTCCTAGGTCAGGGTTTATTTTATCTTTAAACGGAAGATCTACCATGAATCTACCGCTCGGTTGTCGTACTACACTAGCAGTAAAAATTGATTCTGCCTGTTTTTCTTCCTTTGATAAGATTTGTTTTTTAGGCAAATGTTCGATTTCCCAAAACCTAGGGAGAATGACCTCTAAAGGAGGTGAATGACTCGTTAAAAAACAACTGGTTCGTTCCGTAAGACTACCTACTTCGTCAACCTTTCCCATGACGACCCAGCCAAAGATAGTTTCAAGGGCTGAAGGCTGCCCTATCTGTCCAAGAACCCTGCCCTCCTTGAATATCTGTGCGAATAGCTCGCAACCAATAACCAGGTCCACAGGTCTAGATTTGAAATAAGATGGGTCGGCTAGTTTAAGGTTTCCAAGTGTTTCCACTGATTATCGTTCAAAGAGAATGTAGGCTGGAACATAGTTGTGGAACAACAATTGCTTCGAAATTAAGTAAAGGAGTGACTTGTCCTTGTGGCTTAATGTGACATTGAACGAGCCCTTTGGAAGTAAAAGAAGACATCTGATTTAATCCGAATATTTCAGTGGTGTAACTTCGCCTAGGAAGATTAAGACGCTGAATACTGATGAATCCTGTCTGTGATCCAGAATCAAGCAGTGCCCTTACAGGTTGAAAATTTCCGCAACCGTCCATAACATCTATTATGGCGGTGCATAAAAGAAAGGTACCTGAAGGTCCTGAGGCATTTAATGACACATGAAGATTATTGACAGGTGGTGTGTGAATGACAGGACTAGTATCTTGGCTTCCAGACTCTTGATTAGTTTCTAAGATATGAGTTAAAGTGTGGTGCCTTTTACTATTGCAAGTCCTGCATGAATATTTTGATTTGCACGTATCTACACCATGCAAGGGATGAAAACACGCTAGACATAATTTTTTCTGCTTGACGAAAGATAGGCGATCGATAGGTGAGAGATCAAGAAATGTTTGCCCAGACTGATTTTGCATAGAATTTGATTTTTGATAGATAGGCACCTTTTTGGGTGCTGTTGATTGAGGAAGTGATTCCAAAACTTTACATCTTTTTTTTAGAAATTGAAAAAGTGACTAAAAAGTGGGAATTTCGGTATTAGTATTGGCGTGACTCATTTCGAAATTTGAACGCGTCGGAATATCCAATTTTTCTAACAAAATGAAAAAAATAATAAAGTCCCAACTGTCAACGTCAAAGCTAAGTGATTTTAAAATTTCTAGGGATTGAGAAAAGGTGTCAATTAAATTACGCAATTCTTTAGCTGACTCATTTTTTAAGGTGGAGATCATAATTGGGCTTAAAGCATCATTTGCGAGATCTCGCTTGTTTTGATATCTATTGACTAATTTGTCATAAGCAATTTTATAATTTTGATCAGATAAGCTAATCCCTGATATCAATTTTAAAGGCTCATCCTCGAGATATGAAAATAAATATTGAAGTTTTCGTACGTTACTTAGACTTTGATTTTGATCTATAATGTTATTAAAAAGATCGAAAAAGCTTGGCCATAATTTTTTATCACCTCGGAATATGGGAATACCTAACTCTTTGAGTTTTGGAGTTTCAGATTCGTTTTGTCGAACATATGATCCCGAAAGGGTTGGGGCCTCAACCGGAAATATTTGAGAGTAAACCCCCTTACACGCATAAAAATATTTACGAGCTTCTGAAAGGATCGCATCCTGTGTTTTAAACTCCTCGTCGTCCGAGTCGTCTATCAACATAATGACGTCATTATGTGCCAGCATGCATTTATCGAAGGTTTCATCCAAATCGGAATACCTCACTTGAAACTCGTTTCTCGCTTTTTCATCCTTTTCCGCGGTCTGTGACAACACATAACACTCGGTGATCGCAGATAAAAAACCCTTGCGTTTTTGCGCGGCTTTTTTGACAGACATGATTTTACCTTTGAAATGACGAAATTGTCGGTAAATATAGAATTAACGCTAAATTAATGCTTCTGAAATAGAAAAATGACGAACTGTCGAAAATATGCATAAAATAATTTATCGCAATTGATGAAAATTGTTTTAAATATCGAAATGATATGAAACACCCTAACACATAAATGAGAAATGTTTTTGTTTGTTTTGTTTTGTGGTTCCTTCGCTTTGTTAACTGAATTGACCACGCGATAGACACGTGCGCGCCGCTACCGATACCGACGACTTTCTCTGGTTGCAAATACGATGCGAAAAAATTCAAGGCCGCCTTGTTTTCGGCCTGAAAATAATTATTAATACCGTCGTATGGATTTATTTTAAAATAATTCGGCTCGCAAGGAACACTTATGTTAGCCCGCGGTAAGAAAAACGATAACTGCAATGGACTGTAAATATTTAGTTAATGAAAGCGCGAGCAAACATAAATATATTGATATGAAATTACGAAATAATCAAACGTCCATAGGTAAAATATTGGCGTCACACAACGGTAATCAGAATCAAAGGCACAAAAATCGAGCACTTTCAGGTGTAGATATTTGAAATAGTTGGAGAACGAAATTAACACGCCATTTTCTCGAGGCGGTCGACAAGGATCTCACTGGTTGTTGGTGCGCATGTTCAAATACGCGAAATGCGCTTTGTCCTTCATACAATTGTGTGGTTTTAAAAATATATATAAACAACCGCGAAATTTAGCCGGAGCTAACACGTGGTATTCGGTAATAAAATTCCACATCGAATTAGGTTTAAAAATTGAATAAATTTAAAATTTATTTTTTGACTCACAACAATGCCAATTTTTTCTTCAACACAAGACACCAGCAAACTATAGACAGTTTTGATTGACTTAATAATTTTGAGTTTCTATGGCAACTAATATTTTGTCATTCTATCTACCAGAGTTGCTAGTATCTACCTAAATTAAAAACTAACAGCTGATTTATTATTTATATGACTCTAACATGAATAGTTAAAAATTTTATTTATTTCATTTTCATATGAACAAATTTCGTTTCGTCGCAGTTTCAGCACCAATTAGATTAATTTCTACTTGTTTGAAACTCGTAGACAGTGATTGTGTAGAAATAAAATTTCGGATTTCCATTGTCTTTATTTATTTTAAAACACGACGTTTCGGTTCGGTCCGGTTCGGTTCGGTTCAAAATAAAGTTCTCAATTGTTGATACTTTTTTTGATTTTTAATTTTGAAATTGATTTTCTTTCACAAAACCACTAATGTTCTTCAATAAAAAACCTCTTTGGTACATAAATTTTAACAAATCTATTAATCAGTTGAAGTAGCATAAGATTACAGAATTATAAAAAAAATGGTGCTTTCCTGTGCCCTATTTTACAGTCACCGCTTGACTATTACCCCCCCAGCATTTGGCTCCAGAACCGCCCTTGTATGAATTGGACCCCGCTGAATCCGAGTATCTCTGTTGCCACTTCGAAAAATCGACAGGGACGGAGAAAATCCCCCCAAACCCCCAAAAACCTGTTTTTTTTTCAGTTTTATGCAATTTTCTCGAAAACTAACCTTTTTATCAAAAATTGCAAAGAACAGTTTTTTGTGGAGAATAAAATTCCCTTTCCAACGATGTATTGGTCAATAAGGTTAGGAAAAGCAAGTAGCTCTTCAGTGGCGTACGTAAATTGGGATTATTTAGAAAAAAAACATGTTTATTATAGGTTTTTCAAAATTTTCTCAAAAACTACACTTTTTAGGAAAAAAATATGTGGTATACTTTATTGTAGAACATAACATTTTCTTTTAAAAACTTTATTAAAATGTCGGGTTGTTGCTATATTTAAGGCTTCAGGGGCGTACTAATATAAACTTATTTTCAAAAATAACTGAAATAATCAGTTTCTCTTGCATTTTTAAATATCTTTTCTAACAGAGATTTTCAGAAAAAATGTGCCTTTATTCTTTATTGAGGATAAGACAATTTCTTTTTAAAGGATGTATTACAAAGTGAGGTTAATGTTATGATAAATACTTTAAAAAGGTTCGTAATTTATACCTACTAAAATAAATTGTTTCTAAATTAAAATAAACTATTTTTGATTAGATTAGATATTTTGATTTATCTAAATAAGTTCTTTAAAGCAAAAAAGCACCAGTGGTTATAAGAAGAGGGGGCATAGGGGCCATGGCCTCCCTTAAGCAATATTTTTGTGCAGAAAGTAACAGCAGTAACTTTGACACAGGTGTTTTTGGTTATTTTTTTAAGCATATGGAACTAAAAATAAAGGAGTGAATCTTATGCAACGGTTTGAGGGAGGGGCCTAATTATAATTAGGTACTCATTGGGATCAACAACCCACCTGTCAACCTTGAAATTGAGATTTTGAGGGTAATTGAATGAAACCCGTAACAAAAATAATATTTTTTGGTAATTTTTGCAATTTACTGAAGAGGTTTCTATACTATGGGTCACATTTTGTCGCCGAAGCCATAAAAGGTCGAAAGTACAAAAGGTCGAAAAAAAATCGACAAAACAAAATATTAAAAATACAAATTCACCGTATCAAGTCTAATTGACCTGTCCAGTCGCTGTGGACCCGCAGCCGTACTTTCGATCTTTTGTACTTTCGACCTTTTGTACTTTTGACCTTTTGAACTTTCGACCTTTTGTTTTTTGATCTTTTGTACTTTCGACCTTTTGTACTTTCGACCTTTTGTATTTTCGACCTTTTGTACTTTCGGCCTTATTTTTTCGACCTTTTATAATTTCGACCTTTTATCCGCCGCTCTTTATTATCCACCGCTCTTTATTATCCACCGAAAAGCTAATAAGACACAAAATTGATTAGTTTGGATTGATCTTAAATAATTTATTTAAATTAAGAACACCACTGGAGCGGTAAATATAAATAAACTTCCACTTTGTTATACATCGTTTGAAAGGAAATTTTATTGGCTATGACGAAGTATAGAACACATTTTTTGATAATGAGCTTGGTTTTTAAGAAAATTGAATAAAACGTATGAAAAACATGTTTTTTTTAATGATTTGTTGAAATCACCCCCATTGACGGACGTCGCTGGAGAGTTTGCTGTAACTCAAACCCCACCGGGTTTCACATTTTTAAAAAGGGAATTTCCCTGTCTACAAAAAAGTATAGAACAAGTTTTTTTATGTTAAGCTTAGTTTTTGAGAAAATTAGATAAAACGTGTCACAAAAATGGATTATTTTCTGTTTTTTCAAAATTAATTTAATTTACGGATACCCCTGAAGTTTTATTTATAAAACCGATTTAATTATGTTATACGTCATTTTGAAGGAAATTTTATTGAGTATACCAAAATGTAATACGTGGTTTTCTGTAGATATTAGTTTTTAAAAAAATTAAATAAATCTTGGAAAAACATAGGTATTTTTTCAACTTTTTTTAATTACTTCAATTAACGGACGCCGCTGGAGAGCTTGTTATTAGTCTAACTTTATTAAGTTATACCATGTTGAAAAGGGAATTTTATTGTCTACAATAAAGTATATTATACATTTTTCTCTTAGATGATTAGTTAAGAAAATTTGAAAAAACCTCAAACTTTCAGATTTTAGGGGGTCTGGGGGTGTTTTGAGGTTTTTGCAGCCATTTAAAAAAAATAATATGTTATTATTATACAAATATATATTTTGAATGTACACCTGTGACAATTTGGGCTTTCCAGCGGCAATTTAAAATTCCGCCGCCATTTTGGGCGCCATCTTGCATATCTCAGCCCCTGTCAATATTTCGAGTTGGCAACAGGGATATTCGGATTCAGCGGGGTCAAAATAGGGGGAATTGTCCATTTGCCAAAAAGTAATATAAAATGCTTCTAGAAAGTGGATTTTCCCGAATCTTGCCCTAACTATTACTATTTCAGTACTTGATGATTGATGATTGAGTGGGCCTTGCAGCCCTTCCACTGCGACCACTAGTGGGGCTATTGTAGCTCACTTTTGTGTGGTTTCTCACCACTGTAAAAAAACAGAAAAAGATATCAGTACTTAGTTAAATTATACATTTTTTATACAGTCGAACCTCTCTAACTCGAACCTCTATAACTCGAACCTCTCTATAACTCGAACCTTTAAAGTGGTCCCTGCACTTTTTACAGGTATTTAAATCTCTTTAACTCGAGTTTCTGTAACTCGAACTCTCCATAACTCGAACTGTTTTAGTTGTCCCTTCAGGTTCGAGTTATAGAGGTTCGACTGTATTAGTTTTTTGATAAAAAAGATGGTAAAACAAAAAAAAAACGTTATAAACGACTGTGCTGCTTAATTGCATAACTTTTTTTGCAATTTAAATGGCAAAATTTGTACCAATCTTTTGTTTGCAATTAATTAATTATTGTAATTGAATTCCAATTTGCTTCCAAAGAATTTGTTTAATACAAATTGGCAACATTGTTTAGCTTAGTAGTCATTGTGCTATGAATATTTTATGGCGTATTCCATTGGGAAAATGTGTGCAGCACTGGTGGTGCACTGACACTGGAACGGTGCTGTCAAAAATTTGCACCCAGTGCAGTTTCAATGGAACACGCGGAAAATGAAAAATCGCACTCATGTGGTAGGCAAGCCAATATTTAACTTAATCTGTGCAATAACCTCACATTTTTTGTTTTGTTATACAGTGAAATCTCTCCTTGCGGACACCTCTATTAAGCGGACACTCCCTTTAGACAGACAAATTTGTTGGAACCAAGCTTTTGCCTATGTCTTTACATGTAAAATTCCCTCCTATAACCGGACACTCTAATAAACGGACGCGGACAATTTTTTTTTGGTTAAAAAATTCTGACACCTCCCTTAACCGGACGCGAACCTCTGAAAACGGACGGAACACGACATGAGTATAAATATTATGTAGTATGTTGGCAACAATGCACTCTGCAGCCGGGGAATTACCTCTTTCCGTTTTAATGCGGAGACGAAATACATCTGTCGTATTTACAACATTATTTGATTCAGCGGGACTGCTGTGTTTATTGTTCAGTTCGGTAATAATAGATCTCTTTGAAATGGCGCCTAGTAAAAAACTTCTTATTTTATGTGGAAAAATTAAAGTTGTTAACGTTTCATGGAAGGAACATCTATCAGCACGAAAAATCGCAGAAAAATTTAATATCGGAAAATCTCAAGCAGCGAAAATTTTTAATAAATATATATCAAAATTTCGCAGTTCCCTCTTTTAAGCGGACACCTCCAATAAGCGGACAAAATCGACGGAACCGTGAGTGTCCGCTTATGGGAGGTTTCACTGTATATCGTCGTTGGTTCGATGAAAAGTGCTTTGTGTTCAAAATGAAATTTTACAGGAGACACAAAAAACTTCCTATGACTTCCATTATGAGCTGTACAAATCCTTTTTTATTAATATAACATATTTTTTCAAATAATTTTTTATAGGATATCGATTATGAATAGGGCAAATTGATGCAAAAATCTCATTTTTGAAAAAATTGTCACATCACTGGAGATGATATCCATTTTTATTTGTTTCAAAGTTACACACCCATAAATATTATCCTAAGATAACAATAGAAATTCGTAAAGTAAATAAATAATGATTTTATTTAAAAAACTCAATAAGAATATTTTAAAAAGCTCAGTTGTTAAATGCAGGCTTGTGCTTGTATACTAACATATAGAGTATCTGTATTTCGCGTTTGTTTTTCAAAAAAATCTAAACAGAAGTGTATACTTTATGCTCCCAAAATTTGAACATAAGGATTTGAAACACCTTGGATACATATATAATATTTCACAAGTTTATTTCAACTAAACCTAACTTTCCTGCCTTGTGGAATTTGGTTGTTCAAAAAATATTTGTTCGAAAGTAATATTAATACTTCAATAACATTTTCTTGAAAAGGAAAATTATTCAAAAACATTTTCTTCAAACAAAAAATTGTTTGAAAACATTTCCTTAAAATTTTTTTGTTCAAAAAAAGGAAAATTATTCAAAAACATTTTCTTCAAACAAAAAATGTTTGAAAACATTTTCTTAAAAATTTTTTGTTCAAACATTATCTTTGAAAGTAATTTTTTTTCATAAGATTAAATTGTTCAAAAAAGTTTTTGAAGAAAATATTTTTCAACAAATTTCCATTCCACTAATGGGGTTTTGTCCCTCGTGTTCTTTTTTTGGACAGAATTGAGACTCTAGAACTTGTTTATGACGAATGCCTCAGTGCTCAACTCGAGGCGAAAGTGAATTAAAAAATATATTTATTTTTACTTATAAATATAGCTGCCAGAAAACCCCAACTGTCGGAAAATTAGCCCTAGGGCCCCAGTCAACCAAATCCATACAAATAAGTCGATTTGTTATTAAATCTGTAAATCAGATTTTCAATAAAGTTTTTGATTTTTGGGGTTTCCGTTCTTATTGTTTGCATTGCACAAAACTGTTCCTCTTCATCTTCATCGCTGCTACTACCTAGCAGCGAAGAAAATAATAAAAAATCGCTCACTACCTGGACTCATTTTTACGTCCCACGACAACAATAAGCGTTTAAAATTAATGGCGGGAAAAAGTTTTCGGTGCGGCACGAGCCCTCAGATTCGGTGTCAAAAAAGCCGCACTTAGTGCAAAACTGAATTCATAAGTTCCTCAATGGAATACGAATAGGTTTTTTGTATTTTACTTACTTTGAGCATTAAAAACTCTTCATCCCTAGCCAGGGCTATCAAAATGGACGGGCCACGATCCTCCACTTTGTTGACGTCACATCCGGGGCTGATTTTTTTTTGATGGTCACGTTACGACACAGCTGATTGTCTTTAAAATATCGAAGTTGGAATGAAGGTTCATGGATATTTGATTTTTTTTTAAATAAAGCCGTTTTTGAGATTGTTTTTACTTTATTCTGGCAGAACAATTTTTTTTAAATGGATAGTAAGCCCTAATTTTTCATAGCCGCTTATAAGCTCACACAAAACTTAAGTTTAAAGCAGAAGCGAATGTGACAATCACATATGACAAAGTCAAATACATGTCAAATATAACAGTTGGCATGTGGTACATGGCGGGTAATTTGAATTCAAAATAAGGAATGCTAAATCTTGAAGATTTTAACCTTTTAATCATGTTGCTTCCTTACAAACCTTTGGTGGAATATCGGGATGGTGTCTGAGAATATTTCACTGAAATTTTGCTGAAATCTGTAGTGCCATTTTGAAAATATCATAAAAAAACGTCTGACCTCCCATAAGACCCAATGTAAAATTCAGCCCCGGGAGAACAGCTGATTTTTTCAGGGTCGTGGCCTCTATTTTTATGTTGGCCTTGCCCTAGCTTCTTCCAAAAATGTTTTAATTTCTTCCCCACTGAAAACACTGGCCTTTTTGTGTCTATATCCTGCAGACTTTTTCTTTAAAAATGCAATAACTTTGTAGTAGCGACTAATGTCAATATTTCTCCTTAATGATAAGCAAGTTGTTATTGTTGAAAATAAACTCCATAAACTATTGGACTTTAAAGTGGCTGATTTTTCGGTAAAATATGCCACTAGAATATTTTCATCAATTGATTTAACTTTTGACACCAATTAAGGAATACATCATTTTCTATAATAGTATATTTGATGCTGCTTCAGTTATTTATTCTGGATTTAATTCATCATTTATGTCTAAGTCCAAATTTAACTTAATATTCTTTTAAATAATAAATAGTCTCTTTAAACACAAGTTTTTTATTTAAAAGTATTGGAAGGCAGCCATATTGATTTTTTTTTAAATGTCAAAACTGTCGAAACAAAACAATTTTTACAAGCTGTCATCACAAAGTCATGGCTAATTTGACTGAAATAGGGACCGGAAAATTAAAAATAAAGATCACTTTGGAGACCGGAAAGAATCTGATCTGAACCTGTACTGTAAAATGAAACTTTCTGAACAAAAAAATGTACAGAAAATGCATGTTTTCTGGTCGGTTGAAAAAAAAAATCTATTTTCCGATCCCTATTTTAGTCAAGTTGTTCATAACTTTTATTAACAGCTTGGCGGCAGTTTTTAAATTGTGTTAATTTTTCCGAGTTTAATATTTCTATTAAAGTAATATAAAATATGTGTTTTATTAACAATAAGCCCAAATTATTGCAAATATCCAACATTAAACAATAGGTAGATATATTTATGTCCTTACATTACATGCTGAGTATGTTTGTGAGGATTTAAGTCGAAAAAAATACGTACGATACACGACCGGAAATTAACTTTTCAGGTCTCCCCAGGCTTACATGTATTGCCTTTGGCTCACCCTGTAAATTTCCGGGTTCGACCTGTCCGGTCTAGTAAAATTAAGTATTAAATAAAATTAAATGTCATAAAGGTTATAATAGATATTTATCTGACAAGTCAAGTTTGGAAAGTGATATTTTACCACACGTGATCGCAGTTGGCCGAACGACTTGGAGCGGAGTTTGGTCAAACCGTCAAGCGTGGTAAAGAGGCTTTCACCAAGTTAGGTACAATATTTTAAATCAATGCAAAGCAAAATCAGCAATTTTACAATTTACCTCCTACGACGTCATGTTCTCCTGCCGAGTGTTCCTCATAATAAGTGAATTTTGTTTGATCCGTTCAATTCATTTTAATCTTGGGCGAATCAAAAAGAATTTAATTCACATCAATTATATATAAGTTGCTTTTATGTTTCTAGTGGTTTGTTTCAAGAAAAATGGCGTTAGTTTGTTTATTTAATTATTTCGTTTATTATTAATAAAATGTTTATTTGAAGTATATTTGTTTATACTTGGGGGAAGTAACCTACCAACCCAAATGATTAGGACAACAGAATGAATGAAATGGTGATCCATAATATTACAGAATTTGTGTTATTTTACTGTCTGAATCAGCGGTTTCTCTGTAAGCAGTGGCGCATCCAGGACTATGTCTTGGGGGAGGGGGGAGCGAGGCCTTTTGGGGAGGGGGGGTCGAAGCCTCATGATGTCGAATATTAAGCTATTTTTTGTGTTTTTTCTGAAATATGTCGAAAATATGTAAAAAAATGTAAGGCTTGGGGGGGAAGGGGGGTCCGGGCCCCGGGCCCCGGGCCCCCTCCACCCCTGAATGCGCCCGTGCTGTAAGCTGTCTGTGTGCTGGTCTGCACTTAACAATGTTCCTCCCACTAAACACAAAAACATTTTAATAACGTGAAAATACCTACTGTTTAGTTTAAAAACATATCGTTAGGTTGGATGTTGGTTCTAACGTCATATTCATAGTGAAAGAGAAGCTTAATAACCCGTTTTCTGACGTTAGAAAAATAATCTTATGTTTTTATAACGTTTTTTAAAGTGTTTTTCGAACGTTAAAAAAATATTTATTTTTAACAGTGAAAAAGAAATGTTTTTCTAATATTGAAAAATAAATGTTTTTTTAACAATGAAAAAATATATTTATTTTAAATATCTCTAAAGATAAGGTAACATAAATAACGTAAATAAAATTCTTCTATTTTGGAAAAGCAGGGCAGCAACAGTCTGTTAAGGTTTTCGTGAACTCGACACTCAGTAAAGGAAATTCGGATCCGTAGCTTCTGAAAATTAAATTTAAATTTCTATGTAAACAATAATTTTGTAGTAAGTGCCTCGCTACGAGGCCAAACAATTCATGCTTAAGTGAATACAAGGCAAACAATTTTAAGGCGCTTATTCACTTTAGCATGAATGCAAACGAAGCATTCGTTTGGTCCCGCTGTGAGGCTTGCGAATTCTGCCTCAAATGAATACGCGGCTTAAGGTCCGGCCGCTAATAGTCCGCGGTGAATTGTCGCATTCCCTGTCTGATTACCTATAACGTTAGGTATGCGATATTTCATACAAAACCATTTTCTTTCTTTTGTTTACTTTCTTACCTTATGTTGTGGTGCTTCATTTAAATCACAGCATACAGATTTGTTGTTCTTTAACTATACCATCTTTCCCACACAACTGGAGTAATATTCCGATCCAAGTAGGTATTCACTCTCAATATTAATAATTGTGCTTTTAATTTGCCATGTTTGTTTCTACAAAAGGCAAGTATTTTAACCAAAATTACACAAAGCGTATCTGCTATCGACTCGTATCAACTCGCAGCGAAACGCAACTACTAAAAATGGCGATGTAGGCCATCTGAGACATTTAAAAAGGCAAACATCATAAACGGGACTGTATCTACGATTTTTTTATATATTGTTAGGACCCATGAGACTAAGTTATGCCCAATTTTGCAACCCTCAAAACCCTGTGCTACTCCTGTGATACTCAAAATACCTCAAATATTGGTACTTATTTCAGTTTTTTTGAAAAAACTATGTTAAGACAGCATTTTTCGAATTTAATTATTCTATACTTTTATAAAGTCAACTAAATTTCCTACAATTTAAGCCCAAGACGAACCTTCTAGGCCAATTCGTTATTAAAATACAGTCAATCATATATCGGCAATTTTTTTGAAAAACTAAAAATTGATGAATACGGTCACATTCCAAAGCACGTATCGGCTAAATATTGGCTCTAGAGAAAAGTCATGGGAAATAAAGTTGTAGAAAATTTATTCAGCTTTAATTTAATGTAAGAATGAGGCCGCTAGGCGACGTATTTTCCTCAAAAACCAAAATATATAAAACATATTTTATTAAACGTAATTAAAAATAAACAACATAAACATAATATGTATAAACTATAAAATATATCGAAGTTTGGGGAGTATCTGGAAAACATATTTTATTAAACGTAATTAAAAATAAACAACATAAACATAATATGTATAAACTATAAAATATAATAATACAAAAACCCTACTTTACTTGGTCCTCTTAGAAGAACCGGGCCTCATCCATTCCGGATCAGTTGGAGAGGGGGAGGAGGAAGGATATTCTCTGAAGATGGAGGTGGGTCCTCATATGTTAAATCGTCCAATTTCTCGTCCTGCGCATCCAGGATGATGGGAGCAACGTTGCTGCAGCTTCGCCCTTGGCAAAAGGAACAGAGGATGGAGCACTTCAGTTCTGCTTTTCTGCAGGTGCAGGATCCTATGCAGCCTTTCTTGCATCTGCAAGCAACCATCTTAAGCAGATTTTGAGGGGCGGGCTCTGCACGCATAGTTATTGGCATAAGACCCTGTTGACTGGTGGTCCATTCGCAGTCGGATGGATTTTTCTACCATGTCACCTGGGTGCGCCCATACACTCATTCAATTTTTTCGCTACGGGCTCTCCTAAAGACACTCATCGTACAGGCAAATTCTAGAAGGAGCGAAGCCTCACATTGTTTTTTTTTGTTTAATATTTTTGACATGTTTTCCTCGGTTTCGCATTGGCGTTTCGGTTTTATTTTAAAATGTCTAAAGGTACCTAGAATCCCTGTATATTGACATATTTGGATAATATATCTAAATATGTCAACATACAGGGACTCTAAAGGTACCTACAGCTATATATATTTATGTATTTAGAAATAAGAAGTTGTGCTGCAAACTATCTTGAGACTTTATTATAATAAATAGATCTTTAGACTGTGTTAAAACCACATATTTAAAATAAGAACGAGCCGTCAATGCGAAACCGAGGAAAATATGTTAAAAATTATAACCAAAAAATAGAAAATCAATGCTAGGCTCTCAGAGCTCGTGTTGCATTCGTAAACTTTCTTATTCTTTTGAAACTACACCGGGCCAATTTTTGACTGCATCAAAACAGTGTCAGTAGACCAGGAGTTGCGAACTAACTTTCTCAAAAAATTCGCTATTAGCTGAGTTAGTTATTTACCTACTGTAGGCAATGTTTGTAAATATGTAAGTAATGGAAATAAAATTTCGGACTTCCATTGTCTTTATTTATTTTAAAACACGACGTTTCGGTTAGTAAGTATCTCTAACCGTTATTAAGTGTAAACTAAACAATCTAGTCTCTAGGCTACTACTTATATTACTTCGTGTGAAACAGGTGTGACGGCCCGCCCCCTGTTTAATCCTAAGACGCCTGTTTTCCTTAAGGAGTGGTTTCCATATGTTTGGTATGTCCGTGCTTGGTTGACTAAAAACTTCTTTATTCTGCATTATAAACGCAGCTTTAAGAAACTTTCGTTTTCACCAATGCAACTCCTTATGCAAAACTTTAGCTTCTGACCACTGAATCCTGTGATCATTTGACCATGCATGATCCGCTAAATCGGATTTTTCAATATCCCCTAAACAGGTACTTTTTAGATGTTCATTTACTCTAACCTGAAGAGGGCGTTTCGTTTCATCTACATATGATTTACCAAACTCACACGGGATTTGGTAAATACATTCCTTATTATTTGAGGCATTGACTGGTTTTGTTTTAGTTACAAAACTTCTTATCGTATTTCCCGAAGAAAATACTGCTTTTATATTATAGTGTGTAGCTATTCGTCTTATGTTTTCTGAAATCCCTTGAACATATGAAATGTTAATAACACCTAACGGATTATTATTTTGAGAATTTGAACATTTAGTTTGTTTTTAATTTTAAATATCGTTGAGTTTATTGATTTTTCGGAATAACCATTCTGTTGTAAGCCCCTTTAATGTTGTTAATTTCTGTGGTTCATGAAGAATTCATTATTACTACAAATATTTACGGCTCTTAAATACAAAGTTCTTATAACTCCTTGTTTTGTAGCAACAGAATGATTAGACTTAAAATTTAGGTACTGTCCCGTGTTTGTAGGTTTCCTATATACAGTGGTTTGAATGTTTCTGTCTAATCGTTTGACAAGAACATCCAAAAAAGGTAAGGCCGAATCTTTTTCAAATTCCATGGTGCATTTGATTGTTGGTCGAATACCGTTTGAATGGTGCAGAAAATTCTGTAGTTCGTCGTCATTTTCCGGCCATATAATAAATGTGTCATTCATGTATCGTAGCCATAGTTTTGGTTTGACTCTTGCTGTGTTGATCGCATGGTCCTCGAACCACTCCATGTAGATGTTTGCTAACACTGGCGAAAGAGATGAGCCCATTGGGAGTCCATCATTTTGCGCGTAAAGCTTATCTTTCACTTGAAAGTATGAGTTACGGAGACAGAGCTCCAAAAGATCCATCACCCCCTCCACCGATAGCGTTGTTTTCTCGTGAAGTTTACCAGTTTGTAATTTGTTTATGATGATACTGAGTGACTCATTTATTGGCACGTTGGTGTAGAAACTTTCTACATCAAAACTTACAAATCTATCGCTGGGATCTATTTGTATTAAATCTATCGCCGGGATCTAATTGTATTGTATTCTGTCTCCGTAACTCTTACTTTCAAGTGAAAGATAAGTTTTACGCGCAAAATGATGGACTCCCAATCGGTTCATCTCTTTGCCAGTGGTAGCGTGATCTTTTGCATTTGTTTAAATGTTCAAAGCTATCATTCAGTATTGATTTGGAGCTTTTTGTTTAATAGTTAATCCAAAATAATCACTTTAATAGTAGTATTTGTTTTAATTAATTTAGTATTATTCCTTCTTGATAGTATCGTTATGTTTAAATTTTGGGAGCGTAAAGACATCCCTTTAAGTAAAAAAAAACGCAATACTATTTTTATTTGTTTAAAGTTACACGCCTATGACAGTGGCGCACCCAGGAATGTGTCTTGGGGGGGGGAGGGCCCACAGCTACGAAGGACGCCCTCAGAAACCTTGCGACCAAAAAAAAAAAAAAAGGTCCTCATGTCTTTTCGCAACTACGCCACTGCTTGGGGTTGGGGGGGCCCGAAGCCTCCTGATGTCAAATTTTAAGGTATTTTTCATGTTTTATCATCAAATATGTACAAAATATATTAAAAAATCTAAGGCTTGGGGGGGGGGGGGGCGGGCCCCCCCCCCCTGGGTGCGCCCATGCCCTATGAATATTATTTTAAAATAACAATAAATTCATAAAATAAAATTAAATAATGATTTTCTTTAAAGGTCAATTAAGAATAGCATATTGATAGCAGGCTTGTGCCCGTAAATAAACTTTTTACCTTTGTTTGGTGATCCGTGCCCGTAAGCCAACAGATGAAGTATAGTGTTTGCAAAGTCACTTGAATAACTCCTAATACTGGGCCCTTCAAAAGTTATCCAAATTCATATAAAATCTTCCTGGTATAATTTCAACCCTACCGACAGAGAAGAGGCGCGACTCTTTGCGGTCCGACCACAAAGTATTTGTTTTCGGACCGACCGAGCACAGGTGGATAGACTACACCTGATTGACAGATTTTTTTGAGATGCGCTTTTAATTGTTTTCGGGTGTGCTTTTCGGGACCCCTTTAGTAGGCAGTATGCAGAGTTAGAAAATAAATCAGTGTCGTTCTGTAGGTGTAGGAATAAGTTTTATTATATTTTTATTTCTTTAGTTTACGCGACAATTAAATGAAATAATTTTCATGAGTATATCTACCGCCGCCCATGTCACTTTCTATAAAAGATATGCCGATGGTCGGCTTTTATATTTGTTCAACTGACTTTGCAAAAACTATAGTTATTCGTAACATCGCGCTTGCAGTTTAGGCGCTAGACGTAGTTGAGTATGCAAAATATGAGGACCGCAGTTTGACAACGATTCTAGCTGAGAATTGGTCACAAATTACCCATCAGGATGTTGCAGGGCCAGTTTTTGGTCCAATTTTTTTCATTCCCCGTCGTGTTATAGTCGTTTTCGAAATGAAAATATAACTAAGTTGACGCCCTAACGTCACAATGACACAAAAATGCATCAAGAATTTGTAAAATCTAACATAAAAATAAAATTCTATTAGTTTTTTAAATTTTAGCTGCAAAAACCCCTAAAAACCCTCCAGACCCATCAAAACCTGAAATTTTTTGGTTTTCTTAAAATCTAAGCTTCTTAGAAAAAAATATGTAATTACCTTTATTGTAGGCAATAAAGTTTCTTTTCCAGCGATATGTAAGTCAGTGGGGTAGACGACAAATTCTCCAGCGGCCGCGGCTTTCGGTTTTTGAGGTAATGTAATGTATAGCCGTTTTGGTTTCTCCATCCAAAACGGCTATACTTATTATCTTAGTTTCAATCAAAGATCTTTAATCGAATGCCATATACATGTTGGTGGAATGTCCGGTGGATAGCTTGTTTAAAACTTATTGTTTCTAAATTTTGATTTGGATGTATATAGTGTAGTGGAGAGGGGCCAAAGTGGCAGGAAACATCAAAATACTTTTTATTGGCGGTTTTTGGAAGATCTGAGGTGTTTCAACAGTTTAATTGTCATATATTTCGAAATCAAAAACCATCCTTTCTACGCTAACGACCTGTGAATCAATTTCAAGTCCATTAAAAAACCCACATCCACCATTGTTAATGGGCCATTTTAATTCATAAATTTTATTTCCTCGCGCCATATAAAATTTATTGCTGCTTGAGTAATTATGACACCACCAAGATTCATAGTGTTTTCGGTGTTTATTAGAAAAAGTTTATGTGTATGTCACACTCGTGCTATAATAAAATATGGATCTTCGTCAAGTAGAGCTGACTTATATTTATCGTAATAGGTTTTTATGCTGGTTAATAGAAAAAAACTAGTTAAATAAAGAAATTTATTCCTCCATTTGTAGACATACAGTTAAATACGTAAGGTAATTCTTGGGTCACATATTGAGAAAAAAACTATATAAGCGTCTTGACTTTTTAGATATAAGGTCTTAAATATTAAAACTCTTTTTTGATTTTTAGGTATGATACTACTCTAGATATTTTTATGAAATTTGGTATACACTTTCAATTTATTTTATCAGGTGACACTTTCTAATGTGTAACATATTTTTTGATTTCGACCATTGACGTTCGTGCGGGAATTGGCCGTGGTACTTTTAAAGAAAGTAATAGTGCGCCACTGTCTTTTTTAATAAAAATTATTTTTAACTTCACATTCTTTGATGAGCCAATGGGCCTTTTGATTTTTTTCTTTGATGTACAGTTTGTCCGGGCCGTCCCAAATACGTTATAGCATAAATACATGTTCAAAGAATCGAAAAGTGAAGCACTCATAGCTGGCTTTGGAAACAATGACAAATTTAAATGCGCGGACGCGAATTTTCAAGTGCGCATGCGTGTGAGTGGAGGCTATATTTGTTTTTTGCGTTTGTCGTGTAAAATTATGTTTTTTCCTCTGAAAAATGGGAAATAATTCACGTAAAACATGTGCGGTTTGTTGATAAATGTCATGGGAGAAGTAAGTGCCATTTCATAGGTAACTACTTATATTTTTCTTTATAATTTGTTAATAAAGTTAAGAGTGGTTTATAGGTGCCATTAAACTCATGATACATAATAAAACTGCACAATCAGTTTTGCAAAAACTACAATTTTATTCCACTATTTAATGAATTTTCACCCAATTAACTAGTTTTTAGAAGATGAAAATAGACATTACCCTAAATGTTTGACAATTGTCAAATAATGTAGTAACGTAACGGCGTATGTTCCAAAACCACCAAAACTGATGCATGCGCAGTAACCGAAATCCTGTTTACCAGAAAAAGGAACATTAATAATTAAATGGGGGAGGCTTCAAGCATCGCGTGTGAGAATGCATGGGTATGCCCCATATTTATGCTCTAACGTATTTGGGCCGTCCCTACACTAATAACCGCCTAAAGCAAGACAGGGAATATGCCGCTTTTTTTCTCTCCCCCCGCTTTTTTTCTCTTGCGTCTTTAAATTGTCAATAATATACATGTCAAATGCAACGTTTAATCAAATTTATGGCAATAGTGTATTTTAATTTATTTTGGCAATTTCAATTTTTATAACCAAATTTAATAATTCTGCGCATGGAAAAACTATATCTTACTCATCGACTTGTATGAGCCTTATACAACTCAATAAGCTTACTAGCTCTTATTAGATTTGAATCTCGTAGCACCTGGTGCGGTTATATTAAGCTTAAAAAGTTTTAAACAAACAATCGATAAAAATAAGATTGCCTAAAGCACTGTATATCACACTGTGCCAAAAGATTCTTTGGGTTCAAGAGTTTTTTTCCTTTGTTAAAAAGTTTTTTTTTTATGTGCTTTGTTTTCTTTAATTCGTCGACCCCTTTTTATTTATATTTTTCTATTCTGCGACAAATTGTTGAAATAATATGAAAGAAATCACAGAATTCGCTTTGTTACTTTTTGAGATATTACGTCTCAAAATAAGTAGTTTGTAACCTTAAACTACATATTACATCTTTGGCTCGAAAGTACGCGTGTTTATTTATCCTAACTCAAAAGTATTAGGCAGCCTTCGGCCGCCCCCAAAATCGGCCGCCTGGAGCGGCTGCACCTCCGTTCCACGAGTTCGACGGCCCTGATCACCAGCGCTGGTTTATCCTATAGGTACTAAACTTCCACTAGGCACTTGCCTAGGGCTCGCAGCCTCAACGGGGCCCGCATGCCCCTGGTCAAAAACTCATTTTAACTTCAAATTAATTGTGAGGGAATTTTTTTTTATCTATGCATTTTTGCATAGGTAATCGTGCAAAAAGTGGCAGATTTAGTAGAGCACATAGCAAGTGCATTAACGGCATTGTCTTATGTAAATCTGAACTTATTTTAGTACATGTTTCAGCTTAATTTGCAGTTTTTTCAAAAATTAATTTTAAAAAAATAGTTATTTGGAAAGTTTGAAATTTGATAGAAGAGTGTATACAAAAAATCATTAAAATCGAAAAGATAATGTACTAAACCTAATTTTTAACTTACTAGCCCCAATGGCTGGAGAAGGTATTGTTTCCGACGAAAAAATTTGTCCATGTCTGTCCATAACACGATAGCTCCTGAACCGCTGAACCGATGTTCATGAAATTTGCAGGTAAAATAGTTTTCGACACAGTAACGTGCTGCTTAGATTTTAGTCAAAATCAGTTTGAAAATTCAAAATATGCAAACTTTTAAACGGAGCATCACATAAATAGGCGGTTTTCGGACTATAGTAGAACACGTTTTTCTCAATAATTTGTGGTATAACCAAAAGTGTCGTAGAAGCTTTCGTTTCTGAAATATCTACAAAAACCTGTTTTCAAGGATGATATAACGTGGAGTTCACTTGGAGTGTGCTAATTGTTGGAGAAACCAACTATAAGGAATTCTAGTATCCTTGTATAACAGTGTGTGTCATATTATGTTGTGTTAATCAGTTGAAAAATATAATTTAGTTGCCAGATAATTTTCACCTAATAAAAAGTAGTTTACACATTGAAACGCCTATTAAATTGCCTCTGTGCTACTCTGCTAATATATTACATTAGTTTGTGGGCCCAGAACTACGCAAGGCAGGAAGATATACTGAAGATCTTGGAATTGGTAAATAAAGTACTAATCTCAGAGAATGGATGATGAGAAGTATAAAATTCCTCTCTTCGATGGAAGTAACTACAACAACTGGAAATATAGGTTGGAAGTTTTACTAGATGAGAAAGAGCTGCTTTGTTTTGTCGAGGAAAAGTACACAAATAAAGTAAAGTTTGTATCTGGTGAGTCCCAACAAGGAAAAGATAATAAAGAGGATGAACTCGCAAAACTGAAGAAACTAGATAGAAAATGTAAGTCTTTAATAGTTCAAAGAATAGCAGATAGTCACTTAGAATATGTTAAGGATTCTGAGAGTGCATATGATGTATGGAAAATTTTACGAGAAACTTTTGGAAGAGTAGGAATTGCTAGTCAGCTGAGAGTTAGAAGGAAATTGCTCACTATGGTATTTCAACCGTCAGAACAGAGTTTAGAAGCCCATTTTCTTGAATTTGATAAACTCGTTAGAGAGCTTAAATACACAGGTGCAAAGTTAGAAGAGTTGGATGTTGTCTATCATTTACTACTTACATTGCCACCGCAGTATGATAATGTAGTAACAGCATTGGAAACTCTTTCGCCTGATCGTTTGTCAATGAGTTTCGTCAAAAATAGGCTAATGGATGAGTCTTCCAAAAAGTCGGAAACCTTTGTTTCTGAAGCAAGGTCTTTACCAAGTATTAGCAATAGGAAATTTAATCAAAATAGCAACAGTAACTACCAAAAAGGAAATAATACACAATTTAGATATAAATGTCATAAATGTGGTCGCATTGGTCATAAAAAAATTGATTGCAGGTTTAAAGACAAGAATTACAGCTGTCAAAATTCAAAAGCTACCCCAGCGAATGTCGAGGAAGAATACAGTTTAGTTTTGTCTAGAGGCCCTCGATACATTTGACATTGTTTTCCACCAGAGGTGGGCAACTCTCTTTGACAGTTATTAGGAAATTTTGTTTTAGATAAAAAATAATTGGTATCTGCAGGTTGGCATTATACATCAATAAATTATTGTCAAATTTTGAAGTTGTCACTTCCGCATCAATGTCAGTTGGAATTCGCAACTTTTTCGTAAATTTTTTTTTTTAATAATTTAAATTGCGAAAATGGCATGTGTAGTAAACAACGGCAGAAGAAAAAAAGAAAGCGGCTTTTGTTTATTCCCGTTTCCTAAAGAAAAAGATAAATTAGATATATGGAAGAGAAACCTGCAATATCCAAACATGAGAGTTTCGGAAAATTCCTTAATTTGTGAGGTAAGTTTATGCAAAATAAAAGACAAGAGAGTAGATTAGGATAAAATATCAGTCGGAACAAGATACTTATAATATCTAAAATAGATAAATGTTATTTATAATTATACGGAAAGCTAGCTCTTCAACTGTAAACAAATTTTAACTTCCTTAGGTACTTTTGAGGCTATCAACAGTAAATCTTGTGAAGTATTAGAGTAATCGCTATAAGACATTTTCCTTTTTTGTAGTGGGGATAAAAAACGACAGGGGCGGAGATTTTTTCGCTTCAAAAAAATGACTTGCGACTTGCTTTATAACCTATACAGGGTATTTCAAAATTCAATAACATAATTTTGGTATTAAATTCCTTAAGTGATTTCAAGACAAAAAGGTTATATAAACATAGTCCGCGACCCCTTAGTTTTAGAGATACAGGGTGTTAAAGTTTAAATTTTTTTTAGTTTTTTGTTTATAGCTCGTGCATTTTTTTGAGATATTTAGCTCACATTAGGCAAGTATATTTAGCTAAAGGCACTACACTACACTATTAGACCTGCCAAAAAATACTAAAAATCTACAGAGTGATACTTTTTGAGGGGTCATGCCCTTTTTCATCAACTTTTTTGTCATGGGCTACTGGTAAATCTCAAAAATTCAAAATAAATTCTACATTTTGTCTGAAAACCTTTTGATTTCCTGTAGCTTTTTCGTACCTGCTAAGGTGACTGAGCAAAAAAATAAAAAACAGTTTTTATATTTTTTCTCCAGGTATCAGATAAAAAAAAACAGGAATCAAAAAGTTTCATAAGCAAACAAAAGCGTTTTTTTATTTTAGGCGCATCAAAAAAAAATTCAGGGTCAGGGAAAATTTAAATGCTCTGTAGCTCCGTGATTAAGCGTTTGTGGACCTATAATTTAACATTAAAATTATGTTATTAAATTTTGAAACACCCTGCACGTAACTAACTTTTTTATTTGTGGAGTCATTGATAATTTTCCGTCCGTAAGGTTTTGTAGTGGGTCTGGCAATCGATATAGACTAAAATATGTTTTTTTTTGAATAATTTAATAAAAGGAAGACAGTAATTTTTTTACCTGTTATTGAGGTATTTTCACAAAACTTACACAATCCTTTTTTTTTCCTTTCTTTGACTAAGTTTTGTTTCTGATTTTTTATAGTCACAAAAACCGTAATGCACTTGAAAAGCTCATTTCTGAAAATTTCATGTTGCGGAATACATCACTTTCTATAAAGTGTTCCTTATAAAAGTAAAATATAGTCTTTTTTGACATTTTAATCTAACAAATTAAAGATAATAGTATTCAAAATATTACCTAGACATGGTGGCGACTGTCTAATGCTGCCAATTATTTTCTTTATTGTTTTATTTTGAATTTTTGGGAAAACCTAACCTTAAAGTTTGTTTTGATGTTTTTGGGCTTTCTGCAAAACTTTCAAAAAAAGGAAAGTCCTGTTTGGGAAAAATTCCGATCAGGTGATAATTTCTCGCTTTGTTGAAAGCTATTTTCTTTTTGATCACCTGATCATTTTATTGAAATCATTCGCGTTTTTTTTGCTCACGGTCGAAGTTTTTGAAGCGCCACCCTGTGTGTGACAGGGGAATGAAGAAACCACTTCCGCCAAAAAACTAGAAGAAGTCAGACGTGTTTTCGTGTTGAAGACCGAAATTCGAGTCCCAAGAAACGGGCGGCGCAGCCAGTGAATGCTGCAGAATTACAGAAGGTAAGCTTCTAGCGTGTTGCCGATTTTTTCCTTTGTTTTTTTGTTTAATAGACTCTGTTTTCCCAGGCGGGGCGAATTTAATTTTGGGGTCATTTTTTTTGGGATATCTCTAGTTTTTCTCCCCTTCAGGGCTCAGATCTCTAGCGACTTTAAATGGTATACTGCCTCTAGCGGTTTAATGTTAGGTTTTTTAGAAAAAAAAAACACGTCAACTGAGTTTTTTACGGGCTTTGTTCCTGACGCAACCAATTTTTGTTTTCAGATGAAATAACTCCACCTGTGGTACCTTGTTCGAAAGTTTATAAAAAATGAAAAACATCGGAAGAATTTTTTTTGACATACATCTACTAAAAAAATTTCAATTTTACTTGTATACCTTATTTGGAAGCTTATAAAAGGAGAAAAACAACGAAATTGTCAAAAATTGACTGAAAAACATGTTTTTGTTTTTTTCAAAAAATTCAATAAAAATATTAGGTTTAATAGAAGATTTTAATCCAATTAAAAACTTCTGTTCTTCTGGATTGACTTGACAGTAGAATTTTGTTTAATAAAAACTTACGCCAAAAAAAATTTAAAAATAAAGAAGTTTTAAACCCCCTCTCAAATGGGAAACGTTTAAAAAAGCCTATGTAGATCGAAAACAACAAGATGTAATTTTAAGTTGTCTTAAAATTCTAGTCTTGCAAAGCTGGTCAGTTTTTTCGTATCATTATTTTTTCTAATAACGTGGAACTTTTTTAGGTTCATTTTGAAGAATCCTCTTTTGAAGCTTCACTTACTTTAAAACAAATGGCTGCTCCAACACTTTACAATTTGGCACATTACCGTGAAAACCCAGTAATCTGCTCTGTACAAGTATTAGAAGAAGATTTAGTTGCTGCAAAGAAAAAAATGGAAGACTAGAGGCAACAAATTGAAAAACAAATTTTGCAAATTAAAGAATTAAAACATCAGCTGAAGAAGGAACAGTTTGTGCTTAAGAAGGTGACGGGTATATTTAATAAAGATCAGATCGAAGTAATAATTGGTTCCAAAAAAATAAAGGGATTCAGGTGGTCTAACAAAACATTTGAAGATGCTAACTCAAATTTGTTTGTGGCACCGCTGGGTATAGATATCTCCTTAAGCTAAATCTTCCGTTGCCAAAAATCCGCACCCTTTCATACAAAATTGAGCATTTGCCTTTTCAACCTGGCATTTTAGATGAAATTTTTTATTTTCTTAAAATCAAAATTCAAAGTCTATGTGAAATTGAAAGAGATTGTTCTTTGCAATTTGATGCCTGTGCCATTACCCCCAGCAAGGATTTATTTCAAGGATCTTCAAAAATTTTGGGCTATGATTCTCTGTCTGAACAAGCGGTCTTGGCAAACCATGTGACAAACAAATTGTCGCTTACCATTTTATTGGAAACTCTTGTGAAGGACCTTCTGTGGCCAAAATTATTTTGGAAATTCTTAATAAATCAAACCAAATCGGTCTTAATATTTTAGATATTACGTCAGACATGGGGCCCGATAACGTTGCGGTATGGAAACATTTCAGAATAAAGGCAAAAAAAAAACAGTTTTTCAAAATTTTATAACCGATCCCGATAAGTCAGAAAAAAAAAATTATAGCGGATATTTCTCACCTTTTAAAAAACATTAGGACTGTGCTAGTGAATAATAAAACTATCTGTATTTCAGATTATTTTGTCAAAAAATATAATTTACCGAGCGATATTATTGATGTTAAGCACATTACCTCCTTGGCGGAATTTCAGGAAAATATGGACCTAAAATTTTGCCCAAAGCTTGACACGGATTTTTCAAATTTAACTCAGTTTAATAAAATGAAAGTATCAAGAGCATTCTATATTTTGAATCATAATGTAAGCTCTGCCCTTAGTTTTTTAGGTGAGTGTAACATAATTGATGAAAATTCGAAAACAACTGCTTGGTTTGTCAAAATGGTTCACAATAATGAGTTCAAGGGACGAGAATTTGGCCCTAAGTAAACTAAATATGATAAATTATAACCAAACTATTGATTTTTTAAGGGAAATAAAACTACTTTTTAAAACTATGAAAATTGGGGAAAAGGGTATTTGGAAACCAGTGCAAACTGGAGTAATTCTTTCCACACAAACAATTTTAGACCTTCAAGAATATCTGTTAAATGAAAAAGGATATACATACCTTAAAACATCGCCGTTTATGCAGGATGTGTTGGAGAATGTTTTTGGGCAAATGAGATTAAGCAAAGAATGCCCACAGCAGAACAGTGTCGGCAAATCTTAAAAAATTTATGCATTTTTCAATACTTGGACGTGGTTCCCGCCAATGGAAGCTATGCCAATCAAAACGATCCAAATTTTTTAAGTTTAGATTCTGTTATGACAAAGAAATTTTTGCCGAAAAAAGGAGTAGAAATCGAACCTCTTTTGGCGGCCTTACCGCAAAATTGGAATAAGAATGTTCCTTCATTGGACAATATTCATCAAAATTTCCTGTACAATTCAGCGGGTTATATTTTAAAACATATTAAAACAAGCAATAAATGTAAAGGCTGCCATGACTTTATTTTGAGCAATAATTTTCAGAAACCCTTTTCAAAACTAGTTACATTAAAACAATATAAAACAAATTCTCTGAATTTTCCTTCACCTTTGGTATTTAAACTTTTTGTCAGAATCGAACAAATATTTTTAAATATTTCAAATCATATTCCTTCAAAAAATTTTAACTTTTTGGGTTTACTTAAATTTTTAGTTTTTAAAGATCACGAAGTTAAAGAAATTCGCTTTCCTCAAGAAAAGACAAAGAGAGAGACATTTTGTAGATATAGAATCAGGATTTATTTAGCGAAAGCTAAAAAAATGATTAGGAGGGATACAGCACTTCAAAGTGAGTTTGCAAATAGCAGCAAAAGCGCAAAAATAAGTGTAGCTTTTGGAAACTAATTTAATTTGTTTTGTTTTTAGGATCTAGTTTTTAACCCTAGAATCGTATAAATATGTGTATGTATGTGTGTGTATTAAAGCCTAACGTATGACAAAAATCGGTTTAGTAATTTTGAAGGTGATAAGCTTTCTTCAAAGAACTCTGGAATTGTTATGGGGTATTTCTTTATCTAATCTAGATAAAAAAGTTTTGATGTTTTTTTTTATTAATGTACAGTTATAGATAAGTTATGTTTAACATTAGGTCTCCACTCCTGCATATTTTTTACTGACCTCTGCTTAAAAATCCTCCAGAATTTTATGACAAGCTTTCCCCCAGAAAGGCATAGACTATAGACGCAGTTTACGATTTAGCTTAAGGAGAATACAATAAATTAATGTATGTATATATAGTATAAGTATTTTTTATAACGATGAGTCTACCAAAAGTAGACCGTTAAATATCATTTTTTGGGTGGGTTTTTAAAATAACATCTCAGCTTAGCCAGTAATTTTATTTTCTTAAAATTTTTTAGGTAACTAGTTAAGTCGTAGCGTATCTCTTATTGACTAAAAAGTTCTAACAGCAAATTATTTTGGGAAAAGGAGGCAGCACTGGTGCAACACTAGTGCAGTTTTCGTATTCTTTTGAGAAAACTAGTGCAATATTTTGTATTCCTTTGAGCAACTGGACAAGCCCAGTGTTACACTAGCGCACTTTCATATTCTTTTGAAACTGAACTGGGGCTATTTGTTGACAGCACCCAAACAGTGTCAGTGAACCACGAGTGACGCACTAACTTTTTTCAATATTCGCTGTATATGTAAATAATTCTCCATAAAGATATCATCTGATAAGTACCTAAATAAATAATTGGTAGTTTGCAGTTTATGTTAGTGGAATATGCATTTCTACCCCATAGCACCCTTTTTGTAGAATCATTTATAAACCAAAGCTACGTGTCCACTGCACTAAAGGAACATGTTTCTGTTACCTGCTTCCAAAAATGTTTGAGAACTTAATAATTTATTTTTATTAATTGTAGGTAGTTTTTAGTACTAGAGCTATGTGAATGTAAATATATCTATAGTTGATGTTGTATTAAAGTGACACCGCGTCATCAAAACCTTGATGGGCGGGAAGGGAGTAAAGGGGTACATACAGTGGCATGCACTTCCTTTAATTTTTTTATTGATATTGATTCCCAAAATGAGGCACTGCACTAATTAGTCATTAGCTTACTATTTTACTTGCTTTTTATTGATGTCTTCTTCTAAACGATTTCATTAGAAAGGAACATATATACTATTATCTGGTTGTTACGAACATATTATTGATTTACCAGGGCTTTGACGTTTTCTAGTCGTTGTTGTTTTGACGGTATGTCAAACAAATTATGACGGAGCTTTTCACAAAACAAATTACCGTCTTTGCAACTAAATCAATATTTGCGCACATTTTAATATAATTTTGGATCCTCTTTCATGTTTCGGATCTTTATTTCTCAGGTAAGTACCTATTTGATCTCTCTTTTAAAACGTCGTAGTGTTTTATCCTTCGAACATTAAGCCCCGAGCGGCACACTGCATGTACAAAGTGAAACACTAATTTTTTAAGGCTTCTTTACTTAGATTTTGCCGCAGAATTTGGTTTACCATAGCTATGACGCGGTGCCACTTAAATAGAACACCAACTATAGTTTTATATTATTTTACTTTGACCGTTATCCGATTAAAAACGAAATATCTACTTCATCTAAAAATGTTTAACTGGAAAACTACCTAAGCTAAATAATTGTTATATTCGCCATTTATAATAATAATTTTATTATCATAAGTTATAAGGAAAATGCCAGTATGTACCAAAGCTGCATTCACAATTAACTTAATAAATTTAAATAAATCATATGTACAGTAGACTCTCGATTATCCGACTCTCGATAATCCGATCACTGGATTATCCGAGTTGCGTAATACATCGGTTGAAACCATATTAACCGAGCGACGCCATATTGTTCGGGTAATTTTATGGAGAATCATAAAATTTCCAAAGCAACAGAAACTGACTGAACTTATTTAATTTTGTATTTTCGACACTTTTGGGACTAAAGTGGTCACATAAGTCCCTTGCTTTAGAGATTAAAGTGATCCTCTTAATCTCTGTGGAGCAAAAACTTACTTTTAATCCCTAAGAAGTAAAAATCCACTATTAGTCGCTAATTCAATTACTTTTATTCCCTAGGGATTTAAAACAAAGTAATTTTTGTAGGTTAACATTTTATAATATTTTACTTCTATAGAATATCGTTGAATGCAATTAGTACGGAGTGTTTCAAAATACCGTTTTATTATATCCTTTTTTGTTTATTTTTTCTATGCTAAAATCCATAAAATAGTATATGAACCTTGTGACTAAAATGCCTCAGTCGGGCTACAAACTTTCCGCCTCGGGATTAAAAGTATCACTTTAGTGCCTAGGCTATTATTTTTAGACGTCCTTTTTTGTTTGTAAGATTAATCAAATATTGGTATTTATTATTAAAAAGTATTTAAAAAAATGGCACCAGCAAGCACGCACAGCCATCAATAATAGCTAGTCGTTCCGGGGGTTGAGAAGCTTTATTATATAAAAAAATGCAATTTTCTTTCTAAATCTAAAAAACGCGTTTCACTAGCCACTGTGGCTCATAATTTTTATCCATTTTTTTAATATCTCAAAAATATCGACTCATACTTTGAAAACCTTGTTTCACGAATTTAATGGCCTTATCCATCGTTAACGAGATATTTTTGTACCAAGTCTGATTAAAATCGGTTTATTGGTTTTTGAGTTATCGTGTCCCAGACAGATGGACAGACAGACACTATCACAAAATTTGGTAGATGGGACTTTTTTGAACCATTTGAATGAAAGAAAAAGTTTGTTGTGGCGATCCCAATCCCGATCCCTATAGCTTCCATATCGACCTAAGGTATGGATGGCTAATATAAGTATATAGAAAACAAAATAGATAAATACGGATTATATATTATATATATTATAGCCCACATTAGCTCGCATAATCGAGAGTCTACTTTAATTATGAAGGTACCTTGTTGGTATGATTTTTTATATTTATGTAAGTAAATCAGGCACACCCTAAATGGGATTTTAAAAAATCCACAAATTTGAGATTTTGGTATGTTGTAGATCTCGATATCCTGATCAAAAGTATGGCCATCAAAGATTTAATTCAATTATTTTTATCAATTTTTGGTATTAATGTTTAAATTTTACAAAAAAATCAATTTATTCGTACTACTTAGGAGGCTCATACCCGCCAGTGTATTTAGGAAACAACTATAACAGACCAAAATTTCATGAAATTCATGGATTTTTTAAAATTCCATTTAAGGTGTGCCTGATCCTTTCCTACTTAAATACATTTAGCTTAAAAAGTATTTCAATAAAAAATAAATAAAAGAGTTTTTTGTTTTTCTGAATTAAAAATCAAAAAATTGTCGGAGCCAAAAATTCAAGTAAAACCAAACATTTCTTTACACAATTGGACACGAAAATTTTTAAAATGTTTTCTTTAAACAACTACCATATAATGTTTACCTCATGGTACATCTGACCCTCGGTACGGAAATTAAAAAAATATGTTTTTACACAATATGTACTTACTTCCCCAAAGACAAATTTTTATGAATTCTTATGATTTTATGACCGGTGGCCGCGCTAATATTGTGATATAGTTTCTATTTATTTTACTGCATTTTTGTAAAAACATCTGTTTTATGTCCGTTTCGAAGGTTAGATACCATAAGCCTGCCTCCCTTTGTTTAAAACGATCAGCGATTGGGGACGTTAAGCTTCTTACAGACCTCAACATTTCGACAAAACACAAACACATCGACGAGCCGAACGGACTAGTTTGGCCGGGACAAACGCGTTTGCAAACAATTCGGCGAATGGTTCGTGGAATTGACTCCGTCCAAACTGGCGTTTGGTTTGCCGTTCGGCTCGTTGCTCTGTTTGTTAAAATAATAAAATTATAATAAAACCAAACCGTAACCTGAATTTACCTAAACCTAACTCGGCAATCCCTCACCGTTTTAAACCAATGGAGTAAGACTTTTTTTAATAGTAGGTTTCTCTATTTATTCGTCACTTTATGGTGGCACCGATAAACTATGCAAACATTATTCTTTCACACTTTTGTGTGAGCCGAAAATAACGTGGAAACAGGGCTCACAACATTTAATTTAATCAAATATACAAAAAAAAGAAAGCCAAAATGATATCCTGTTTTAAAATTGTTAGGTATGTATATGTATAAGTAGCTAAAAAATTCAATACTTTATGCGTAGCAGCATCCCAAAAACTAGCACTATTTTATTGAAAAAAAAACAGTCCCCTGTATTTGGTTTCTCTAAGTACACCTTTACCCCCGGTATTTGTTTTAGACAAGAACACCTTTACCCCCGGTATAGTGGGTTTTGAGTGTTTTGTTTTTGTTATTGGAATTTGAAGTCTCGTCTAACCTAAAATATTAAAAACGTCGAAAAAAATCCAGGGAAATAACACAGACAAAGATAGGTATAGCTAGCTATTTCACAAAATCGGTTTTACATGTAAAACTGGATTTTGCAAGAAAGAGAGGGCAATATGAGTTGCCGACCTCTGGTGTAAAACAATTGTCAAATGTATCGAGGGCCTCTAGTTTTGTCTAGCAGTAAGCCATCTGAAAATAAAGAATTTTTTTACTTAGACAGTGGCGCCACGGAACATATGACCAGTAATAAATCCTTATTATCAAACATTAAAAGACTTGAGAATACTATAACAATAAGAATAGCGAAATCCGGAGAAACACTTGAGGCAAAGGAAGTAGGTGAAATTATAGTGGATGGAATAGAGAAGAAAATTACCTTATCTGAAGTTTTATTGGTCCCTGGTTTAGAATTTGATCTTATTTCTGTACGAAAGTTGGATGAGAAAGGCTGTAAGATTGTTTATTAAAATGGGAAAGCTGTAATTTACAAAGCTGGAAACATAGTATTTGAAGCAAAGAAAATTCATAAAATGTATGAAATCAGCTTTAATATTTTAAATAGTAAGGCTTGTGCAGCTAATTGCGAAAATTTATCAAAACTTTGGCACCAACGTTTTGGACATATCAGTTACAACAACCTACAAAATTTGGACAAATTGTACAGTTTAGGGTTTGAAAAATTATGCAAAGATGGTAGTTGTGACATTTGCAGTAAAGGAAAACAAACGAGGATACCACACAAGCTAGAAAAATTAAGATCAAAAAGACCACTGGAATTAATACACAGTGATGTTTTTGGACCAATAAACCCAACATCTTATGATGGAAAGAGATTTGTTTTGACTTTAATTGACGACTATACACATTTTACTGCTTGTTACACGCTGGCTAGTAAGGCTGAAGAATTCAATATAAAAATTTCTCGTTTTCGCTGTGATAATGGTGGAGAATATGTTTCTAATGAAATCCGAAATTTCTTTCAAGAAAATGGTATTCAGTGGGAGTACACCATTGCATACACTCCACAACAGAATGGTGTGGCGGAAAGGATGAATAGGACCATTATTGAGAAAACTAGATGTATGCTGTTAAATGCTTACATGTCAAAAAGTTTTTGGTCAGAGGCAGTTATGACAGCTGCTTATCTAATTAACAGAAGTCCAACCAAATCACTCAAAGATGCGGTACCAGCGGAATTATGGTTTGGAGAGAAACCTAGACTGGAAAAATTAAAAGTTTTTGGATGTGTGGCATACCTTCATATACCAAAGGAAGTCAACAATAAAAAAATTAATAGTCAGGTTAGAGAATGTTACATGATTGGTTATTGTCCAAATGGATACAGACTTTGGTGTCCAAAAGAAAAGAAAATTTACAAAGGTCATGATGTAAAATTCAATGAAACTTTGTTTACTCTAAAGTCGCAACCCTCAACAACTTCAGGAGGGGAAATAACTAAGAGTTTTGAAGTTGAATCGGATGATGACAGCGAAGACAAGATATGTAATGAAATTCCAAACAGTGAAAGTAGTACGAATAATGTGGAAAATATTGCTGAAAGTCATAATAACAATGAAAGTATTGAATCACAAGAAGAAAGTGAGGAAGAGGAAGAATTGTTAAGAAGAAGTACCAGAATAAAAACACAACCTAAATCTCTAGATGATTATGTGGCAATAGCATTGGGTGCAGAATCTTTTGTAGATAATGTACCGCTGAAATATTCAGATATACCAAGCAGAGATGATGCTAACCAATGGCTGGAAGCGGTACATGAAGAAATAGATTCTTTAAAACAAAACGACACTTGGTCTAAAACAGAATATTCTGAAAATACAAAAGCAGTAGATGCAAAATGGATTTTTAAAATAAAACGTGACGAAAATGGAAATGTCAGCCGGTATAAGGCTAGACTTGTGGCCAGAGGATTTTTACAAAGAAAGGGATATGACTACACTGAAACATATGTTCCAGTAGCTCGTTTGACAACAGTACGAGTACTTTTAGCAATAATTAATCAAGAGGGTCTTATAGCTCCTCAAATGGATGTAAAAAACGCATTTTTGCATGGTAATTTAGACGAGAACGTATATATCAAATTACCAGATGGTTTTGGAAAACAGTCAAATAAGATCTACAAGCTACAAAAGTCGCTTTATGGTCTTAAACAAGCTCCAAGAGCTTGGAATTTCAGATTGGACTCATTTTTGAAAAAGTTGGGAATGACACAATGTGCTCACGAGAAGTGTCTGTACTATAAATTTGAAGGCAGTATTAAGATTTATCTACTAGTATACGTGGACGATTTAATTATAACAAGTAATGATTTTTCAAAATTAAAGGAATGTAAACAAGCACTGAGCACAGAATTTCAAATGAAAGATATGGGTGAACTTCGAAGTTTCCTTGGAATAAAGATTGAAAGATCATCTGATGGTATATTTTTGAGCCAAAAACCCTATCTTGCAATTTTGCTTAAGCGTTTTGGAATGGAAGAATGTCATTCAATAAAAACACCGATGGAATTTAAGTATCAAGAGACAGATATTTTAGTAGAAACTATTATTGGGCAAAAACCATACAGAGAATTAATTGGTTGTTTAATGTACGTAATGTTATGTACCAGACCTGATTTGAGTTTTGCTATAAACTACTTTAGTCGATACCAAAGCAATGCAACCGAAAAGTTATGGAAAGGTCTTAAGAGAATACTAAGATATATTAAATATACTTTAGACATTGGCCTTTTGTTCAAGAAAAATAAGCTTTATATAAATCAGCCGGTGTTCGGTTATGCAGATGCAAATTGGGGAAGTAGTTTAGATAAGAAATCGACAAGTGGATTTGCCTTACATGTTTATGGTTCTACAGTGTGTTGGGTTACCAAGAAGCAATCTACAGTTGCACTTTCATCAACTGAAGCAGAATTCATTTCTCTTGCAACTGCTTCAGCAGAGCTACTTTGGCTTGGAAATTTAGTCAAAGAACTTAAAATAAATAACGTCTTTCCGTTAAAATTGTATGAAAATAACCAAGCATGTATTCATTTCCTTGGAAAGTGGGAACACAAGAGACTTAAACATATTGATGTCAAATACAATTTTGTATGTGATTTGTATAATAAAAATAAGTTACAAGTCGAGTACATTAATACTAATGAACAATGTGGAGATGTTCTAACGAAAAGTTTAACAGGAGAAGTTTTTGAAAGACATTGTAGAAGTTTGGAATTAAGATGATCCTTAAGTTGAGGAGGGGTCTTGGAGAAACCAACTATAAGGAATTCTAGTATCCTTGTATAACAGTGTGTGTTATAATATGTTGTGTTAATCAGTTGAAAAATATAATTTAGTTGTCAGATAATTTTCATCTAATAAACAGTAGTTTACACATTGAAACGCATATTAAACTGCCTCTGTGCTACTCTGCTAGTATATTACATTACTAATGGGCTAGTAAGGTATCAGATCCGTCATTGATCCATTTATTTTTGTTAATATACAGTGTGTCCCAACGAAAACGAAACAGAGGCGTTTTTGGGTATTTAGAATATTTTTTCGAAAAATTCCTCGGACACGTCGATTTAGTTTTTGAGGGGGACACTTTTTGGCTATCTTGAAATTTTTGTAGCACGAACCCCCTTCGAGGGGTATACTTTACCCCTATATTTTGAATAAGGAAAGTAGGTCTAGTGATACCTTATTTTGAAGCTCTCTTGAATATCTTTATCGCGATGCGATTTTTATTTTATCATTCCATGTTAAATTTGAAAATTTGAAAGCAAATATATCAAAAACTGATTGATGGATTTTCGAAATTTTTACACGGTTGTAAAGATATTCAAGAGAGCTTCAAAATAAGGTATTACTAGACCCACTTTCCCTATTCAAAATATAGGGGTAAAGTATACCCCTCGAAGGGGGTTCGTGCTACAAAAATTTCAAGATAGCCAAAAAGTGTCCCCCTCAAAAACTAAATCGACGTGTCCGAGGAATTTTTCGAAAAAATATTTTAAATACCCAAAAACGCCTCTGTTTCGTTTTCGTTGGGACACACTGTATAAATTAACTTACTGAGAAAAATTCCAGGCTTCTAGGGACTTCTTTAACCCCGGATTCAGATTGAGCGTCGAAAACTACTTAGGAATATTAAGGTATGTCTTTCGGATCTCGGCATTTTTTCGCAAGGGTTGTGTACCTAATAATAATTGTCGGCATCTGGAAGTTTAGTTTCACATATTGAATATCAATGCTGTCTGTAAATTCGACTAAAATATTTTACGTAATTTTTTTTTGTTAAATTAAATTTTTCGCACTGAATTTACCTTTTTTTTAGCGGCTTTGTTAAGGGAACCGCTGGTGCCTAGGGCCCGTTAGGCCCTGAAACCGGCTGTGCTAATTGCTCATCACAGATTGTTCACTGCATCCATATACCAAAGTACTTATTATACTAACTGGTAGAGTAAAAAGTTGTAAAAATGCAAGCGGCAGGAAAATTTGTTGTCATGAGCGCCCAGAGCCGCCTTGATAAGTATTAACTTTTTTATTTACATATTAGAAAAGTACTTACTGTTTTAAAATACTATAGTTTAGATTTAATTGGCGCTCTAGGCACGGATCACCTAACAAAAGGTGATCCGTGCTCTAGGCCCATTTGAATTACTGTGTGCCATCGATTGTCGCATTTTGACGTTTTTGATAGTGTTATTGTGCAGTTATAAAAGGAGTTTTTTATTAGTATTAGCAAATTATAAGCACTAATGGCTTTATTTCCCATATTTTTAGGCAAATCTGGCTTAAAATGCATTTATTAAATTACTTTTTTTTGTTAAAAAATGATTTGACTTCAAGTCAAGCCATGATATAGTTAGCCTTGAAAACAATTTTTAACAAATATTTCAAGTCGAAGTTTTTGACTATCACACAAATTATTAAGAAAAATGCATATTGATGCGATGCTCCACTAAAAAGTTAGCATATTTAAACTTTTTTAATTGTCAGCTCGTTAGAGTGTCGACACTATTTTGCCTGAAAATTGTGTGAACATCGGTTCAGCGGTTTAGGAGCTATTGTATTACGGACACATACACACAAACAGACATTACGATGATATTGCTAAGATAGGCCAAAATACACTCAAATAAAACATGTTCGGCGTTATCTAAAAAAAAATTTTTTCGTCGAAGTTTCAGATTTGGTGGGGGCAATTTCCCCTTCCGTAGATCTGCGTCTAATTCACTACATGCATTTTAATGTAAACCATACTTTCTCATCCACGATATGTTAACGCGTCAGCTGATCTATTTGTGACGTCATCCCAAAGTGATCAATTTAAATACTCTGGATGGATAAAATCGTCAAAACCTACGGTCGACGGCATCGCGACGGAATGTTCAAAGAAAACAAGGCTTTACTGGTACGGTCGCCCACTTTGTTAATGTATGGAAGGCAAGCTGTGCACACAGGGGGTGCACAGGTGGCCATGGGGCACAAAAAGACAGGGTCCTAACTTTAGTTTTTCCAACTGGGTGGTAAAAGTAATGATACGACACATAAAACCACTAATTAGGGTAGCACGTACCTTCAGCTTGGATTTTGACAGGTCTAGGGGTACCCCTCTCGATGATCTTGCGGCTATGGGCGGAATTTGGTGCGTTTCTGGGAATCGCGTGTATGAAAACACAATACGGACCCTCCGTATCACCCAGTTGGTAAAACTAAAGTTAAGACCCTGTTTGTTGTGCCCCATTGGCCACCTGTGCACTCTCTGTCACCTGTGCACCCTCTGTGTGCACATTTTATTTTTGTTATGCACATACTCTATAATAAGCTCTGTAAGTCTATGGGACTTGGGCAGAAGAAGTGGGTGCTTTGCTGCTGAGACAATGATCGTCCTGACTAACAAAGATGGGTAGTTTTCGATATGGTTTCGGAAGCAACTCATTCTTTTTAATTGAGGTGAATAAAAAATCAAAAGAAGTTCGTTGCACATACGCAACAATGCAGACGAGAGCATTTTGTATTTCTAGACCACCCAGAGATTCTTCGAAGTTGGGTTTGATACAACCCAATTTTTTATGATTGTATACAAAACGGAGCATCCAAGCGACCAACACATTATAATGTCTTCTTCCGATTTGTCTACAGTAAAGGCCTCTTTTCTCTCTTCCTGAATACACTCTGCAGGAACGTTATCTATGATTTTTGGCTGGTTTGGCCAAATGGTTGTGACAGCCCAGTGGGGCCGTTAAACCAAAGGGAATGGTTGACTAGCTGACTAGGCAAGCAACCACGAGATGCGCAATCTGCGGGATTGTCAGCTCTGGGTACATAACGCCAAGATGTAAAAGAAACTAATTCTTGAATGTGCGCTACACATTCAAGAATTAGTTTCCCTACGAAGGGCCGCCAGCGATGGGCTGGAGAGGCCAACCAATGTAGCACGACTTGAGAGTCGGACCATGCATAAATAGCATCAAAAGTTATGTGTTTGGAAAAAAGTTCTTGAGCATAATGGACTAAGTCGCTAAGCAGAACTGCGGCGCAATCAACAGCCGAATAGGAATAGGAAAAACTTTCTGAGCAGGGATCCCATTGTAAACCTAGGACCTTAAAAAAGACAGGGTCGTCTTTTTCAAAGGTACAGAGCATCTTGAGATGCGAAGAAGCCATAGATTGCAACACAGCAGTTGCAGTGGTTGCTAGCCCATTTTCTTAATTGAAACCCGCCTGGAGATAAAAGTTCGATCAATTCCATTTGTAAGCTAAGTAGATTTCCCAACGAATCTTCCCCTACTAAGCAATCATCAATGAAAATATGATGATGTAGAACTTCTGCAGCTCTGGGATACTGTTTTTCCTGTAACTCTGCTAATTCTTGCAAAGTTCTGAGCGCCAAGTAGGGTGAACTCGACACACCATATGTAACAGTATTTAATTCATATTCCTGTACTGGAGCTTCCTGAGAAAAGCGCCATAAGATGCGTTGGAAATGCATTTGTGATTTATCTATAAAAATTTGGCGATGCATTTGCCGAATATCACATATAAATACGAAAGCAAAATACCTGAAAAGTAGTAAGATAGACGAGATATCTTTTTGTAGTTTTGGACCAGTTAAATGAACATTATTATGGAGGTATATCTGTGACTAGTACGCCAAGCAGAATGTACGGTAAAATAATAAGAAATAAAGTGGAAAGCGAATATTAAGACATGCCGGTTTCAGGGCGGGTAGATCGACTTCTGATCATCTCTTTTGTATAACCCAAGTTATTGAAAAGAAAATGGCATACGGACAAGAGCTGCATTAGTCGATTTGCAGAAGGCATATGATAGTATACCACTAAATCTACTTTGGAAAGCGTTGGAAAACACAAACATAAGCGTACAACTAATTAAGGCCATCAAAGAGTTATACCGCAATAGTAAGGCAAAAGTTAAAATAAAAGCAAAACTAACCAAAGGCTTTCAAGTAAATAAAGGACTTAAACAAGGTTGCTGTATCTCGCCTACGCTCTTCAAGATATACTTGGAACAAGTCCTTAAAGTATGGAAGAGAAAATGCCAAAACATGGGAATTCCGTTGGACGAAACCACCTTGTATACTTTATGTTTCGCCGATGATCAGATAGTAGTGGCTCAGGATTATGACAACCTCGAATATATGACACGAAAACTAATGGAAGAGTACAATAAGTGGGGACTAGAGGTTAATCTCAATAAGACAGAGTATATGTGTATCGGTGGAACAGGATCTAATCTTAAATAACGGGTAGCGAATTCAGTCCTGTGATGAGTATAAATACTTAGGTCTAAAAATTACAGCTGATGGAACACTAGACAAAGCTATAAAAGATCGAAACGTACCAGGAAGAAAAGCAATAACTTTATTAAATGGAATAATTTGGGACCAAAGTATATCAAAACATAACAAAAAGCTTATATATAACACCATTGTAAAAAGTATTATTGCATACGGCTCAGAAGTATGGCCAATCAAGGATAGAACAGAAAAAATGCTTTCCGCTACGGAGATGGACTATTGGAGAAGAGCAGCAGGGAAATCAAAAAGGGAAAGAGTTACAAATAAAAGAATAAGAGAAATTATGACAGTGGGTGAACGTACATTAGTGGATGATATAAGAACAAAAAAACTGGTGTGGTACGGACATGTACAAATAATGAATGATGAAAGACTACCTAAACAAATACTACAATGGAAACCAACTGGCGGAAGAAAACGAGGACGGACAAGGAGAAGCTGGACAGAAGGAATGGACAGTGAAATAAGAATAAGAGGCCTAGATGATGAATTATGGGCAAACAGAAACGAGTGGAGATGGGTATCGGAGACGTAGAACGTTGTGAAACCGATAAATATATATATATATATATATATATATATATATATATATATATATATATCAATATATCAATATATATATATATATATATATATATATATATATATATAAAAGAACATCATTAAGGGAGGATCCAGTGGAAGTCTTAGATAACGCGTCAAAGACGACTCGTATTTTTTTACCTTGATTGATACCAAAATGAGGTATGTAATATACAGAATTGCACTTGAATTGATTTTTTGAAAGTAGACTCATGTGGCCTGAATTTAAGTAGTCTTGTATAAACGCAATGTAGTCTTTTTAAAAAGAAGGTTGCTTAGAAAGATGTGTCTCTAAAGAGAGAAATCTACGTAGGGCTTGGTTGTAGGAATCCCCAAGGTGGGGATCAGATTGTTTGAAAGGCAAATGCACAACAAAGCGGCAAGTAGAATCACGAAAGGTCGTGTTTTTGAAATACTTTTCACATTTTTCGTCTAATGGAGACGTTGAAGAAGGTTCTGAGATATTTTCAATCTCCCAAAATTGTTGGAGACAATTGTCAAGAATGGACTCAGTGGAAATATGATATGGACTGAGTCTTGTCGTGGAGGAATACTGGAGGCTTTTCCTTGTAAGACCCAATCAAACACTGTTTCCATGGCACCTGGTTCGTCTGGACTGCCTGAGATACGACCAGAGCGGAAGACATAAGGTACTATTTTGGCCCCCACCAAAATGTCCACAGCAGAGGGCACACTAAAACTGTTATCAGCCCAGGATAAATGTTGTATGTGCGACCATTTTGAGGGATCTGGGTGAACCCCAGGTTGGTCAGAGCATACCCTGGATGTGATGATGAAACTGGGTTCGGTTTTTTTCCGCAAGGGCGAATATGAGACTGGGTCATTCCGGGGTTACATGAACATGTCATGCCGTTTATACCTTCAATGGGAATAGTATAACATTTTCTTGTTAGCCCTAATCTCGAAACGCAGGACTCAGATATGAAACAAACTGTGCTACCATTGTCAATCAAAATGCGTGCTTTTTGATAACGACCCCACGAATCCTTAATCTCAACCACTGCTGTTGCCAGTATGGTTGTGGTTTGAGCAGATCTGAAGGACGTGGAAACAACCACCGCACTATCGATGTGCTCTTCAAGGGAACCGCTGGCCTGAGAAACATTAGATTGTGATGCAGAAGAGTTTTGTCCCGGCAATGGGACGGGACAGTCGATATGCAAAAGAGTATGGTGGAATTGTTGGTACGCCTTGCAGGTGGTTTGGACATTTTTTGTGTTGATTTACAAATGCAAGTCTCTCTTGAGGAGATTCAGAAATAAATGTTTAACACCTCCATAGTATATGAGAATTGGAACACAAAAGACATTTGATTTTTGATTTACCTTGCATAGTGTGAAAACCAGATGCAACATGTTTTTGCTTATTAACGTTGTAAGAGGTGTTAGCTCCCGCTAAATTTCGCGGTTGTTTGTAAATTTTAAAACCACACAATTGGATGACGGACAAAGTACATTTTTCGCGCATTGGACATGCGCACCAAGAATCCGAGAGATCCTTTTCTATCGCCTCGAGAAAATGGCGTGTTAATTTATTTTCTCCAACTATTACAAATTTCTACACTTGAAAGTGCTCGATTTTGGTGTACTGAAGCATAGAACTAGAAACTTCAGCCCTTCAGCTACGTGGTGCCATCATTAGATCCAGAAAGGGGTTCCTGGAACGTGGAGAAATTGGCTGCAAACTGGTGAGTGCTTTGTTTCTGATTTCCGTTGTGTGGTAACAGCAATTAACTATGGACCTTTTGATTATTTCGTGATTTCATGTCAATATATTTATGTTTGTTCGCGCTTTCATTAATTAAAATATATACAGTCCACTGCAGTTATCGTTTTTGTACCAGCGGGCAAACATAAGTGTTCCTTCGACCCGAATTATTTAAATTTACTCCATACGACGGTATTAATAAGTCGGCCATTTCACATTTTCACACGGCGACCACACGGCCTTGATTTTGCCAATCGATTTTCGCTCGACCTTCGGTTGTCCGGCGCAATTCACCTGTTTTCGGTCCGCTGCTATGGTAACGCAGGGTCTACCGCGTGGTCATTTCAGTAAACAAAATCGAGGATCAATCAAAACAAACAAAAACAATTTCTGTGATTAGATTTGTTCCATACCATTTCGATATTAAAACATTTTTTATCAATTGCGATAAATTAGTGCATATTTTCGACAGTTCTTATTTTTCTATTTCAGAAGCATTAATTTAGCGTTAATTGTATATTTACCGACAATTTCGTCATTTCAAAGGTAAAATCATGTCTATCAAAAAAGCCGTGCAAAAACGCAAGGGTTTTTTATCTGCGATCACCGAGTGTTATGTGTTTTCACAAACCGCGGTAACGGACGCAAAAGCGAGAAACGAGTTTCAAGTGAGGTATTCCGATTTGGTTGAAACCTTCGATAAATGCATGCTGGCACATAATGATGTCATTATGTTTATAGACGACTCGGACGACGAGGAGTTTAAAACGCAGGATGCGATCCTTTCAGAAGCTCGTAAATATTTTTATGCGTGTAAGGGGGTTTACGCTGAAATATTTCCGGTTGAGGCCCCATCCTTTTCGGGATCATATGTTCGACAAAACGAAACTCCAAAACTCAAAGAGTTAGGTATTCCCATATTTCGAGGTGATAAAAAATTATGGCCAAGCTTTTTCGATCTTTTTAATAACATTATAGATCAAAATCAAAGTCTAAGTAACGTCCGAAAACTTCAATATTTATTTTCATATCTCGAGAATGAGCCTTTAAAATTGATATCAGGGATTAGCTTATCTGATCAAAACTATAAAATTGCTTACGACAAATTAGTCAATAGATATCAAAACAAGCGAGACCTCGCAAATGATGCTTTAAGCACAATTATGAACTCCACCTTAAAAAACGAGTCAGCTAAAGAATTGTGTAACTTAATTGACACCTTTTCTGAATCCCTAGAAATTTTAAAATCACTTAGCTTTGACGTTGACAGTTGGGACTTAATTATTTTTTTCATTTTGTTAGAAAAATTGGATATTCCGACGCGTTCAAATTTCCAAATGAGTCACGCCAATACTAATACCGAAATTCCCACTTTTCAGTCACTTTTTCAATTTCTAGAAAAAAGATGTAAAGTTTTGGAATCACTTCCTCAATCAACAGCACCCAAAAAGGTGCCTACCTATCAAAAATCAAATTCTATGCCAAATCAGTTTGGGCAAAAGCCTACCTATAAATCACCCAATTCGCCTTTTATAGGACTGGCTGGCACCTCAACTAATTCAAGTACGGGAATAAAATGTTTCCGGTGTAATCAGGGTCACGTGTTTTCATCCCTCGCATGGGGTAGACACGTGAAAATCAAAATATTCATGCAGGACTTGCAATAGTAAAAGGCACCACACTTTAACTCATATCTTAGAAACTAATAAAGAGTCTGGAAGCCAAGATACTAGTCCTGTCATTCACACACCACCTGTCAATAATCTTCATGTGTCATTAAATACCTCAGGACCACGGCCTGCGCACTGATAGTTCGGTAAGCATTCCCGAGATGGCACTAATTCCATAATTTTTACAGTTTTTTTCACAAAAAATACCCGCGCTGTTGCTTCCTCCCGGTATAATTTTTTTATACCTTCAAACTTTTCAAATTTATCAATTTTTTATATTTGCCAATTTTTCTCTGTCATTCAACAATGTTTGTTTTTTTTTTAAATTTATTGCGTATTTTAAATAAGATCTTTATTTGAAAATGGCTTCAACGTGTTGCGTACTTAATTACCCTTTAAAAATGAACTCTTTCATAGATTCCCAAGATATTTTCAGGTAAGTCAAAATATATATTTATATAAGCATTGTAACGAAGCTACTATATTTTTGCATAATTTTGTTCGTTACAATTAGTTCAGGCAGGGGATTTTACTCTCATCTAAAAATGTAAAAAAAATATTGCTTCTTTTTCTTACTTATCTAGGTTCATTATTATTCAACAGGAATGTGATCGGAATTTCTTGTACTTTGGAATGTGTAAATGGGGGATATTAAAGAATGTCATGTGGTCCTGGTGGGAATGGAATGTGCCTCGGCATTCGTTAAATATTTTAAACTCCCTCCACAAGATCAATTGTGGAATGTGATCGGAATTTCTTGTACTTTGGAATGTGTAAATGGGGGGTATTAAAGAATGTCATGTGGTCCTGATGGGAATGGAATGTGCCTCGGCATTCGTTAAATATTTTAAACTCCCTCCACAAGATCAATTGTGGAATGTGATCGGAATTTCCGGAATTTTATGATGAGGATCAAAATGCAAACTCAACCGGTGCGAAAACGAACATGCCTGTTTTCCATTCCTGCATTCCACAGTTGTGTTTTTATACACAGCATTCTTTCGAAATACCTTCGCATACTAAAAATCGATTTTGATTGGGAGTAAGTATACATTCCAAGCATTTTTCGGATCTTTAATATAAAGACTAAATTCATGCCTTAAAAGGCTCTTCTCTTTTGCTTTTTTCGCCGATCTCGTGAGCCAATAGATTATTTGTTTTTTTTTTTAAAGATATTTTTAACCGGATTTTCTCAGTGTGTGAATTTATCACTCCGGGTAAGTCAAAGTAAACAAAACAAAAAAAAAACATGTTATTATAATTTTTAAAACTTATTGCCCTAATGCCTTTATTAAATCTGTGTAAAAGATATGCAAATATTTAATGGGACAATACCCAGTTTGATTTGTTTGTTGTCAGTTTTGGGCTTATAAAAAAGCCATCTTGACGGGTAACAAACAAGATCAGACGTAACCGTGAAATATGTCTCGTGGATATTGTTGGAATCGGGTGATTTATAACAGTAAAATATTTAGGCCGTAGGTTGGGTTAGTTGTCTCCCTTTTTGGATTTCACAAGATCATCTTAATGGTTGACAACTAAAACAACTGATCCGCCGTTTCTTCTTCTATGTTTTGCTGTGTAGATCAGGTGATTGATAACAATATTTAAAGTGACAGTAGTTTGATTTGTTTGTTGTCAGTTTTGGGCTTATAAAAAAAGCCATCTTGATGGGTAACAAACAAGATCAGACGTAACCGTGAAATATGTCTCGTGGGTATTGTTGGAATCGGGTGATTTATAACAGTAAAATATTTAGACCGTAGGTTGGGTTAGTTGTCTCCCTTTTTGGATTTCACAAGATCATCTTAATGGTTGACAACTAAAACAACTGATCCGCCGTTTCTTCTTCTAGGTTTTGCTGTGTAAATCAGGTGATTTATAACAATATTTAAAGTGACAGTAGTTTGATTTGTTTGTTGTCAGTTTTGGGCTTATAAAAAAAGGCCATCTTGACGGGTAACAAACAATATCACACGTAACCGGGAAATATGTCTCGTGGGTATTGTTGGAATCGGGTGATTTATAACAGTAAACTATTTAGACCGTAGGTTGGGTTAGTTGTCTCCCTTTTGGATTTCACAAAATTATCTTAATGGTTGACAACTAAAACAACTGATCCTCCGTTTCTTCTTCTAAGTTTTGCTGTGTAAATCAAATAATTTATAACAATATTTAATATGGTCGTGGTTTAATCCGTTTGTTTTGAATTTTGTAACCTGACTAAACTTAACGGCTAACAAACAAAATCACTCGATCCTTGTGTGTCTTATTGGGTATTATTGGAATCGGGTGATGTGTGCTTTGACCTAGCCGTCTTGATTTATATTCCTGTTGAGCAATAAAGTGACTCTATTAAAGGGTAAAGGGCTAGAGCAATAAGTTAATCTTAAAACACTGAGTCGTTTTCTTCTAACCAATTGAATGTTAGCTGGCTTAAGGTTATTTTTGGAGCTATCCGTAAACCTAGTTGCTTGATTTAACTTTCGCTTATCTGGTTTTGAAAATGTCTAATTTTCTTCCGCTTGTTATCCTGCCTGTGCTAAATTAAATTAATTGTTTATTATTTTTAAGAAATTGTTTATCTTCATTTCCTAGTTACTATTTTGGTACAAGCTGTTTGCTAGTTTTTGGCCTAAATACGAATTCCGTATTGAAATGATGTTTAACATTGTCGAGAGATCTGCTGACATTTTGTACTAAAGCCCTTATAAACAATTCCGTATATTTCAATCCTTATGTTATTTTTTTAATTGTTCTTTATGTTAAGGATATTTGTTGATTTTTTTTATTTATGTAATAACTTGCTAAACATGTAAAAATTTAATCTTGGGATTGTGCTAGAATGATTCTTATTACCTTTATTTTTGTTACAATTGACAAATGTGATTTTGAATTTGATTTTATTTTATAATTATATATTTTTATTACCAAATTTACGTTGTTCTTTGTTATGACTGTTAAATTTTTTCCTAAATAAACCTGAATTTCTCCACTGTTTAAAAGCTACCTCTGCTGGCACAGGAGACTCTAAGCTCCTTTATTTCTTAGAGTGGCGCCCGAGGCAACTTCTGTCAAATTCTTGCAGCATTCCAGCTCCTAAAGTTTGACAGGAACCCTGTGACGTCAAATGAAAAGGGCGAAAATCAACGTCTCTTTACAGCATTGCCTTTAGTATGTAGACAGTGATATAAGCTTGTTTTATAGAAAGATTTATTATGAAAAACACTTTAATTACTTTTAGCCCCGCCAAAAATGGGAGAATGCCGTTGGACATGAAAACGCCTATCGACTTATGCAAAATCTGGGGGCACGGTAGTGCCCCACCAAGTTCGCGCGGAAACTGCTGTACCATCTTTATTTGAAACATGTCAGCCCATATCTATCTAAAACTCTACTTCGGAATGAGCTACGAAACTCAAACTTTGCACAGTCATAGATCTTTATAGAGTTAACAATCCCTCTAAGTTTTATGGACTTCCATAAAGTGGTAAAGTAGTTACGAAATTTCAAAAAAACGTCGAAATTGCCATCACTCACTCACTCATGTATAAATAATGTAAATTTGTCTGTACTTCCAGAAATGTTACAAAGCTGAAATTTGGCAGACTGATCAAAATTGTGACCAAACCCTTGGATTGTAAAAAATCAAAAAACACCAAAGATCTAATTCACTCCCCTCCCCCATACATGTTAAGTTACATTGCCCACTTCGAGAGGCGCTAGAGAGCTGAGCTTTGGCAGACTGATAGGAAATGTGACAAAACTATAGGAAAAAATTTAAAAACCCCTAAATGTTAATTTGCTTCCCTCCCCTATAAATATAAAGTTATGTAAAAGTAATATTCTCCACTTCCAGAAACGTTAGAGAGCTGAGCTTTGGAAGGCCGATAGGAACTATGATAAAACCATAAAAGAAAATTAAAAAACCCAAATTTTAATTTACTTTCCTCCCCTATAAATGTAAAGTTATGTAAAAATAACATTGCCTACTTCCAGGAACACTAGAGAGCTGAGCTTTAGAAGGCTGATAGGAACTATGATAAAACCATAGGAAAATATAAAAAAAAAACTCAAAATTTTTAATAAGGTATTGCTAAAGTTTTGAACAATATTCCGCATATTTTACTACCTACTTTAAAACTTAAATATTATCCAAATCCTTTAAAAAAGAATGAAATCTTAACAAAAACATTTCATGAAAAAAAAAGCCAAGTACGCGAAAGTGGTATTCCGTAAAAAGCTCTCCAATACAAATTTCAAAATGAAAGGTTCTTACTAGTTTGGAAATCTTTTTCTAAACTTGGATAGTACGGCTGCAAATGACTCTTAGGCACAGTGCTAAATTGAACATAAAAAAGTTTGGCTGGAATAACATAGTTTAAAAAAATATATTATACTTTTATCTCCATTCTTTTTACGAAATACCACTTTCGCGTACTTGGCTTTTTTTTACATGACATTTTTTGTCATGATATAGATATCTAGTTCAGAAAATGTTTAAATTAAGGTGAAATTATTGAACTGAATAAAAAAAAACTTTGAGATACCGACAGTCAGATACTTTGTTAAACATTCCTTAATGAACTAGCATGTGCCTAAATTAACATTGATTTATTATATAAAATATATTACAGTTAAAAAAAATCCTGACTGGTGGAATACTGAACATAGCTAAATAAAAAAAAAATTGTAGTTATTGGGTTGTTTTTTTATGTATTTCGTTGAAATAATTATCTAAAATATTTTAAAGACTTTTCAATACAGGTATCTAGTAGTAGTAGACATTTTAGATTCATTTCACCAAAATGATTTCCTAAAATATTTAAAATAATTTTTAATATAATCCAAAGATTATGGAACATAAATAATCTTAAGTTATATTAAAAATATTTTTGAATCACTTAGTATTTTTAAATAAAATTAAATATAACACCCGTGCGCGATTTTTGAAAATGTTGTAGCGCCATCTTTGGACTGCTTACCCGAACTTATGTACGTTCGACACACTGTATATAATAATAATATAATTTTGAGTGGCCCATCTTAATAATATATATTTTAATCTATAATCTTTGCTCAGGACCTTCAGGTACCTTTCTTTTATGCACCGCCATAATAGATGTTATGGACGGTTGCGGAAATTTTCAACCTGTAAGGGCACTGCTTGATTCTGGATCACAGACAGGATTCATCAGTGAAAAGTGTATTCAGCGTCTTAATCTTCCTAGGCGAAGTTACACCACTGAAATATTCGGATTAAATCAAATGTCTTCTCTTACTTCCAAAGGGCTCGTTCAATGTCACATTAAGCCACAAGGACAGGTCACTCCTTTACTTAATTTCGAAGCAATTGTTGTTCCACAACTATGTTCTAATATGTCTACATTCACTTTGAACGATAATCAGTGGAAACACTTGGAAAACCTTAAACTTGCCGACCCATCTTATTTCAAATCTAGACCTGTGGACCTAGTTATTGGTTGCGAGCTATTCGCACAGATATTCAAGGAGGGCAGGGTTCTTGGACAAATAGTGCAACCTTCCGCCCTTGAAACCATCTTTGGCTGGGTCGTCATGGGAAAAGTGGACGAAGTAGGTAGTCTTACGGAACGAACCAGTTGTTTTTTAACGAGTCATTCACCTCCTTTAGAGGTCATTCTCCCCAGGTTTTGGGAAATCGAACATTTGCCTAAAAAACAAATCTTATCAAAGGAAGAAAAACAAGCGGAATCAATTTTTGTAGTCTGGGATTGTTCGGCAGTCACCCCAAAGAATATTAGTCTCAATGACACGTTGTTATCTGGACCGAAACTTCAAAAGGATATTGCTTCTTTACTCCTTACGTTTCGTCTTAATCCTATTGCATACATTGCTGATATCAAACAGATGTTCCGTCAAGTCCTTATCAATCCTTATCACCGTCCTTATTAAAGGATATCCACAGGACCCACTTTCAGTGTGGGAACTTTCTACAGTCACTTTTGGCATGACATGCTCTCCCTTTCTAGCCATGCGTACATTAAATGAGCTGGCAGAGAGAGAAAAGGAACGTTTTTCTATGGCTAGTAGTGTTCTAAAAACGTCAATTTACATCGACGATATCTTGGGAACTAGCCCTTCGCTTTCTAAAGCCCTTTCCCTACAGATGACACTCAATGATTTGTTGAAGTCGGGAGGATTTGAACTTAAAAAATGGGCAAGCAATTGTCCTGAGTTATTGGCAACATTGCCAGAATCCGATCGTCAAATGCCTCTCTCTTTTGACAAGGATGAACCACACTTTATCAAAGTTTTAGGACTTCAATGGCATCCAAAAAACGACATTTTTTCTTATCAATGCCGAACGAAGGACAAACCCCCAACTAAACATTCTATTTTATCTATCATAGGAACAATCTTCGATCCCTTAGGTTTTCTTTGTCCCTTGTTGCTACAAGCAAAATTTATTTTGCAACAGTTGTGGATATCCGAAATAGGCTGGGACGAAGAACCAGATTCTTTTATCATCGACTCTTGGAACAAACTTCGTTCTGAATTCCCGCTTCTTTCCAATTTTCAATTACCCCGACAAATCAAACTGTCTAAAACCAATACCTGTCAAATCATCGGCTTCTGTGACGCTTCAATTCGAGGCTACGCAGGCGTCGTATATTTTCGTGTAGAAGAGGAAAACAATATATCTGTTTCTCTCATATCTGCAAAATCTAGGGTCGCGCCTATAAAGTCACAAACTTTGGCTAGGCTAGAACTCCTAGGCGCATTTCTTTTAAGCGAATTAATTGATTTCGTCTTATCTAGCTATGAAGGAAAAATAACTTTTACAAATATCGTTACTTTCTGCGATTCGCAAGTCGTATTGCACTGACTTTCATCCCCTCCTAATCGCTGGCAAACCTTTGTTGGAAATCGAGTCAGTAGAATCCAAGAAATCATTCCCTCAAACTCATGGCGCTACATTCCTTCTGCTTTAAATGCAGCCGATATTGCGTCACGAGGGGCCACCCCCTCACAGCTCATTTCACATGACATGTGGTGGAACGCACCGTCGTTTTTGTGGTCTCCCGAAAACGAATGGCCCGATTTTCATAAATCAAAAATGCCGATTGATTTCGGAGATATTAATCTGGAGGAAAAGCCAAAGGTCTGTTGCAATGCGATAATTGACGTTAACTTCTTAGATCAGCTTCTTATCAAATATTCATCTATATCAAAAATTCAACGTATCATTTGTTATGTCCTTCTAATAGTTAACCTTTTTCAAAACCATTCCTATCAAAAACCCACTAAGCCACCGGACCAAAAAATTATTTTTGAAAATATTGTTTTTCCTACCACCGTTGAGATGCAAAGTGCGTTATACCTTCTTATCAAACGCGTTCAAGGTTCTTGCTTTTCTGAGCTTTTTTCCGCGTTATCTAAGGATAAACTAATACCGAAACCTTTTCGAAAACTTTCACCTTTTCTTGATGAAAATAATATCATTAGAGTCGGTGGCAGATTACAAAAATCTGACCTTTTGTCTTATTCTGCAAAACACCCCGTCTTACTTTCGAGTAACCATCGTTTAACTACTCTTCTTATCGATTCCACTCATCGACAATACCTTCATCCTGGGTTTAGAACATTACATAATCTGCTTTTACAGCAATTTTGGATATTATCTGCCAGACGGGCAATTCAAAGAACCATATCCAAGTGCTTGCAATGTTTTAGAATCAACCCTAAACCCTATAGACCGCCCATAATGAGTTCTCTTCCCGCTCATCGAATCAATCAACTTAAACCTTTTTCGAGTGTAGCTATTGACTTTTGTGGACCTTTCTTTGTGTTTCCTCATCGTTACCGTGGTTTTAAAGGTTTCAAACCGTATGTCTGTGTGTTTGTCTGTACGGCCACACATTGCGTGCATTTGGAATTAACCATGGAACTGTCCACCGAAGGGTTTGTAGGTGCATTCCATCGATTCATTTCCAGACGTGGAAGCGTGACGCAATGCTGGTCAGATCAGGGCAGTAATTTTATAGGGTTTCGTAACCCAATTACTTGATTACGCAAGAAGTGCGTCCACCAGACTTTCTATTCGTTGGCATCTGGGACCTCCTCTCAGTCCACATTTCAATGGCCTGGCAGAAGCTGGCGTCAAAAGTTTTAAAACTCACTTTGTTCGAGTTGTCGGCGACCAGAAGTTGTCCATCATGGAAATGTCCACCCTTACATGTCGCATAGAAGCTATACTTAATAGTCGCCCTTTATCTCCTGCCTCTTCAGATTCACACGATCTTCAACCTCTTACCCCTGGGCATTTTTTGACACTTGAACCCCTTAATTCAGAAATTCCGGAGTCAGATTTGTCCGAGGTTCCCCTAAATCGGCTCTCGAGATGGCAACTAATCCAAAAACTACATAATGATTTTTGGAAACGGTATTCTGTTGAGTATTTGCATACGCTACAACAGCGACACAAGTGGGCTGATTTGTCCCCAAATATCAAATTAAATTATTTGGTTATCATAAGGAGTGATCACATCCAGTCACCTTTAAAATGGCTAGTCGGTCGGGTTCTCGAATTGCATCCCGGCGGAGACGGTCAAGTGCGTGTAGCGACGGTACAAACGGCTACCGGTGTTTACAAGCGGCCAGTTGTAAAACTGTGCCTCTTGCCGAACTAAAAGTAATTTTAATTTTTTCTACCTATTGAAGTCAATTATTACAATAGGGAATTCTTTATTATTATTATTTTTTTAATTTTGTTTGTTTGTTTTGTCTTTTTCGGGTTTTCGTTATCTCTAAATAAACTTACGCTACTTATCTGTTTTTCATTCATTTATATTTATCGGTCGATCATTTTTCTTATATCTATATCTGTCCGGCTGATATTCTAAAATTGTGTGTTTTGGAGGGCAGTTATGTTAGCTCCCGCTAAATTTCGCGGTTGTTTGTAAATTTTAAAACCACACAATTGGATGACGGACAGAATACATTTTTCGCGCATTGGACATGCGTACCAAGAATCCGAGAGATCCTTTTCTACCGCCTCGAGAAAACGGCGTGTTAATTTACTTTCTCCAATTATTACAAATTTCTACACTTGAAAGTGCTCGATTTTGGTGTACTGAAGCATAGAACTAGAAACTTCAGCCCTTCAGCTACGTGGTGCCATCATTAGATCAAGAAAGGGGCCCCTGGAACGTGGAGAAATTGGCTGCAAACTGGTGAGTGCTTTGTTTCTGATTTCCGTTGTGTGGTAACAGCAATTAACTATGGACCTTCTGATTATTTCGTGATTTCATATCAATATATTTATGTTTGTTCGCGCTTTCATTAATTAAAATATATACAGTCCACTGCAGTTATCGTTTTTCTATCTGCGGGCATACAAGAGGTTCTGTTTGTTTCCTGAAAACCAGGTCCCACGAGGTGCACAGATTCCAAGGCTTTGCAATAATTCTCAATAAATTCAGATAATTGTGAATAAGTGGGTATTTCGTAAGTTCTAAACTCCTTTTCAAAGTCAGTGCGTGTCGTGAGATCAAGTTTAGGAAGGAGTAGCATGAAAAGCAAAAAATCCCAAGAATCAACATTAAATCCTAACGCTTTGAGCGCAGATACGTTCTTTGAAAATGTGTCAATTAGAAGACGCAGATCCTTGGCACATGCTTTTCGGACTTTTGGGGCAATAAATGTTTCATTATAATGGCGCGTAGCTTCTTGATATCTATGTTTCAAGGGCCTCATATCCAATGAGATAATTGTTATCCGTACGTGGGATACCATTTACCAAATTATAAGGTTCCGTGTCTTTTTTCATAGAAAGCCACAAATGTTGAAATTTGATGACGTCAGTAATGGAGCTATTATCATGCACTAAACTGTTGTACATGTCAAGCCAACTTGACCAATCTTTTGTATTGCCATCGAAAATTGGCACTTGTTGCTGTTGAAGTCGGACTTCAGATAGCTCTGTCTCTTGCAATGAAGAATTTAAGAGATTACTAGCAGGATTGTCCACCTGATATATTTTATGTTTAATCGCCTTAATGTTAAAATAAAATATGTCCGCCTCGACTCTGACTTTGTCATGTGATTCAAAGTCCGAGTCATCGGCTAACATCATAATGACCGAATTATGATTGGTTTTAAAGTCCTGATACATATCATCAGATTCTTCAGCGCGTACCAAAAAAATTAACTTTATAGTTTGAATCCCTCGCAACTTTTTTCCCAATGTCATCGGTCTTTTTTAGCCGAATATACGCCGCTGTCCTCTTCATAAGAACGCGGTTATATTTTTCAGTAGGCATCTTAAACGATTGCAAAATAAAAATTTTAAAAACAAAAGGGAAACACAAAAGATTGGTTTAATATGTTATTTATTTTGCGCAACAATATCAAGATAAACTATAAATTAGCTGTAATGGGCAGCGGTATCAATAAATGGCTTAGCTGGCAACACAAATTTTCTGAAATATTAAAAAATATTTTTTGAAAATAAATTATGTTATTTTGGCATAGATTTGCAAATTATTTTGCCAAATAATAAATTTTTATTTTATTGTAACTGCATGTATAAAAACTATAGAACCAAATACGTATTTTACACAGCAGTAAATTTCGTTTGGGTGGATTCGAATTTATTAAGTGACCTCAGGTGACTTCAAGCAAATAAAACTTTATTTGCTCGATTTCGAGGATATCAAGGTATAATCGTTTTATTTTTAGAAACTGATCTGAGGTTACCTCGGCGATCGGATAGGTTACCTATTTGAAATAAAAAAATAGGGTTTTGGCACACGGGGTGCTAAAATAGGTGTGGAATCCGGCTCGAAGGGCCAAAATGTGCACACAGGGGGTGCACAGGTGGCCAATGGGGCACAAAAAAACTTTAGTTTTACCAACTGGGTGATAAAAGTAATGATACGACCCATAAAACCACTAATTATGCACTTACCTTTAGCTTGGGTGTTGACAGGTCTAGGGGTACCCCTCTCGATGATCTTGCGGCTATGGGCGGAATTTGGTGGGTTTCTGGGAATCGCGTGTATGAAAACACTATACGGAGGGTCCATATTTTAATTGATCCGAACTGATCGGGTGACTCAACGGAAGTGCTCCAGAGTGTCGTTTTATGGGATTAGAAAAATGCCGACAATTTAAGAAAATATAACTAAAGTTAAGGTATAAATTTGTGTGCATTCAAGGGAATACAAAATTCAAGAAACTTTAAGAATCACTAAAAAAATAAAAAATAGGTATAAATGTCAACGCGGATTAAACACAGGCATTTCAGCAGATGTGAAAAACTGCTAACGAAAATCGTTTATCAAATCATGACACTTATTTGAAACCATACGGTGTTGCCAAACAATGTACTGTTTCTTCGAATTCTACAAATGTTAGAAAAATAAGATGACATTAAAAAATTGGGCGACTGTACAGACTCCAGCGGCCACATTGAAATCAATCAGCTGTTTGTGTAGGTAATGTTGAAGTTGTTAAAACTAAACCAATCAGGGGCGTGCCAAAGGGTGAGGCAACGAGGCGTTGCCTCAGGCAATCACATTCAGAGGGCAACCAAATTTTAATGCTCTCTAAAGAATTAAATAATCTGCAATTAAAAAGTTAAAGTAAATTATGTGGTGTAGAAAAAACTGATGTATGAGAAACTGATAGATGAGTTTGCAAAGGATAAGGTCGAGAGCCCAAAATTTCTGGGTTTTATGTTAGTTAATTGCATTAAAGTTCTTGAAAAAGGAGGTTGATTCCCCAGAGGTGTTTTTGTGAGCAGATAGTTCATATGTTATATAATAGGTATACCTAGGTTTGCATATTTAACTGACTCTACATATAAGTCAGTAAAAATTGCTGAAACCGCTATTTTGAAACTTTCAACTTTTTAAAAAAATGCTTAGCCTGTCGCGCCTTTTTTGTTAAAATTATTTTACTCTTGTCGGTAGCCCCATTTTTTCCTTTTTCTCAAAAATTTTCTTCTGTGGCGCCTATTTCTTTAAAAAATAATTAAATTTTCCGCAGACAAAATTAGTGTCTGGGGTCTGCGGTGCCAATATTTTCGTCATATCTGCAAAATGTTTACTACAGCGCGATTATTTTTTTCAAAATCTGTTTGAATTTACAACATTTTGCCTGCCACGCGATTGTTTTCAATTTGCCAATAGTTTTTTATATTGCAAACATTTTCGTCTGTGGCGCCATTTTAGCTTAAGTTCCCCCAAAATGGCCTGCCTAGGTTAGGTTTGACTATGAGTGGTGCGACTCAAGTGGTCTATTGTGGCTCATCCCAACTTAAATATCACCAATACCTATCTCCTTTATGAAGCAGATCAGTTTGTTTGGTGATATTTCCTCAAGATCTTGAGGCTCTATCTGTCCAGGTCCGAATATTTTCGCCCTAGTTCTTTGTCTTGCTACGCAGTGGCAGATTAGATGAAGTGGCGTTTCCTCCTCAACACCACAGAACCTACACGCTGGTGTGTTGCTTACTCCCAGTCTGTTCATGTGTTTGTTGAGTCGGCATTGGCCTGTGTTTAGCCCTGTAATTATTCTTAGGCTATTCCTGTTTAATTCCAGGAGTTGGTTCGTTCTGTGTTTGTCTGGCTTGCTTAGAAAGGTTTTGGAGTGTTGTTGTCTCGGGGTTGCCCGTCAGTTTTGAGTCCCCTTTCTAACAACCCACTCTCCTATTTCTTTTGTGACTGTGGCCTTAGGTAAGCCGAAGTAAGGCTCCGGTCCAACCAGCGCGGATTCTGCTCCCGCCCTGGCTAGTGCGTCTGCATTTCCCTCAACTCCCGTGTGGCTTGGCACCCAGACAAGACTGATCTTGTTGGTTCTGTTGGCCTGTCTTAGGGTTTCAAGGCAATTCCAGACTAGTCTGGATTGAATTTTGTGTGAGCTTAATGCTTTTAGAGCTGATAAGCTATCTGAGATGATTTTGATGCTTTTGTTTGAGAGGTCCCTGCGGGTAATCTCTCTACAGCATACTTCTTCTTGGAATATGGTTGCTAAGTTTTCGAGTCCCACAGATATTTCAGTCCGTGGTCCCGTCACACCCGCACCCACCCCATTTTTTGTTTTCGATCCGTCTGTATACCATACGTGGCGGCGTTTAGCAGTTGAGCAGGTCTCTCCCTCCATTCCTCCCTCGTTGGTATAAGAACCTTAAAAGGTACATCGAAGCTGTATTTGGGTAACATGTAGTCTGTTGGCATGCTAAGTATTCGGTTATTCCGGAATACCTCAGCCAGGCCCGCAAAGTTAGCCTTAGCTTGTCCAGGTTGCTCTGGGTTTAGGCTCTTCAACCTTGCGAATGCTGCCCTGGCCTCCTTCTCTACCCAAATGTGTAGGGGGGGGGGAAAGTTTAGCATCACCTCCATTGCCTCCACAGGTGTCGATTTCATTGCTGATGTTTTGACTCTACACGCCATGGCTTGCTTGGTAAATGTCCACAAGGCCATTTTCGCCCTCCGACTACCTTGTCCAGGTGGGTGTTCCAATTTAGTTTCTGGTCCAGAATCAGTCCCAGGTATTTGGCATCCTTTTGAAAAGGAATGCGTATCCCTTCGACGGTGGGTTCTGTTAGGTTCAGTTTCCGCCGTCTTGTGAAGGGTACTATAGTGGTTTTTCTAGGGTTTATTGATAGTTCCTCCCTATTACACCATCCATTTATTAGGTTTAGCGCCCTGTGTAAGATGTTGGATATTACACCATCGAATTTGCCTTGTATTCTGATCACAACGTCATCGGAGTATGCCTGCGCCTCGATTCCCTCCCTTTGCAGGAATTTCAGCAGCCCGTCTACCATCAGTGTCCATAGTACGGGAGATAGAACTCCCCCTTGCGGACAACCTCTGTCCGTGCTTACTTTGATTTCCTCCTCACCAAGGGTGGTTTTTACGATACGCGTTTGTAGCATCATCCGGATACAGTTGTTACTACAAGGTTCGACACCTCTTTGATTGCATGCGTTAATGAGTAAGTCGATTGGGGCATTGTTAAATGCTCCTTCTATGTCCAAGAAGGCCGTCACCGCAATTTCTTTGCTGTCTAGTGTCTTTGCTAGTTTACTGACTAGGTTGTTTATTGCCAGATCCGTAGATTTGCCTGGTTGATAGGCATATTGGTTAATGTTTAGAGGGCGTTTCTGCAATACCCCTTCCCTAATATGCCTATCAATCAGTTTTTCTATAGTTTTAAATAGAAATGATGTTAAGCTTATTGGTCGGTATGATTTGGGTAGGTTTGAACCTGCCTGCCCCACTTTCAGGAGGTATATTACCTTTACCGACCTCCAGTTTTCTGGAGCTCTGAATAGCTTTGTCAGGGTGGCTATTAGAGGTTCCAGTCCTTTTTGGAGTAAGGCCGGAATCACTCCATCCTCTCCTGGTGGTTTGAATGGATGAAAGGTGTTGATCGCCCATTTTATTTTGTCCGGGGTTGCGATTTGATACGCCAGCCTCCAGTCTTCCCTATCCGGTCTATTTCTGCCCAGCCTTTGCATGGGTTGGTTCTGCCGAGTCTGTTCTGTAAGCATTGTGCACCCCGGAAAGTGACAGTTACTTAGTAATTCAATTGATTCTTTCCTTGATGTTGTGTAACTTCCATCTGGTCGCTTTATTGCCCCTATCGATGGTGTTTGATTTGGATCTTATGGATTCGTGCTCCCGCAGGGATATCTAATAACCCCTGGCAGAATTTCCTTCACGATTCCGTTTTCGCCTTTCGAATCTCTTTGTTGTAAGCGGTCAATTCAGCTCTATACTGGTCCCATGAGTTATTCTCTTTCGCCCTGTTATAGAGCTGTCTGACTTTTTTCCTTCTTTTTCAAGGTTTTTGTTCCACCAGGGTGTGGTCCGAGAGTCTTTTTGGCTCTTCACAGGACGGTTGTCCTGGTATGCCGATAGAATAGCGGTTTGGATTTGTCCTGCCGCCTCTTCTATTTCCCTAATGGTCTTGATAGATTTAGGAACCTCCTGTTCAGCCAAGGTTTGGGTATAGCCCTCCCAGTCTGTGCTTTTGGGGTTTTGGTAGTTGACTACAGTTCTTTCTTGTGATTTTATTTCGAATCGGATGTGTCTATGGTCTGAGCCTGATGGTTCAGATGACACTTCCCAGTTGAAAATATTGTCGCTAAAGTGCGCCGTTGATATCGTTAGGTCTAAGACCTCGCTTCTGTTTGCCACTACAAAGGTAGGTTCATTTCCGCGGTTGTTAACCGTTAACCCCTCCCCTAAGATGAAATCAAACAGTGACTCACCTCTAGCATTGATGTTAGTGCTTCCCCATGCTGTGTGGTAAGCGTTGGCGTCACAGCCGAAAATGAGTTGTGAGTTGTTCATTCAGCCAATCCTGCGGGTGGTATCGGTGCATCTCCCGGAAAGTAACTGAGCATACTATCAGTGGTTGTTGTCCGCCGCCGGTTTTTTTCCACTTGGGCCGCCACTAGGTCTCCATTACAGAAACCTGTTAACAAAAAGTGGTTAATGCTGTTTTTAATGATTATACCTGCCCGGGGTTTATTTCCCGAATGATCATACAATACCTTTGTGTTGGGAAGCCTCAGTCCGCACACTTGGTTGTTGTTATTCAGCCAAGGTTCTTGGACGAGGGCCAAATCTATTTTGGCTTCAGTGATTGACGTAGCGAGGATGTAGGTCGCAGCTTTCGCGTGGTGTAGGTTGACCTGGATGCATTTTACTAAGTCCTCCATGGCGGTTAATTTTGTTATTGATATTACATAAGACCCGCTGATCCTGGTGGTTGATCCTCCAGGTCTTGGGTTCCGTCAGAACCAGGTGGTTTATCCTCCTGGTCCGTATCCGGTATGTTCGGGGTGTCGTCCGTCTCCAAGGGGTGTGCTCCTCCTGAACGAGAGCCTCAATAGGTTCATCGGTTGGTTTAATTCCCCCCGATATCCCTGGTTGCACACCCACACTGACTGGGTTTAAGCCCATTCGTCCTGGGCGGAATTTCACCTGCCCGAAGCCGAAATAAGGCCTAAAGTCCATCTCCCTTAGAGCGTCCCAGGAAACTTCGTCCACCGCGAAGGTCCATGTTTGGCTTGGCCAGGTCGTGAAGGTTCGGTTTTAACTACCCTCCAGTTATGTGTGTGAAGGCTGTGGTTCATTTTCCTCAGCCTCTTGGCCTGCCTAGTTGCCCCCTGGGTTGATGGGCATGGGTGAGCGGGAAAATATTATAAATATTTATAAAACAATTTAAGGGAAATCATTATATAATGTCGAACAAGAATAGTGCATTGAAAACCTAAAAACTGGGCACATTTCAACCCATGGTGAAAATGTTTTAGCTCGAGCGTAGGTCTCCTCAAAGTTTGTTGTGGCATATATAGGGGGTCTGGGTGCCTGCCCCGAGGTCTGCCCCCCCCCACCCCCCTAAAGCTAAGATTTTTTTAGATATTTCCCACATATTTCATGAATCCAAATATAGAATAGCATAACTTACGGCCTCATGGGGTCTCGCCCCCCCCCCAGGACTGTCTCGGGCCCACCCCTAAACTTTTTTTCTATATACGCCACTGGTAAACGAATTTAATTCCTAGGGTGCAGCAAAAAACTGCTCGAGATGTTTTAATATGAGGAGCGGCAATTTAGGCACGTCCCTGAACCTGAAGCAATACAATAAGGTCATTGATGATTTCTCTCTCTGACCCTTTAGGTATCATGTTTTTGATAGGCAACAAAAACCTTTAAAAATGTCAATTAAAATTATTAAAAAACTTTCACATCAAATAAATCTTGACCGCGATGTCGTCTGTCGCGTCGCATAAGATTCTAGGAGCAGCAGCCCGATTATGCATAAGCCGACTTAATTATTACGTTGATTTTACGGCTTAAATTTATCGTATGTCCGTTATTTATAGTCGGGACGTTATAAAAATATCCTCAAGAATGATTTTCTCACTATATCTGGCAGACTCGGTTTATCTCTTTTTTGATTGCAGCCTCTTATGCGAGTTTGGTCTTTCGTCCTTGTCCGATAGTCTGTGCCTAACGATGCAGAATTTAATTTAGCAATTTAATGTTTATGCATAAGAAATTATATTATGCATAAGTTATAAGACAGTGACGGAGTATGTTGTTGTACTTAACTCGGGTACCATTGATATTATTATTATTATACCTACTGGTTGGTGTGTTTCTTGAACCATGTTTATTGATATGTAAATTGCACTTTTGGTTTTTAAATAAAAGTCACAATGTTTATATACAACCTTTTGTTTTCTTTTTTCAGGTGAGGCTGTTTTTAATGTATCAACTTAAAAGTTTTTAAATCTCAATTTTTTTCTAATAAGAAAAAAAACTGAATTTTTTATATTTAAATATTATGTGGGTGAATACAAAAATGTTACTTGTTTGGTGAGTATTACCTATTTACACAATGGTTGGCGTTTGAAACAAACATTCAGAAATAAAGGTACGAAAAATGCACAGATACCAAATTTACATAGATAGACTTTTTGTCAACTCTACGCCGATGATTTGACGTAACGGATACAAGAATAAAATAATATTCATGCGTAAAGGTATAACCGATCAGGGCATTTTATTTTAAGGACCGCAAAGAGGATAGACTTATACCCATACCCATTTCAAATATGTTTGCATTCTGCATCGTAAGGTACCGTAGGTATTGCAATAATGCGCACTATATGGAAATAATATGCATATGTCTTTGAAAGCAACCAATCAGGTCTTTTTTGCTTAAAGACCCCAAGGCCCTCATGTTTGCATCATGAATGGGCAGTTACCGTGGGTATTGGAATATGTCCGTGGGTATTGGAATATTACGTTTATGGTATGAACACACCGCGCACAAGTTTGATGACTAATTCAAAAAGATGCCAATCATGTAAATAAAATTTAATTGGTATAATTTTTTGCCTTCCCGGTATGCAAATGCCGCGCCAGTAGCACACACAGGAAGTGGTCTCCCAAGTAGCAAGGGGTCAATAATGTACGTAGGAGCTAGGAACCTCTCAGGAATATTCAAGTCCTTTCAAGGCCACTAAATGTACGTACAGTTTGGTATGTCCAAGAGATTGCCAAGACCGCAAGTACCAGCCGGGACTTACTAGGTACGTCTCGCGGATGTCCAATAACATATGTACGTGGTATGTTAGTAGGTTTTACATTCTCTTAAGGCCACTGAATGTACGTACGAGTTGGTATGTACCAGGTATGTCCCAGAGATTGCTAAGAATATACGTACCAGTCGGGACTTACTAGATACGTCCCACGGATGTCCATGCATGAAGTACGTGCCCATACAGCACAATTTGTCTAAAGGCCTTAAATTTTACGACCACTTTACATCGGTACGTCATGGAACGTACTAATAGGTGGCGCAGCAGTCATCATTTTAACAGGATTCGTAGAGACGTTAATATTTAAAATTTATTTAATAATAAATTAACACAAACTTTTAACATTAACAAGTTTTAGGTGCATTGTACGTACTTCTTATCATAAATTGTACGTACGTGATATGTTGTTTTTATGTACACTGTTAGAGATATCTGATGATACGGCCTATCTTGGACGTTTGTTGTAGGTACTTTCGGTAATAAAATGGACGTTCCTTGGATCTATAAATGGTAGGACATTGGACCTTGAATGTTCATGGTACGTGCACTGGACGTCCGTTGTAGGTACTTTCGGGCATAAAATTGTCGTCCCTTGGATCTACAAATTGGCATTGAACCTTAAGTGGATGGTTTTTGGACTGAAAATGGACCTAAAAAGAAAATCCCTCGGATTCACGGTTCGTCCGATGACCTTGTTCGATTGAAGGGATGAAGTTTTGCTGTCTGGGAATTATCATATGAAAAGTTAGGGGAAAGAACTACTACTACTACTACTACTAAAAGGACAGTGGTACAAAATAGCGGGGGTCAAGATCCCGCAGGCCATAATAGCGCGGCCAAAATAGCGCAGGCCAAAATAGCGCACGCTAAAAAAAGTGCATTTTAACCACGCAACCGAACCGAATCAGCATATTTTGACAAAAAAAACTTCCCTAGCTTCTTTCACGGGATCCTAGAACCGGTTTGGTTCGGTTTGGTTCGGATTTACAACCTCGAGAATCCCGGCAAAAATCAGGGAATTTTGTTTTCTTAAATATGCTAATTTGGTTCGGTTTGGTTCAGTTCGGTTTGGTTCTTTTCGATTCGGTTTGGTTCGAATTCACATCCTCGGGGATATCGGTTAAAATAGTGCATGGCCAAAATAGCGATATTTTATGTTTTTAATATTTTGTGTTTCGATATTTTTTGCCCGACCCGTTTTATTTTGGCCTTCGCTATTTTAGTAATGTGCTATTTTGACCTGCGCTATTATGACCTGCGCTATTATGGCCTGCGCAATTTTGTCCGCGCTAGTTTGACCTGCGCTATTTTGTTTACAAGGTAAGTTAGTATGATTCACAATAATTTAATGTGTGATAGAGGAGGCCAAAATAAGAAAATAAATTCAAATAAAATGGAGGTCTCTTTTCAAGATATAAATTTTTAAAGTTTAAGGAGTAGGAGAAAAAGAATTTAAAAAAAAGAAACGCTGAGCCAAATGATTATCTGGCTACTTACGATTAAAAAATATAGTATATTTTTTCTGCTGAAATAAATTTGTATAGTGTCAAAGTTGACATAAGTGGTGTTTCCACCATATATGTCACAGGGTTTTTTATTTAACTTTAAACTCGTTTATGACAATATTTTTGAGATTTTTTGTAACTTAAATAATTACTTTAAAAGTGTTTTTTAATACCAAAATGGCGCTGTACTTTACACTTTTAAAAATGGATAAAAATATTCCGATCGAATTTAAATCGAATATTATGTTTCCACCCTGTATTATACCTAATATTCTATGCAAGCCATGTTTATTTTCATGTTCAAGGAAATTATAATGTAATCAAAATTATACTCATGCGTAAAAAAAATCAAAAATTAAGTAAAGGAACTTAATAATGTTGCCATTATAAGTCATATGTTCGATTGGCGGTAAAAAAGTTGCCTTCAAGTGTCTCATTTAGTTTCCGTGGTATTTATCGACAAGCAAGGCAATTTGATGTTTAATTTTATTAAATTGCGTGTCTTTAATGACACAGGTAATAAAATGTCAGATGAATTGGTTAGTTGCCATACCTATAGCGCATGTGGTGTGTGTGCCATCTTTTAAAACATACATAAAAAACTTTTTCTATTTTTATTATGTATGTATGTGTGTGTCTGCAACATGGATAACTCAAAAATCACTACAAAAATTTTTGGGGATATGGTTAGGATTTTTTTTGTAAGAATTTAGATTGTTAGTAGAAAGTAAAGTGCGCCGAATTTCACATTTTAGAAATAAATTTTCAATAAAAAAAGTTAAAAATTGTCATAGATTTTAAAAAAATACACAAAAATTAGTAAGTAGGGAAAAGGGGGGCAATATGTAGTCCCGAACTTTATAGGCTTATTTCTCTTATTAAATGGCCGCCGTTTAGAATAAAGTTAGCTAGATATGTTATCTTTATGTTTTAAGTTTTACTTTCGGCGATTTAAAACTGCATCATACTTTTCTTTTATTTTGTAAAACGCTCTATTTTGCCCCGCATACGGGGTAAAACGCGGTACCTATATGCGGCAAAACGGGGTAGGGGTGGTTAAGTAATCTACAAGCAATATTTGTAAAGCAAGTTTTATTTATTAAAAAACTAACGTAAATTAAAATGATTTTCATAAAAATAAAAAGTTGTAATAAAAAATACATTTATAATAATTTAATTTAATATTTCTAAATTTTACAAAGGATAACAGCCTCCTGGTCATCGCTGTCGACTCTGGTATACCAATTTATAAGCCCATTTGTTGCAAAGACAAAAAATATTTATTTGGAGCAAAATTGGTCATGGGTTATTAGATATAACAGAATACCATCCATCCATCCATTTTGGGTTCCATTGAATCCAATATGCACAGTGTGCCTGAATGAAGTATAGGTTACATAAAACTGGTTTCAAAAACTAATTGCACATTTTGAATATGGACTCTTTCCTGACTTCAGAGCCATATTCATATAAATCCTAGCTAATTCTCTTCTCGAAATTTTTGACATTTTTCTAGTTAGCCTAGGCGCTGGCTCCTGTCACGTGTGACCTAATATGTACGCTCAGTTTGACTGCGGGGCATTGTAATATTTGTTTGTAAAAATACGCTTAAACAAAAAATCTATCAATTTGGCGGCCATTTTCAAAGATGGCGGCCAAACGACCATGAGTTCGACCACGTGACGAAACTTTTTTTATACTCCTATGAGTGCTTAACAAAGCCCCGTAGTCAAACTGAGCGCACATATTAGGTCACACGTGACAGGAGCCAGCGCCTAGACTAATTAGAACAATGTCAAAAATTTCGAGAAGAGGATCAGCTAGGATTTATATGAATATGGCTCTGAAGTCAGGAAAGAGTCCATATTCAAAATGTGCAATTAGTTTTTGGAACCATTTATATGTAACCTATACTTTATTCAGGCACACTGTGCATATTGGATTCAATGGAACCCAAAATGGATTAAAAAAGCCAGTGATGCTAATATTTTCTTAGATATGTTTCACATATCTCATGAATACAATTATAAAATAGCATAAAATACGGGCTCATGGGACCTCCCACTAGAGGGGTGGCTCGGTATTTCCTTTTGCTGTACAAGTTAGGGGAAATACCAGGAAATACTTGGGAAGTACTGGGAAATATACTAGAAAATACCGGGAAGTGCATGGGAAACACTAGGAAATACCATGGAAATTTGAGGAAATACTGGGAAATACCGTAGGTATTATACCGTAGGTATTTCCTTTTGGTGTACAAACACCCCTCGCTCGCACCCCTCAAAACTGTCTCGCCCCCTCCAAAACCTTTTTTTAAATACGCATTCAATAAAATTTGAAAGGGATTGCTTTCAAATGGCGTTGACAATTTGTCAATGTGGTGATTTGACGTTGTCAAAATTGGGGTTAATTTAATTTTTTTATTTAAATTAATGAAAGTTTTTTGGATTTTGGAATTTTTGGAAGACAAATATATTATCTTAAGTTGATTTTTGATGAAATTTATAGCCGGCCTTTTGTGGGGCGTCCTCGGATATTTCTCAGCGTGTTCATTTTATAAAGCTTTCCTTAAGAAAAGTTGAGTCAAGGAAGCGAATGAGATGGCTACATTGACATTTTATATTAATCTTGATATTTAGGACATCTTTTAACAATTCCAGCTAATTTGTCAAGGTTGGTTTGAAAAACATTCCTAAGCTTTGATAAAAGTGTCACTAGAACGAAAAAGTATGATTGTGAAGAATGGTTTAAAACTAAAAAAAATCTTACAAAATAAAATACTGGAAAAAACACAGGGGACAACAAAGGCCTGGAAGAAAATTAATTTGATGAACATTAAATTTATATAGAAAGCCTTTTCAGGATTATAAAAAAAACCAAATTAGTGGAAAATTTGAAAATTAGATAAGGTATGTTTTAATGCGGTTGAATATTTACTTTAATAATATTAAAATATCATTTGTACGAAATTTGGTTTAGGTAAATGTTGTATTTTATGTTTATATGTATTAAATGTTTTACCAAAATCAAATCTAATTTTTTATAACCAATTGTACCCATTCTTCTTTATCGCGTTTTTTAGGTCTTTCAAATGAATTCAAGAAGACCCAGCAAAAAAACTAGAACAACACTAAAAACTATTGGTTGTACTATCAATGTAGCTAGAAAAAAAAAGAGAAGTTGGCAATTTAACTAAATTTATTACATACCTATTTGTTATTTGTGCAATATATTCGAAATATAACTTAAAATTATTAAAGCAGGAGTGTGAGGAACTTTTACTTCTATGGTATTTATCGACGTGTTTACCCAGGGACGTAATTAAGGGGAAGGGCGGGGCAAGGCAGTACGCCACGGGCGGCGAGTCCTGGAGGCAGCAAAAACTCGAGAAAAAGGAAAAAACTGAAAGACAACTATACGTAGCAAAAAAAATAAGTAGTTATACCCCTATATTACTTGATATTTTATGAAATTTCTGTCTAAATTTTCATTAATATTACAAAATATGTGAAATTTAGATAGCTACCTAATTATTAAACTGTATCTATAATGTTTAAAAATGGATTTTTTCAACAGCCCGTTTTACATTTTAATCTACTAATTAAAGGAAAACCCAAATTTAAAGATTATGTGCAAATAAATAAATCGTCTTTGAGGTTGTTTGGATTTTAATCTGAAGATCGTTTTTTTTTACTTTCCTCGTCAAGGAAAATATTCGTTACGAAAAAGTTTCACAGGCAAGTCCTCAGAGGTAAAGTAGCTCGGAGACGCGTTTCGGTCGCATTAGGCCTCATTCAGCCCGCACATAACCATAAAATGGAAGTAGATGAAATGATGATATTGGTATCTGAAAAAGAAATATGAAATATGGTGTTTACTGAGGAGACACCAACTATCAATTTGCAGCTTTAGTCAGGGTTGCCTCGGTTTTGAGGCAAATTTTGGCATCGCGACGGAGACAGATGTAATCTGCTCCCAGTAAACATTAGCCCTGTATTTTTTTTTTAATTTGAAGGAAGTTCACGAGGTAACAATTTTTAACGAAAAAGTTTCACAGGGAAGTCCTCAGAGGTAAAGGTAGCTCGGGGACGCGTTTCGGCCTCATTAGGGCTCATTCAGTCCGAGCATAACCATAAAATGGAAGGAGATGAAATGATGATATTGGTATCTGAAAAAGAAATATGAAGTATCGTGTTTACTGAGGAGACACCAACTGTCAATTTGCAGCTTTAGTCAGGGTTGCCTCGGTTTTGAGGCTAATTTTGACATCGCGACTGTGTTCTTGTCTGTGAAACTTTTTCGTTAAAAATTGTTACCTCGTGAACTTCCTTCAAATTGTAGAAAATATTCGTCCAAAAATTAAAATAGAAGAGAGATATGAGAATTTAGTACCAAACCAACCAACCAAAAAAGTATATAAATTGAAGCTAAAAGTCGTATAAAATTTTATCATATCGTTCTAAATATGATCAAATTTTACATTTTTACAAATAAATTAACAAAAACATAATTATTACAATGAGACAAACCACCCCCCAGAGATAAAATTTAGGACGCTTTTTGCTCAGAATTCCATGACCTAGGGTGTTAAAGTGGCGCAAAAACTTGACAGTTGTAGGAAAATTAGTTTTCCATGTTTTCTTATTTTTTCCGGTCTATATAGTCCATTTCAATTTTCAGTACATTTTATCGTCTATACAGGTAAAAATATCAAATCAATTGCGGCCTGTTTAGGCCAAAAATCAATTTTTCCAAACCACTGCACATTTAAACTGTAAACCTAAACCTTAAACTTAAACCAAAACTTAGACTTAAACTTACGTCTTAGTAAATACTGGTGATTATGTTTAAAACATTTAAACCGCAACCCATGAGCTAGCAAGCATGTCGTGCAATCGACTTTGTTACTTAAATTTTATTCAAACGTTTTTATAATATAGACATCTCTTCATATCACAAGAATGGATCTTCATTCTTTAGTAAATCTTAAGGAAGATCTTCATGACTCGGTGGGAGTCCATATCAAAACTCATAAACGAGTAATGTGATATTATTTTCTGAAGGTACCTGTTATCAGTAACTACTCAGTACAATAGTTTTAGACGGTCGGTGGATAAAATTTGGGCTGCAAAATACTAGGATGTCATCGCACTGGGGTAAAGTTTCGGGGGCAATAGTACTTCTCAAACCGATAAAAAAAATTCTATAAATATGGTTCGAAAAATGCATGTTATATTCGGTTAAATTACAACAGGTTAGTTTTTTATCAATTTGAGAAGTACCATAGGCACACCCAAGGGGTGGGCCTCGGGGCCCGCCCCCCAAAATCTAAATTCAAAAGATATTTTCGACAAATTTCATAAATAAAAAGATAAAATAGCATAAAATACGACATCATGAGGCCTTGCCCCCCAATACATATTCCTGGGTGCACCACTGAAAATACTATTTTGATGACACTCTCTACAATATCATAACGAATTAATAAATGTATTATCCTCCGGAATATTTTACCATATTTCGATAACACCCCACAATGACATCATCTAGGAAACAATTGTTTAAAGTTTTTAAAAAACACAGTAAAGTGGAACTAGCTCGCTGAACCTCAGGATAAAATATTTGAATAAAAATGTCGATTGAGATTTTGTAGGTATTCCACTATAATGAAAACAACCCCTTTCAAGTGATAAAAGCAATGCAATTCCACCCATTCATAAAATTAAAATAAATTGCACAGTCAATTAAAAAAAAGAAAGCTTTCCAGCAAGATGCTACATGTAGTAATCATAGCTTTAAGAAATAAACGGATCAATGAAGGATCTGATAACTTTCCAGCCCATTAGCACACTCGTGAACTCCACGCTATATCACCCTTAAAAACAGTTTTTTGTAAATATCTCAGAAACGAAAGCTCCTATGAAGTTTTAGTTATATAACCCAAATTATTGAGCAAAATTTTGATGCACAGCATAAAGATGCAATGCTCCGTTAAAAAATTTGCATTTTAAAAATATTTAACTGTCAAAAAATGTCATCAATAATGGATTTTGACCAAAATATAATTAGCTCGTTCAGTAACTTATATACTAATTAAACTGATCCAGCGGCCAGCTATCGTGGGCCGGACAGACATACACACGGACAGACGGCACGATAAGATTGCTAAGATAGGTCCAAGTATGCCTTATAACACAATTTCGGCGTTATCTAATTTTTTTTAATCAAAAACAGTACCCTCTCTAGCCATTGCTGCTCGGACTCGGAAGGTAAACAGTCTGGTTATGTTTGGTCAGCCATTCATTCAGACTTAAGTCATAAGTAGCCTTGGTGGCTCGGTGCGTTCGCGCATCAAACACAAGTGAGTTAAGGAATCTCGCGTGCTGCAGTGGCGGGTTCAATCCCCGTCGGTCACCGAGGTCGGGTGCGGCAAACATTTATAGGAGTACTGGGGAGTGTAAAATGTAATATTGTCGTACCTCTTCATTCACGCCGGTAACCAGGCCGGATGAGGTCGGATATCTCGTGTAGGCGGACTTTGTTACAAACTTCTTCAGTCGGTAGGCCATTTCTGAGGGACAAAAGGACCGGATAAAAAAATACCTGGTGTGGGGTTCCGAAATGGCGGCAGTAGTTAATATATATAGGTTTTGGACCACGTTTTCCATGTAAATCTCCATAAGACGAAAAGGTGGTCATTTTTTGAATATGTCACAGAATATTCAGCTAGAGACAGTAATTTTTATATGAGTTATCTTTTACTGTCCAGTCTAACACTTTAAAGGTTTTTAAATTCTCAAGGAGCGAGTGAATTTTCACAATCTGTACAATAATTATTAAGCTGCTCTGACATCTTATGCTTGTTACAGAAATGTATTTAACTGAAACAGTGGACTAGTTAAATCTGATCATAATACTTTGATGACTATGGTTTAGTCATGCAATTTTAACACCCAATAAATAGTTTTGTTTTTCAGAAAATATTTTATTACTCTTTATGAGTTTTATATTATTTCTGTTTTTCAATTTTAGGCACTACTAAACCAAGGTAAATAATAATAGCACAAGATTACTTATTATTTATTTATTGTTAAAAGTATGCAATATCACTACAGTAAATCATTATTACTAATTTTAGTTGCTATCGCTATACCTACACGCATGATCGAATAATTATATTTTAGCAGTTATATTATAATAATTATAATTCCATTATGGATAATATGACTATTACTATGGAAGTGTATATATTAATGTTTACATTAAAATACTAGGTGTTACCCTACGCATATGATATCACTACATATTTTATATAATAATATATAAATATCATTTTTATTCTTAGACAAAACAAAGATTACATTCAGGTTTAGAACTAAGATAAGATACATAAACAAACACTATGTAAGCAAACAACACATTACTAAGCTTAAATTAAAACTATATTTTCACTTAATACAATAGTGCCCCCACGGCAACGTTTCATAAGACTCTTTTGAAATAGACCGTTTGTTATCCAGGGGACTCAGTCCGATTTTCGTCTGTTTTACAGAGTATAGGCGGAGCTTTTCGGATCTTATAAGATTTTGCGTAACTATTTTTTCTTGAAATGTATTTAGGCAGTCAACATAGTCCTCAAATGATAATTTTGTTTTAACAACATTTTGCTTTACACCCTTGGCTTTCTTAGTCACTCTTGCAGCTTTACTTTTAGTATCCGCTACTTTTGTAGCGTACATTTTAGCTCTAAGGCCAATAAAATGCGTCATTATTTCTCCATTGTTTTCATCTTTCATCATTCCTAGAACCTTTTTATTTACCCTCGGAATGTTATGTATGTTGTCTTCAGCATAATCCGAGGTGTCAAAATACTTGTGGCAGTCCCTCCGTATTGAATCATAAATGTCATGATTTTGGATGTTATAAACTAAACTGTCAGTATCTGTATATGCAACAGTACAATCCTTACCAAAAGCGGGTACCATGTAGTTATAGTGAAAATCATATATAGTTGTTTTGGCAATGTCCAAAATACACATTCCCACATATATCGGTTTATTGAAATATATTTCTGTTTTTTCAAGTTCAACAGCAACCAAATTTTCATTAAATATGGTTATACTTTTAAACTCTGGTCGAGAAATCAGAGCTTCAGCTCCAAATCGTCCGTCCCATTTCTTGATTAATTTGACAACACTGTGATTTCTAATATTTTCCATGGTTTTTCCAAACACGGCGTTGTTCATTAATTTGAAAAGGTTTTTTTCAAATTCATTTTTAGCATTCTGTCTTAATCGAGTATTTAAGTCAATATATGGTTTCAGCCATGCGGATTGCTCAAAACATAAAATTCTATGAATTGTTTTAAGTTTTATACCAAGTCTCAAAGCTTGTTTTAAATTTGTATAGTGAATTACATAATCCTTTTTATTATGCAGTGTAGCCATAATTTTTTTATTTTTTGGGTTCTTGTCTCCACCAGGCGGACACTGATGTTCAGGGCATAAAGGTAAGTCTGAGAAATAGTCGTGTAATTCAACCGGAATGAACAAGTCGACTTCTAGAATGTATCCCTCACTTGAGTCATCCTCAATTTTGGAAACATCAAAATAAGTAATTTTGTCACTTTCTAACCAACTAAATTTACTTTAGGCAATAACTGACTCATACTAAATCCATACTGATTATTAATGTCAAAATACATCAAAAAAGATGTTTCTTTGTATGAGTCATAGTTAGCCATGTATTTGTTGTTGGCCTCGACGTATCTTTTTGAACATTGGCTCAACCCTCCTCTAATACCGCGCTCTATAAAAGTGACCATATTATAGTCCGTCAAAAGCTCTAATTTTTGTTGCGTATGGTATAGCATACAATCCCATGTGTAACCAGGAAGGGTAAAATAGTTCGCAGGGTCCAAACCATACGTTTTATGACAACTTTCCCTAAATTGCTGAAATACCTGCATTAAGAGGACTATGTCAATTTGCATATAAAATTCCATATAATCTTGTAGGGTTTCACAACCAAAACTTTCCCATACATCCAGTGCATGCTCATAATCAATTGAGAAATTTTTTTTGTTTTCCAGGACGTTAAAGAAATGACGTTTTTCAGGCAAAGACGTCTCTTTTAATTTTTTCCAACTATCCATGTAGTCATAACAAAAAATTCCCTTTTTGAAAATAAGTTTATATTGTTCGTCAGACAAGTGAGGAAATTCATTTTTGATCAGCGGATACTCCTCAAGATATGAAGCAAGCTTATCCAAGCTGCTGGCCATAAAGCGAAAAGAATCGATAAATCTAAATTCAATTAAATTGCCGTTAATTTTTTTGGTAAATGCTATATATTTTTCTTTGTTAACTGGCAGCAAATTTATTGAGCCATCCAAATTGGCGATGTTTTCAATTATCAAATGTCCATCATAAGAGCTAAGGTTGTGAAATACTACAGGGACAGTATGACTATCCTGAAAATTTAGATTACAACTTTCATGCGCAGGGCCACGGTACTCTGAAGTAAGGTGACAGTGGTCGCGTATTTTCTTGTCACCAACTGAAAAATTCTGTTCACAAATATGACATCTTTTAGCTTTGTTAAAGTTAAGTTTTTGTTTCTTACTTAATAGTTCCATGGGCAAGTCACAGAGAAATACAGTTTCTAAGTTTTCAGCGAACTCCAGTAATTGTTTACTAAACCATTCCATACAGTCAGGCCCCGTGTACGACCGATAAAATGAAAGGGAATCATCATAAGCACATTTTACGTAGTACCCCACTGAACGAGGCACATGCTGCTGATATTTTTGAGTTCTTTTACTACTATTTTTTAGCATAGGCATCAGTAAGCATTCGATGTCGCAATAAATAATGAAGGATGCAAATTGTTTATTTTTAAAGTTTTTAAATTCTACAATGTTGTTCTCTTTATTTGGTAATTTCGGAACCACGATACTGCCAATAATTTGGCAGTCTTTTATATGTTGGTCGAGTCCATCCTTCGAATAAAAATAATGCAGGCATCTGTCGCAAATGTATTTAACTTTTGAGAATTTGCTAAGTTGTCTACTCACGAGCCTTGAAAGATTTTTTATCCATACAAAGTGCTAAGTTGGTGCAGAAAGATCTTTTATCTCTTCATTCTCTAAATAATAGTTATTTTGTACTAATAACAAATTAACATGTTTTTCGTACTTTTCCCCGGTAATATAAGCAGGCAGTACTTTAAAACTGTTTTCATTATGTTTTTGCAGGCGATATATATTAATAGATATATTGTTTTGCTTTTCAAAGCGAGCAACTTGGTTTAAAGTCATTGGAAACTTTATTCCCTTTAAATTTAACACCTCTTGAGGATGCGGATAGGATGAGACTCTATTTGAGTGGTTTTCAACAGGAAACATTGCTGACATAATCGCCCAGCCAAAGCACAAATCATCAGTATTTTGTACAGTTACACATGCTTTTTTATTTAAAATAAATTTAGGCATTTTTAAATGATAACCTGCGCGAAGCATATTAAATTTATTCATAGCGATAATAAGATTGTTTATTTTTATAAGAGACCATCCAGATTGATTTTGCCGAAATTCTTCCAAATTTGTTAAAAGCAAATCCTTAACATTCTTATCAAACCAGTTTTTCAAATTGGTATTATTGTCAATTACAGCATTGGTAGTACTAAAATGTTTAGTTTCCGTAATTAATTCCTTTTACTTTGTAATTTGAAAATCTCCACTTAAGACAGTGTTTACCTTAATCATGTTCTCTTTTTTTAAAACATTTTTAATTCTACGTTTAAATAAACTGAAGCTATCCGTCAGAAATTGCTGCGCATCAGTGTGTTTTAAATTTGTAATTACACCACTTCTTACCCTACTGTTAAAGGCTGACCTTACATCTTCCCATTGTACACGGTGTTTCGCAGTTTTCTTGGTGATGATATTACCACCTCCTTGCTTTATGTTTGACTTCAAGCGATGCTTAAAGCCTTTCACTTCTCCAAGACAGGCAGTTAGATGGGCTTTTTCATAAACCATCCGGGACTTCTTTAGGGCAATGCTTATTCTTCGACTAGCGTTGGCACAGTCCTTCAAGATTTTTGATATTTTTGTAGCTTGATTAACACTTTCTAATTGGCATTTTATTTCATGGACTAATTTAGTTGCAAAACTCATCTTCAGATCGATTTGATGTAATAACACTACAGAGACTTCGGATTTTTCCAACTAGCAATTTAGTTGACAAATGCAAGTTTTTAAATGCTTATGGTAATTAACGATTAACAGATTTTTTAATAAACACTACACTTTGTTTAAAATTCACTAAACGCAAACTAGCAGAGGAAGAATCGTTCTTTAACTCGCACGTTTAGCTATAGACTGACAGAAAAACGACTTGCAGGAGCTATTGTAAATGGGATGCCCCTTTTTTAGGCACAGTGTTGCCAATGTTTTTACATGGTTTATAAAAGCTATTTTGTTAGAACCCGGTCAAAATATTTACAGGACATTTTAATAAATAATTAAATAATTTCCCGCTTTCAGTATTTTCAATACGGATTATTAGAACCAGTGTCTATAGAAGTAAACTGAATTCTTTTAAAGAAATTGAAACTCTTCAGTCACCTTTTTTAATATAATATAAATGTTGAGCAGCTATTTATTACAACCTTAAATTTGATTACATTAATTTTATCAAAATTAAATTAAATATTCTTACAAATTAGTTTTTTTTTTGTTTTGTAATGTTCTATTAATGCCAGCTGAAGAATTATTTTATAACTAGCTCTGTGGTGAAAAGAATCCTAAATAAGGAAGCATGGGGTAGCCAAAGAGGAAAGAAAGGGAAAGAAAGACGGAAAAAAGGTAGAAATAAGCTTGATTTAATAAATTAACCAAATAACTAACAGACAGAGAACTAGAAGTTAAACGAATTAAAAACTGAAATCAAAATGAGATAAGCATACTATAAAAAGAAATGCTTTCAAGCGCTCTAGTTATAGATGTTTATTATCGTAAAACTAAGTATTCAAAATAAAATCAGACCTTATGCCTAGTTTGCCAACCATGTTCTTCCTTAACCCGAATAGCGAACAGACACGTGAAGACAAGCAAGTTTACCCTTTTTTTTTTCAGGTTTTAACAAGTTAAGAAAGGCAGATGTTTTCCTTGGCGGCTTTACCTGCTTTATGTAATCTTTAACATAAAGTTTTTAGAGTTTTGATCACAAGTTATTATAAAAAGAATTACTAAGATTAAATATTAAATATCTACGTATTACATTTTTATAGATTGCATGTACTTATATTTTTTATTTGTTGAGTTTTTGTATAGGTATAACAGAAAACTATCACAAAGCTTATTTATTTAAATTATCTCATGTTATAACCCTTGCGGGTGTTTACAGCGCCCTGTAGGATTGTACATATTTTCTTCGAATCGCAGACTTCTAACTACTTATATTCTATATTTTCTGGTTCTAATCACACAGAAAAATTGTATCCCTATGTGCTTGTGAGCTTAAAGAAATCAAGTTATGCGTACATTTTCTACTAGTATTTATCCCAAGTAGGCATCAGGTAAGTGCGCGACTAACGTAATGGGTCATTTTTATACCTAGGTTAACCCAATTCTTACAGGACAGACAGCATGTGCCGCCATTTCACCTTTGTGTACACTCAAGTTCCCACTTTTCATTAAAATAACTACATTTAATTCACATTTTTATTTTTCTTTAATATTACATATTATGTACTCGTTTTAGTCAAATTCAATATTTAATTTTAAAAATGTTTTACCATTGCTTCTTCTTATGTTTCTTTTTTAATAATTGTTCATAGTATTGTAAGTTTTATATTAATCCATCCATACGTTCCCATGTCAAATTCAGATAAGCCGAATCTTGGGGAATCACCAGAAGCTAATATTAATATTTAGTATTAAGATTTCAAAAACAAAATACAAATTTGTATTTTGTTTTAGAGATTTAGTAATAAAAGCAAGTATTTCATAAATTAAATAGACTCAGAACCGGTCTCTATTTTTCTCTCTGTTCATAATTTTTGCATGTAGTATCATTTTTCGAATATGCTCCGCAACGCTTCTTATACACACACTCTATTAAGTTGATTATTTAGATACCACCTGTGCGCGAATAGGCACAAAAAGACAGATATCTGACACCTTTTTATTACATCAGCTTAGTTCATTACCAGTTTAAAACTTATGATCTAAAAACGCCATTTATCACTTACTACTTGCCTTAGAAGCCGTAGGTGTTTCTCTTAAAACTAACCTGACCTTACAGGTCGTTTCGATCCAATTTTTTAACAATAAATATTTATATGTAGGTGTTTAGGTTTTTCTTAAACTAGGCGTCAGAATGCGTACGCACTTGGGCACTGCGTGAATAATGATCCACATTTGGATCCAAGACAATTTTTTACCTTGACGCACAGCCTCCCCTAATTAAAAATAATTTAATGGGGTTGTACTCTATAAGCAATAACATTGATCATTTTTTATCAATATTTCAAGTTTTTAGCCTAGAACACATATTTTTAAGCACTTAACGGAGTTTAAACCATAAACTAGTTTTGCTATTTAGTACACTTATAGAAGTTACGGTTTAAATATGTATTTTTTTTAAAAGACATTTTTCACAGAATAGATTAGCTGGGAGACGTTTAGAGCTAATCAAACGTTGTCAAGCCCTTTAGACAGGGTAATAAGCACACTCACCAAAGATATAGGTCATAGGTCGAAGGATATAGGACATTAAACAAATGCCAGTGGACATAAGCCAAATGCCAGTGGACATACGCCGAATGTCATAGGGCATAGTTCGAGTGTAATAGGCCATTTAAAACGCGTGCAATTCTCTGCACGGGGGGAGCCTTAGCTAGCCCAAATAATAGCTAATTGGTAACACGACATTGCTGATTTGACGCATATATTCGCTGATCGAAGGGGAGCTTTAGATAGCTAGCGAGAGAGGTATACGGAAGTAAAGGTATTTAAATCCAGAATTATTCGTTTTTTTATTTAAAGAGAAACAATTAAAAAATTTGTACATATCAAGTTTTTAACATTTAGAATATACGAGTAAATCATTTTTAATTTTCGACCATTTTAACTCGATCTTTTAGTTTTTAGTAAACATCTATATATTTTCTTCTTTTCCTTGCGTGCGTTAATAGGACGTGTATTAACGAATAAATTTAGCTTTTCAAGGGGATTACGTGTTACAGGTCAAAATTTCAGGTAACACACATTTTTATTTCACTTTATCTAAAAGTTTCTTAACATTTAGAATATACGTGTAAACCCTGTATAATTGTTCTAGGTATTTTATTTTTTTCTTGCATTAATAGGATACCTATTAATGAATAAATTTAGATTTTCGAGGGGAAAAACACACACTTTTATTTTAATTCACTTAATCTAAAAGGCTTTATAAAGAAAATAATTTCAGAATGCTATAACACTAAATTCAAATTTTTATTAACTCCTTATTAAATTTTAGAGAAACCAGTTCTAGAGTAGTTGATCCTTACTATGTTAAGCGGTGTATTAAATGCAATTTGTAGGTCTATATGATACTTTAAAATCGTAATTCCGGATAGTTTATTTCCATACCTAACTATATTTAATTTTCCACGGACAAATATGCATTGTGAACGTCTGTATGTACGTAATATTTTCTAGATAACAACACAAAGTATCAAACTTTGTGATTGCACCTTAAAAGTTATCGGACTTCTAACGGTTTATAATTTCTTCCAACCGTTCATCCTTTTGTGTGAATGACAAACGCTGCAGTATGCTTGGAATCTGCCGGGGGCTTCTGTTTAGAACCGCTTAACAACTATACAAATGTTTAATTATTTTAAAAATGTAATCTATTTTAAGGGATAACAAAGGAGATTAGTAGGGATAATTTACAGATTTGCTTAGATTCTAAACACTTTTGGACCAAAGTTTTCGCTTCATTCCGAGTCGATTTTGCAAAAACAATCTTTTAAGAAGCAGGATGGACTTTACAAAATTGCCTGTTTTAAAGCCAAACAAGACGGTCTCTAAACAAAAAAAAATTGCAAAGGAAAGTACTTTTACAGGAGAGTACAAATGCATTGCCAGAGCAAGACAAAAATCACCTAGACTGCGGGAGAGAAGAAGACAAAAACGCAAGAAACTGTCTGTATTACTTTATTAAAAAGATAGGAAGGGCCACAGTATTAGCATAACAGAAATGGTCACAGAATGGCCAGACAGAAAGGGTTTACGAATGCCAGGCATTAATATAAAACCCTGTTTTACCAATATAAGCTTTTTTTTGAATGTTTAAGGTTGAAAGTATTAAATTTTTAAAAATTGCAAAGTGAATACGCAGTACTTTTCCAGGAGAGTACCAACGCATTGCCAGAGCAAGACAAAAATCACCAAGACTGCGGGAGAGAAGAAGACAAGAACGCCAAAATCGTGTGTATTACTTTATTAAGAAGATAGGAAAGACCACAGTATTGGCATAACAGAAATGGTCACTGTATTGACCAGACAGAAAGGGTTCACGAATGCCAGGCATTAATATAAAACACTGTTTTATCATTATAAGCGTTTTCGATTATTTAAGGATGAAATTATTAAATAATTAAAAATTGCAAAGTGAATACGCAGTACTTTTCCAGGAGAGTACCAACGCATTGCCAGAGCAATGCAATAAATGCTAAAATCATCTAAACTGCGGGAGAGAAGAGACAACAACACTAAAATTGTATGATTTAGTTCGTAAAGAAGATAGGAAATGCCACAGAATTGACATAATAAAAATGGCCACAGTATTGGCCAGACAGGAAGGGCTTACGAATGCCCGGTATTAATTTTAAAAAGCCCGTTTTACCACTACCACTAAACAATGTTGGTACCTAGTATTTTACTATTACATGTTCAAAGTTCTTTTACCTCACTTTATCATCAAAAAAGTTTTAAACACAATATGAAGAATTCCCTAAATATTTAACTAATAAATTGAATTTAAATAACAAATTTTATTGGGATTATCTAATAAACTTTCCAGTGACAGCTATTTTGAAATAAATTAACCTTAAAATTGGACTATCAATAAAAAAAAAATATTCATGTAGACACAAATATATAGGTTTAGGTGCTAAATGGAATCAGCACGTTACATTAAAATATTTTATATACTTTAATGCTACAAATATTAGGAGTACATTAATTTGGTAAAATTTAAAATCTAATATTTTATGTCATTCCATCTTAAAGAAGCAGGACCTAAATTTTTTTTAACACTACGAATTGTTTTGTTTCAAATATCATTGTCAACACATAGAGAAACGGAATAGGAAAATTAGAGATTAAGCGGTAAGCCGGAGGCCTGACACAAAGGCCTATGAGGCGGCCTACTTGTTTAATCTTAAGGCAATCCTTCAGTATAAAATGCATACAAAATTGAAGTCAGCACACCATAAATGCTGTGAATATACTAAAAACCAAGCAGCTAATAGCTATTTTAATACATGTTTAACGTATTTATTTCCTAATAGTTCAAAAAACCAACTAATTAAAAAAATTTCTAAAAAAAAAACCATTGCCTGGTTAAAACCATGTGTATATTAAAGTGCTTGTAACTTTTTACTTAATTACATACTGCAGACACATGAGGTCATTTATATTTAATATTGAGCTTAAGTTGAGATTAGCACGATTATTTTTACGTGTATTACTGAAAAATACGCTACATTTCAAATATTAACAAACCTTTTAAAACAACAACAACTTTAGCTCGATTTTTACTTATAATAAACAATCCAAAAAAGAGTCATCAATTAAAAATTATGATTTAGGGATAGAGTTGATTACGGATTTAATATATTTCATGCTAATTATTTAAACAGTTGCTTATTTTTTAGTAACATACACATTTATTTAGACTTCTAAAACGTAACCATATTTTCTATAAATTTACTTTAAGTCACATTATTTTTAAAGCAAGTGCTTTTCTGTGTATGTATTCGCATCTGTATGCACCGAGTCGAGTTATGCCCGAGTTATACCGTTAGCAAGCAGCTCTGATGAGTTCGCCAGCCTACCGCAACTAAGACGGTGCTAACTAAAGGGATAAGAAAGAAAGAGATAAAAGCAAAGTGAGTTCACCCCAGTATTAGTAGAGTGAATGCATGAGGGATGGTACCGGTCCAACGCGACGCTTTGAATCAAATGCACAGTTTATTTTAAAACGCCCAACTGACAAGGACTAACGAAAAATGACAAATTATGTAGTTAGTCCACTTCGGCTAGCGGAAATTTGGAACAGCAGTTTGGTTAGTGCACTTTTTTCTAGCGAAAATTTTAGACCGCATCGTGGTTCGGCCTATTTTTTGGCCATATATTTTGAACTGCAGCGCGGTTCGGCCTATTGTTTTTGGCCGGAAATTTTGAAGTGCAGCGCGGTTCGCCCTATTTTTTTTTTTGGCAGGTTATTTTGAACTGCGGCGCGGTTCGGCCTATTTTTTTTGGCCGGAAATTTTGAAGTGCAGCCCGGTTCGCCCTATTTTTTTGGCAGGTTATTTTGAACTGCGGCGCGGTTCGGTATATTCTTTTGGCCGGAAATTTTGAACGGCCGCACGGTTCGGTCATTTTTAGGAACCGAAAATTTTGGAACGCGGTTCGGTTCAGTCAGTTTTTGATTGAAATAACGGCACGGTTCGCTCTGTTTTTCAAAAACGCGATGGGGTGGGAGCTCCCAGATCTGTCATTACTCTACTAATACTGGGGAGAACTCACTTTGCTTTTATCTCTTTCTTTCTTATCCCTTTAGTTAGCACCGTCTTAGTTGCGGTAGGCTGGCGAACTCATCAGAGCTGCTTGCTAACGGTATAACTCGGGCATAACTCGACTCGGTGCATACAGATGCGAATACATACACAGAAAAGCACTTGCTTTAAAAATAATGTGACTTAAAGTAAATTTATAGAAAATATGGTTACGTTTTAGAAGTATAAATAAATGTGTATGTTACTAAAAAATAAGCAACTGTTTAAATAATTAGCATGAAATATATTAAATCCGTAATCAACTCTATCCCTAAATCATAATTTTTAATTGATGACTCTTTTTTGGATTGTTTATTATAAGTAAAAATCGAGCTAAAGTTGTTGTTGTTTTAAAAGGTTTGTTAATATTTGAAATGTAGCGTATTTTTCAGTAATACACGTAAAAATAATCGTGCTAATCTCAACTTAAGCTCAATATTAAATATAAATGACCTCATGTGTCTGCAGTATGTAATTAAGTAAAAAGTTACAAGCACTTTAATATACACATGGTTTTAACCAGGCAATGGTTTTTTTTTAGAAATTTTTTTAATTAGTTGGTTTTTTGAACTATTAGGAAATAAATACGTTAAACATGTATTAAAATAGCTGTTAGCTGCTTGGTTTTTAGTATATTCACAGCATTTATGGTGTGCTGACTTCAATTTTGTATGCATTTTATACTGAAGGATTGCCTTAAGATTAAACAAGTAGGCCGCCTCATAGGCCTTTGTGTCAGGCCTCCGGCTTACCGCTTAATCTCTAATTTTCCTATTCCGTTTCTCTATGTGTTGACAATGATATTTGAAACAAAACAATTCGTAGTGTTAAAAAAAATTTAGGTCCTGCTTCTTTAAGATGGAATGACATAAAATATCAGATTTTAAATTTTACCAAATTAATGTACTCCTAATATTTGTAGCATTAAAGTATATAAAATATTTTAATGTAACGTGCTGATTCCATTTAGCACCTAAACCTATATATTTGTGTCTACATGAATAATTTTTTTTTATTGATAGTCCAATTTTAAGGTTAATTTATTTCAAAATAGCTGTCACTGGAAAGTTTATTAGATAATCCCAATAAAATTTGTTATTTAAATTCAATTTATTAGTTAAATATTTAGGAAATTCTTCATATTGTGTTTAAAACTTTTTTGATGATAAAGTGAGGTAAAAGAACTTTGAACATGTAATAGTAAAATACTAGGTACCAACATTGTTTAGTGGTAGTGGTAAAACGGGCTTTTTAAAATTGATACCGGGCATTCGTAAGCCCTTCCTGTCTGGCCAATACTGTGGCCATTTTTATTATGTCAATTCTGTGGCATTTCCTATCTTCTTAACGAACTAAATCATACAATTTTAGTGTTGTTGTCTCTTCTCTCCCGCAGTTTAGATGATTTTAGCATTTATTGCATTGCTCTGGCAATGCGTTGGTACTCTCCTGGAAAAGTACTGCGTATTCACTTTGCAATTTTTAATTATTTAATAATTTCATCCTTAAATAATCGAAAACGCTTATAATGATAAAACAGTGTTTTATATTAATGCCTGGCATTCGTGAACCCTTTCTGTCTGGTCAATACAGTGACCATTTCTGTTATGCCAATACTGTGGTCTTTCCTATCTTCTTAATAAAGTAATACACACGATTTTGGCGTTCTTGTCTTCTTCTCTCCCGCAGTCTTGGTGATTTTTGTCTTGCTCTGGCAATGCGTTGGTACTCTCCTGGAAAAGTACTGCGTATTCACTTTGCAATTTTTAAAAATTTAATACTTTCAACCTTAAACATTCAAAAAAAAAGCTTATATTGGTAAAACAGGGTTTTATATTAATGCCTGGCATTCGTAAACCCTTTCTGTCTGGCCATTCTGTGACCATTTCTGTTATGCTAATACTGTGGCCCTTCCTATCTTTTTAATAAAGTAATACAGACAGTTTCTTGCGTTTTTGTCTTCTTCTCTCCCGCAGTCTAGGTGATTTTTGTCTTGCTCTGGCAATGCATTTGTACTCTCCTGTAAAAGTACTTTCCTTTGCAATTTTTTTTTTGTTTAGAGACCGTCTTGTTTGGCTTTAAAACAGGCAATTTTGTAAAGTCCATCCTGCTTCTTAAAAGATTGTTTTTGCAAAATCGACTCGGAATGAAGCGAAAACTTTGGTCCAAAAGTGTTTAGAATCTAAGCAAATCTGTAAATTATCCCTACTAATCTCCTTTGTTATCCCTTAAAATAGATTACATTTTTAAAATAATTAAACATTTGTATAGTTGTTAAGCGGTTCTAAACAGCAGCCCCCGGCAGATCCCAAGCATACTGCAGCGTTTGTCATTCACACAAAAGGATGAACGGTTGGAAGAAATTATAAACCGTTAGAAGTCCGATAACTTTTAAGGTGCAATCACAAAGTTTGATACTTTGTGTTGTTATCTAGAAAATATTACGTACATACAGACGTTCACAATGCATATTTGTCCGTGGAAAATTAAATATAGTTAGGTATGGAAATAAACTATCCGGAATTACGATTTTAAAGTATCATATAGACCTACAAATTGCATTTAATACACCGCTTAACATAGTAAGGATCAACTACTCTAGAACTGGTTTCTCTAAAATTTAATAAGGAGTTAATAAAAATTTGAATTTAGTGTTATAGCATTCTGAAATTATTTTCTTTATAAAGCCTTTTAGATTAAGTGAATTAAAATAAAAGTGTGTGTTTTTCCCCTCGAAAATCTAAATTTATTCATTAATAGGTATCCTATTAATGCAAGAAAAAAATAAAATACCTAGAACAATTATACAGGGTTTACACGTATATTCTAAATGTTAAGAAACTTTTAGATAAAGTGAAATAAAAATGTGTGTTACCTGAAATTTTGACCTGTAACACGTAATCCCCTTGAAAAGCTAAATTTATTCGTTAATACACGTCCTATTAACGCACGCAAGGAAAAGAAGAAAATATATAGATGTTTACTAAAAACTAAAAGATCGAGTTAAAATGGTCGAAAATTAAAAATGATTTACTCGTATATTCTAAATGTTAAAAACTTGATATGTACAAATTTTTTAATTGTTTCTCTTTAAATAAAAAAACGAATAATTCTGGATTTAAATACCTTTACTTCCGTATACCTCTCTCGCTAGCTATCTAAAGCTCCCCTTCGATCAGCGAATATATGCGTCAAATCAGCAATGTCGTGTTACCAATTAGCTATTATTTGGGCTAGCTAAGGCTCCCCCCGTGCAGAGAATTGCACGCGTTTTAAATGGCCTATTACACTCGAACTATGCCCTATGACATTCGGCGTATGTCCACTGGCATTTGGCTTATGTCCACTGGCATTTGTTTAATGTCCTATATCCTTCGACCTATGACCTATATCTTTGGTGAGTGTGCTTATTACCCTGTCTAAAGGGCTTGACAACGTTTGATTAGCTCTAAACGTCTCCCAGCTAATCTATTCTGTGAAAAATGTCTTTTAAAAAAAATACATATTTAAACCGTAACTTCTATAAGTGTACTAAATAGCAAAACTAGTTTATGGTTTAAACTCCGTTAAGTGCTTAAAAATATGTGTTCTAGGCTAAAAACTTGAAATATTGATAAAAAATGATCAATGTTATTGCTTATAGAGTACAACCCCATTAAATTATTTTTAATTAGGGGAGGCTGTGCGTCAAGGTAAAAAATTGTCTTGGATCCAAATGTGGATCATTATTCACGCAGTGCCCAAGTGCGTACGCATTCTGACGCCTAGTTTAAGAAAAACCTAAACACCTACATATAAATATTTATTGTTAAAAAATTGGATCGAAACGACCTGTAAGGTCAGGTTAGTTTTAAGAGAAACACCTACGGCTTCTAAGGCAAGTAGTAAGTGATAAATGGCGTTTTTAGATCATAAGTTTTAAACTGGTAATGAACTAAGCTGATGTAATAAAAAGGTGTCAGATATCTGTCTTTTTGTGCCTATTCGCGCACAGGTGGTATCTAAATAATCAACTTAATAGAGTGTGTGTATAAGAAGCGTTGCGGAGCATATTCGAAAAATGATACTACATGCAAAAATTATAAACAGAGAGAAAAATAGAGACCGGTTTTGAGTCTATTTAATTTATGAAATACTTGCTTTTATTACTAAATCTCTAAAACAAAATACAAATTTGTATTTTGTTTTTGAAATCTTAATACTAAATATTAATATTAGCTTCTGGTGATTCCCCAAGATTCGGCTTATCTGAATTATTATATGCAATGCAATTATCTGAATTTGATATGGGAACGTATGGATGGATTAATATAAAACTTACAATACTATGAACAATTATTAAAAAAGAAACATAAGAAGAAGCAATGGTAAAACATTTTTAAAATTAAATATTGAATTTGACTAAAACGAGTACATAATATGTAATATTAAAGAAAAATAAAAATGTGAATTAAATGTAGTTATTTTAATGAAAAGTGGGAACTTGAGTGTACACAAAGGTGAAATGGCGGCACATGCTGTCTGTCCTGTAAGAATTGGGTTAACCTAGGTATAAAAATGACCCATTACGTTAGTCGCGCACTTACCTGATGCCTACTTGGGATAAATACTAGTAGAAAATGTACGCATAACTTGATTTCTTTAAGCTCACAAGCACATAGGGATACAATTTTTCTGTGTGATTAGAACCAGAAAATATAGAATATAAGTAGTTAGAAGTCTGCGATTCGAAGAAAATATGTACAATCCTACAGGGCGCTGTAAACACCCGCAAGGGTTATAACATGAGATAATTTAAATAAATAAGCTTTGTGATAGTTTTCTGTTATACCTATACAAAAACTCAACAAATAAAAAATATAAGTACATGCAATCTATAAAAATGTAATACGTAGATATTTAATATTTAATCTTAGTAATTCTTTTTATAATAACTTGTGATCAAAACTCTAAAAACTTTATGTTAAAGATTACATAAAGCAGGTAAAGCCGCCAAGGAAAACATCTGCCTTTCTTAACTTGTTAAAACCTGAAAAAAAAAAGGGTAAACTTGCTTGTCTTCACGTGTCTGTTCGCTATTCGGGTTAAGGAAGAACATGGTTGGCAAACTAGGCATAAGGTCTGATTTTATTTTGAATACTTAGTTTTACGATAATAAACATCTATAACTAGAGCGCTTGAAAGCATTTCTTTTTATAGTATGCTTATCTCATTTTGATTTCAGTTTTTAATTCGTTTAACTTCTAGTTCTCTGTCTGTTAGTTATTTGGTTAATTTATTAAATCAAGCTTATTTCTACCTTTTTTCCGTCTTTCTTTCCCTTTCTTTCCTCTTTGGCTACCCCATGCTTCCTTATTTAGGATTCTTTTCACCACAGAGCTAGTTATAAAATAATTCTTCAGCTGGCATTAATAGAACATTACAAAACAAAAAAAAAACTAATTTGTAAGAATATTTAATTTAATTTTGATAAAATTAATGTAATCAAATTTAAGGTTGTAATAAATAGCTGCTCAACATTTATATTATATTAAAAAAGGTGACTGAAGAGTTTCAATTTCTTTAAAAGAATTCAGTTTACTTCTATAGACACTGGTTCTAATAATCCGTATTGAAAATACTGAAAGCGGGAAATTATTTAATTATTTATTAAAATGTCCTGTAAATATTTTGACCGGGTTCTAACAAAATAGCTTTTATAAACCATGTAAAAACATTGGCAACACTGTGCCTAAAAAAGGGGCATCCCATTTACAATAGCTCCTGCAAGTCGTTTTTCTGTCAGTCTATAGCTAAACGTGCGAGTTAAAGAACGATTCTTCCTCTGCTAGTTTGCGTTTAGTGAATTTTAAACAAAGTGTAGTGTTTATTAAAAAATATGTTAATCGTTAATTACCATAAGCATTTAAAAACTTGCATTTGTCAACTAAATTGCTAGTTGGAAAAATCCGAAGTCTCTGTAGTGTTATTACATCAAATCGATCTGAAGATGAGTTTTGCAACTAAATTAGTCCATGAAATAAAATGCCAATTAGAAAGTGTTAATCAAGCTACAAAAATATCAAAAATCTTGAAGGACTGTGCCAACGCTAGTCGAAGAATAAGCATTGCCCTAAAGAAGTCCCGGATGGTTTATGAAAAAGCCCATCTAACTGCCTGTCTTGGAGAAGTGAAAGGCTTTAAGCATCGCTTGAAGTCAAACATAAAGCAAGGAGGTGGTAATATCATCACCAAGAAAACCGCGAAACACCGTGTACAATGGGAAGATGTAAGGTCAGCCTTTAACAGTAGGGTAAGAAGTGGTGTAATTACAAATTTAAAACACACTGATGCGCAGCAATTTCTGACGGATAGCTTCAGTTTATTTAAACGTAGAATTAAAAATGTTTTAAAAAAAGAGAACATGATTAAGGTAAACACTGTCTTAAGTGGAGATTTTCAAATTACAAAGCAAAAGGAATTAATTACGGAAACTAAACATTTTAGTACTACCAATGCTGTAATTGACAATAATACCAATTTGAAAAACTGGTTTGATAAGAATGTTAAGGATTTGCTTTTAACAAATTTGGAAGAATTTCAGCAAAATCAATCTGGATGGTCTCTTATAAAAATACACAATCTTATTATCGCTATGAATAAATTTAATATGCTTCGCGCAGGTTATCATTTAAAAATGCCTAAATTTATTTTAAATAAAAAAGCATGTGTAACTGTACAAAATACTGATGATTTGTGCTTTGGCTGGGCGATTATGTCAGCAATGTTTCCTGTTGAAAACCACTCAAATAGAGTCTCATCCTATCCGCATCCTCAAGAGGTGTTAAATTTAAAGGGAATAAAGTTTCCAATGACTTTAAACCAAGTTGCTCGCTTTGAAAAGCAAAACAATATATCTATTAATATATATCGCCTGCAAAAACATAATGAAAACAGTTTTAAAGTACTGCCTGCTTATATTACCGGGGAAAAGTAAGAAAAACATGTTAATTTGTTATTAGTACAAAATAACTATTATTTAGAGAATGAAGAGATAAAAGATCTTTCTGCACCAACTTACCACTTTGTATGGATAAAAAATCTTTCAAGGCTCGTGAGTAGACAACTTAGCAAATTCTCAAAAGTTAAATACATTTGCGACAGATGCCTGCATTATTTTTATTCGAAGGATGGACTCGACCAACATATAAAAGACTGCCAAATTATTGGCAGTATCGTGGTTCCGAAATTACCAAATAAAGAGAACAACATTGTAGAATTTAAAAACTTTAAAAATAAACAATTTGCATCCTTCATTATTTATTGCGACATCGAATGCTTACTGATGCCTATGCTAAAAAATAGTAGTAAAAGAACTCAAAAATATCAGCAGCATGTGCCTTGTTCAGTGGGGTACTACGTAAAATGTGCTTATGATGATTCCCTTTCATTTTATCGGTCGTACACGGGGCCTGACTGTATGGAATGGTTTAGTAAACAATTACTGGAGTTCGCTGAAAACTTAGAAACTGTATTTCTCTGTGACTTGCCCATGGAACTATTAAGTAAGAAACAAAAACTTAACTTTAACAAAGCTAAAAGATGTCATATTTGTGAACAGAATTTTTCAGTTGGTGACAAGAAAATACGCGACCACTGTCACCTTACTTCAGAGTACCGTGGCCCTGCGCATGAAAGTTGTAATCTAAATTTTCAGGATAGTCATACTGTCCCTGTAGTATTTCACAACCTTAGCTCTTATGATGGACATTTGATAATTGAAAACATCGCCAATTTGGATGGCTCAATAAATTTGCTGCCAGTTAACAAAGAAAAATATATAGCATTTACCAAAAAAATTAACGGCAATTTAATTGAATTTAGATTTATCGATTCTTTTCGCTTTATGGTCAGCAGCTTGGATAAGCTTGCTTCATATCTTGAGGAGTATCCGCTGATCAAAAATTAATTTCCTCACTTGTCTGACGAACAATATAAACTTATTTTCAAAAAGGGAATTTTTTGTTATGACTACATGGATAGTTGGAAAAAATTAAAAGAGACGTCTTTGCCTGAAAAACGTCATTTCTTTAACGTCCTGGAAAACAAAAAAATTTCCTCAATTGATTATGAGCATGCACTGGATGTATGGGAAAGTTTTGGTTGTGAAACCCTACAAGATTATATGGAATTTTATATGCAAATTGACATAGTCCTCTTAATGCAGGTATTTCAGCAATTTAGGGAAAGTTGTCATAAAACGTATGGTTTGGACCCTGCGAACTATTTTACCCTTCCTGGTTACACATGGGATTGTATGCTATACCATACGCAACAAAAATTAGAGCTTTTGACGGACTATAATATGGTCACTTTTATAGAGCGCGGTATTAGAGGAGGGTTGAGCCAATGTTCAAAAAGATACGTCGAGGCCAACAACAAATACATGGCTAACTATGACTCATACAAAGAAACATCTTTTTTGATGTATTTTGACATTAATAATCAGTATGGATTTAGTATGAGTCAGTTATTGCCTAAAGTAAATTTAGTTGGTTAGAAAGTGACAAAATTACTTATTTTGATGTTTCCAAAATTGAGGATGACTCAAGTGAGGGATACATTCTAGAAGTCGACTTGTTCATTCCGGTTGAATTACACGACTATTTCTCAGACTTACCTTTATGCCCTGAACATCAGTGTCCGCCTGGTGGAGACAAGAACCCAAAAAATAAAAAAATTATGGCTACACTGCATAATAAAAAGGATTATGTAATTCACTATACAAATTTAAAACAAGCTTTGAGACTTGGTATAAAACTTAAAACAATTCATAGAATTTTATGTTTTGAGCAATCCGCATGGCTGAAACCATATATTGACTTAAATACTCGATTAAGACAGAATGCTAAAAATGAATTTGAAAAAAACCTTTTCAAATTAATGAACAACGCCGTGTTTGGAAAAACCATGGAAAATATTAGAAATCACAGTGTTGTCAAATTAATCAAGAAATGGGACGGACGATTTGGAGCTGAAGCTCTGATTTCTCGACCAGAGTTTAAAAGTATAACCATATTTAATGAAAATTTGGTTGCTGTTGAACTTGAAAAAACAGAAATATATTTCAATAAACCGATATATGTGGGAATGTGTATTTTGGACATTGCCAAAACAACTATATATGATTTTCACTATAACTACATGGTACCCGCTTTTGGTAAGGATTGTACTGTTGCATATACAGATACTGACAGTTTAGTTTATAACATCCAAAATCATGACATTTATGATTCAATACGGAGGGACTGCCACAAGTATTTTGACACCTCGGATTATGCTGAAGACAACATACATAACATTCCGAGGGTAAATAAAAAGGTTCTAGGAATGATGAAAGATGAAAACAATGGAGAAATAATGACGCATTTTATTGGCCTTAGAGCTAAAATGTACGCTACAAAAGTAGCGGATACTAAAAGTAAAGCTGCAAGAGTGACTAAGAAAGCCAAGGGTGTAAAGCAAAATGTTGTTAAAACAAAATTATCATTTGAGGACTATGTTGACTGCCTAAATACATTTCAAGAAAAAATAGTTACGCAAAATCTTATAAGATCCGAAAAGCACCGCCTATACACTGTAAAACAGACGAAAATCGGACTGAGTCCCCTGGATAACAAACGGTCTATTTCAAAAGAGTCTTATGAAACGTTGCCGTGGGGGCACTATTGTATTAAGTGAAAATATAGTTTTAATTTAAGCTTAGTAATGTGTTGTTTGCTTACATAGTGTTTGTTTATGTATCTTATCTTAGTTCTAAACCTGAATGTAATCTTTGTTTTGTCTAAGAATAAAAATGATATTTATATATTATTATATAAAATATGTAGTGATATCATATGCGTAGGGTAACACCTAGTATTTTAATGTAAACATTAATATATACACTTCCATAGTAATAGTCATATTATCCATAATGGTATTATAATTATTATAATATAACTGCTAAAATATAATTATTCGATCATGCGTGTAGGTATAGCTATAGCAACTAAAATTAGTAATAATGATTTACTGTAGTGATATTGCATACTTTTAACAATAAATAAATAATAAGTAATCTTGTGCTATTATTATTTACCTTGGTTTAGTAGTGCCTAAAATTGAAAAACAGAAATAATATAAAACTCATAAAGAGTAATAAAATATTTTCTGAAAAACAAAACTATTTATTGGGTGTTAAAATTGCATGACTAAACCATAGTCATCAAAGTATTATGATCAGATTTAACTAGTCCACTGTTTCAGTTAAATACATTTCTGTAACAAGCATAAGATGTCAGAGCAGCTTAATAATTATTGTACAGATTGTGAAAATTCACTCGCTCCTTGAGAATTTAAAAACCTTTAAAGTGTTAGACTGGACAGTAAAAGATAACTCATATAAAAATTACTGTCTCTAGCTGAATATTCTGTGACATATTCAAAAAATGACCACCTTTTCGTCTTATGGAGATTTACATGGAAAACGTGGTCCAAAACCTATATATATTAACTACTACTGGCGGCCTTAGTGTCGGCGAAAAAGTCACGGTTAGAAAGAAAAAGAAGCTTAAGGCATAGAATTATTATCAAAAATTTTGTCGCCTTTGATTTTCCATCCCGAGTAAGCTCTAAAGAATTCATCGATTAATTTCATGATTTTCATGCTTGGTTGTCACACTGATTATTACTTAGGCGATCATCTCAAAACATTAATAAATGATCCAACAAAACTGAATTGATGATCGTTTGACCGCCTGTACGATTCAATTTAGATAATTAATTTGTTTCTAATATGAGGTCAGGTCTATTTTTCATTTATTGGTACGTTCTAGGTATAATGATGAAATTCGATATTTAAAAGATGAAAATTCATATGAATTTTAATTCAAAATATTATACTTGATTGATTCGACTGCATACAGTGTCTTTCAATATACAAGAAAAGTGATAACAGCGGCGTTTTGGGTATTTTTTTTATTGGTTTATAAAAAGCGCTCAGACATGGTGAGTTTGTCTTCAAGGGTTTGGTTTTTAAAAAAAAATTGTGGCACGCGCACATTTTGAGGGGTGCACCTGACCCCCATTATTTTGAATAGGAAAAATGGGTCATTGACACAAAGTTTTAACGGTCTGCTAAGTGTCTTTCCAGTCGTGTAAAAGTTTTAAAAATTTATTAAACTGTTTTTGAGATAAGTGACCTCAAACCATGCGCATGGTTTGTAAATTTGGAAACAAATAGATCAAAACGAATTAATAGAAAAAAATCTTGAACACAACTTAACACCCGCACGCCCACCCATTCCCTATTCCTGAAATTTAAATACAGTACAATCCCGATTATCCGAATCACGATTTTCCAAAATCCGGTTTATCCGAAACAAACTATTTAAAAACAAAAATCCCCATTAACCGAAAAAATTCGCATTATACGAAACGCGTCTGGGATTCACCTATACTGCTAGGTGGTTCCCCTCGGGGTTTCACGGCAATACGACGGTCTAAAATTCGAATTGTTTTAGTTAGCCGACAGCAGTGGCGTATATATAAAATACGGCCTCATGGGGACTCGGGCCCCCCGAAACTTTTTGCTATATACGCCACTGGCCGACAGTGTTACAAATCGATCTAATGATATACGCATTCTAAACTCCTATTTTCCAAAACAAAAATCGGATTAACCGAAATTTCGATTATCCGAAATCACTTTGGTCCATATTATTTCGGATAATCGGGACTGTACTGTATTTAGGTCCCACTAAACAAAAAAACATTTTAATAACGTCAAAATAATGTTTTATTGAAAAACATAACGGATTTTCACGGTTTAACGGTTAAACACAAAAGTTATAGGTAATAAAAAAATAAACATAAACTTAAACAAATAAGTCATGGTTACAATACAAGACATAAAAAACAAAGTACACTACAAGCAATAAAAACAAAAAAAAAAAGGAAGAGGAGAAGGAACAATATTATATTTGGGTCCAAAAATTTATCGCCAAATTCCGGAAAGCATAAGAAATATGCAAAACATAAAAAAATTAAAAAGAACCTAAAATATTGGATTTTTAGTAATCCTAGAAATTATTTTAATAAAATGATTAATGAGGATCTAAGTTGAAGAATTTTAGATCTAAGATTTTAGATTTTAAGTTGCCATTATATTTTAAGTCATACTTTAATAAATGTAAAAATTAATTTTTTAGTAATTAGAATCATATTGTTTCGGTTAATCATAATTTTGTGTTTAGATAAGTGTTGTAACAGGACAGACTTTCGCGTACAAGCCTTGCAAAATAGACTTACAGTGAAATTAAGTTAAAATGTTATTGTAAAACTATATAAATAAATAATCAATTAAATTATTAAATAGGTCTAGAACTTTTTTTAAACTATTTTTTAACATAATCTAGAGTTTTTCGAGGAAAGAAAAATAGTAAAAACCGGTTTTTTTTTTATTTTTATATTTTTTTATTTTTGACAAAATTTGTCTTACTTATGTCTCTAACTCTTTGCAATTTTTCAAGATCAAAATATTGATTTTTATATTTTATTTTGATGTAAATGTTTTAAATGAGACCCTATTTTCACCTAAAAATGCCCAAGCAAGTTCTGGAACCAGATGAAAGACAGTGAAATAATTCCACGCTAAATCATTCAACGGGGGGAGCTGCCATGTCTCGAAAAAATCAAAATGTGTTAGTGTCCTTAGGAATACCAAATTAATTAATTTTAATTTTTAATGTCGCCTCCCGTATTTTACATGCCACTTTTAAGTAAAAAAAAAGGAGAAAATCAGTTGCGTCCTTAATTTTTTTTTATTTCCATTGTATTAAATCTAATGTAAAAACAAATTTGACGGAAGAAATCTTTAATATTGGGTGGATGATCCTATACAGAAAGAAAAATTAACCTCATGGCAAAAATAGTTTTTGATTTTATGATTTTCCTAATTTTTAATTATTTACACCGATGCCGATTATGGTCCATGAGAAAAAGTCTCTACGCACGTTAAAGCTCAGTGGCTTGGCTATCAAACAAGGCAAAAGAAAAATGTCTAGGTCTATTGGTTTCAGCAAACTAAATATTTAAAAATTGGAAAAACCACAGAATTGGCAACTTTTGAATAAAAAAATTAGCATGTCTATATGTCTATTGAAACGTCGCGTGTGCCTCGTTTTACTTGATAATGTATCTAAATAAAAGTAAAATAAAAAATCTGGGTTTGTCATTTTAACATCAACTTTTAAGCTATTTGGCATGTAAAATATCACCTTTTTTATTCAGTCGCAAAAAGAAAAAAATTATATAAAAAAATCGTCGTCAGGGGATCTTATTTTTAGCCACATACTGTTTTGCGTGATGACATCCTAGTTTGTGGGTTCAAGTCCCATCTTCGTACACTGTTGGATTTTTTTTTAGCTTTAAGAATAAATTTTTGGTTCGGTTCGGAGACACGAACATTAATTAGTTTGTCTCTTTGGTAAATGAAATTGTTCAGGTTTAACAGTGGCGTACGCAGGTGGGAGGGGGGTTGGGGGCTTAATCCTTCCAAAGCCATTGAATAACTTCTTCTAAAGATTGAATTTTTCTGAAAGCAGAATAAAATGGTTTTCCCGGACTTTGCTGTTACTCAAGCCCCCTCTCCCAACCCCCTTGGAAAATTTCTGCATACGCCACTGGGCATTAAAAAAAACTAAACACTACATGTGATGCGGTTGGAGGTACTGTGAAACGATTTGTTTTACATGAAAGACTCAAACGAACAACAACTGGACACATTTTAAACGGATAGACTTCTGTCATCAAAAATTTAAAAATCTAGAATGTGTTCTAGTTTCATCTGCCGAGGTCGAACAACGAAGAAATGAACTCGAGGAAAGATTTAATGTTTGTAAAAATATTAAGACTACTAGAAAATATCATTATTTCACTCCTATGGATGATTTAACTATAGATCCTAAATTTAAAAAAAAAATGAATGTTCGGTTTCTGAAATTATAGAACTCAACTTCTTTTCCGATATTTTAAATTTGACAATAGGTACCTGCTAAAAAAGTAAATAAACTTTCTAAAAATTTGTATAGTAACGTTATGAAGAGAGTTTAGATCATAATTTAGTGAATACTGCTCATATGAATAAACTTTACCTTCTGATAAACATTAATTTGTGATGCAATTTAACAAAAAATAATAAAATAACATATTAAAAAAATGTGTAGTGACCTTAAAGATTAAAGACCCAGATTTTTTATTATTGTTTTTAAAAGCATATGATATGTGAAAAATTTAACCTGCTTGATTATCACCAGCACCCTGATAGACAGGGTCATTTTTGATGCTGAAGTTGAGTTCGTGGAATTCCAAGGTAACGTCTACTTTTTAAATATGTTTTATACAAGGAAGACATAGTCCTTGAGTATAGCTTTCCAACACTGTACCAAAAATTTAAGAAAACATTACATTTATACCCCAAAAAAATATAAAAACTTTGGGAATTTGTGCGTTTTTACCCAGCTGCAGCACGGCGAAAGGAAGGGTAATTTTTTTTGCTTGGGATTTGTATGTAAGTAAGTGGAAGCTAAACGGCTGAACCGATTTTGACAAAAAAGGTGCCGTTGAATTGCTACTTATCCCGAAGGTGCTATAGGCTATATTTTTTTAACAGGAATCAACATGGCGGTCTTCAGACGCCATTTTGTCACATGATGTAGGTTTTAGGGCATAAAAATTATTTAAATTTCAGGAGATTTTATTGAAATTCCTTTGATCACCCCTTGCAAATGTCCTCTTATTTGCTGTAGTTACTTTATAGTCCTCGCTGCTCCCACCCATCTCTCCTCCTGTCATTGCCCCCACCCAATTCAAAAACCATATTCGCATAAGTTTATCAAATATAGCGCGATTTCAAAAATTCTTTCTGCACACGGTTTAATACTTTTTTTTCTTTCTGCACACGCTTTAAAACTTTTTTTCCTACATTATTTTACTAGTTTCCCCCTCCCTCTCTAGCTATACCTTTCATAAATATAGAGCGATTTAAAAAATTCTTTCTGCACACGCTTTAAGATTTTTTTTGACACCATGTTACCAGACGGTAAAAAAAATTGTCTTAGATCAAAGCAAATTGCTTTGAAGTAACACAATTTATGCTTTCCCATTCACCAAAAGAATATTTTCTTGATATGTCACAAAAAATGTCTTGCCTCTTTAAGATTTTAATGTGATACCGAAATTGTTTTATTATAAATTGGAACTAATTTAATTGAAGGCACTGTTTTCTTTGCAAGCAAAATATTACTTATATGAAGACAATTTGCTGTGTTACAAAATGGAGTATACTGAAACAAAACAATTAAAGGGGAAAAATAAAGTCTCATTTCAAGATTAAACTCTGCGTTGAACTAAAAAGAAATATTTTAATTCAAAACAAATTGTTTTAGGTAAAACAGTTTATTTAAGAAAAGTACATGTTTTCATTGTAGACAAAAATTTTTACGTCTGTAGATAATCTACACGTACTTTTTGGGTAAAGCTAAATGAATGATAAATGCATAGTGCTTTTTATAAGTCTGAACACTGAAGTATTAAACCTAAAAGTTAGAAATAAAAACAGTTTTAAATAAAGAAAACACCCAACTGCTAAATTTACTTGTAACTACTAGTCGCAGTTGGGTACAAAATTACCCAATAACCTGATTCATGAAAATACAAAACTGTAGAATTTCGTAAGTGCGCTTTGTGCATCAAAACTTAAAGTTGAAGTATATACCTATCAATTTTCTACCCAACTGCGACAAGTAAATTGACCAGTAAGGTGTTTTTTTATTTAAAAATTTTTTATTTGAATATTTTCTAAATTGCTCTAATCAAGCCAGTAAAAGATTTTGATAAACCTCACATTTTTTAAAAACTACTTTTATGCATGTTTTCAAAATTTTAGGTTGATTTTTTAGGGGCTCTTTACTATGAGCATAATTTTTTCTTTAATATCCCATTTTGGCCGTTTTTAGACTTTTCAAATGCGTCTGCAACAGACTTTTCATTTAGTAAACATGATAAAAAAAAATTAAATGTCAACACAATGGGCATCACTTTTTTTGTAAATTGGATGACTTGGCGTGGAATTGCTCAGTGGGTTTTTTTGTCGCTAAAGCCCGGTGCCCACCTACGACTTTCTCGTGCGTGCCCGCGCACGCGTCACATGACTGTGATAACATTTCATATTGAGATCATGTGACGCGTGAGCGGGCACCCACGAGAAAGTCGTAGATGGGAATCAGGTGTAAGACGTCTATTTTTAGATTGTTTTGAATAAGAAATAAAAAAATGTTTAAATTAAAAAAAACACAACTTTTACTTCTGATGCCCAAAGCGCATGTATTTTCATGAATCAGGTTATTGTCTAATTTTGTACCCAACTGCGACTAGTAGGTACAAGTAGATTTAGCAGTTCGCTTTTTTTTTAGTATTTAATTTTTTTTTCAACTTTAGGTTTAATTCTTATTTACCCTTATAGAAAGAAATATGCATTTACCATTCATTTAGCGTTACCCGGAAAGTATGTGAAGATTTTCAACGGACGCGAACAGTGTTACCTTCCATTTTTTTGTGTTCTTTTTTTTTTTTTTTGAGTGACGGAGGGAGAGGGAAGAGTGGGGAACTAGTAAAATGAGGTTGAAAAAAATCTTAAAGCGTGTGCAGAAACAATTCTTGATCTTGGTCTATATTTGCGAAAATTATAGCTACAACAATTACTAATAAGGAGGGCGTGAAGGAGAGAGGGAGAGGTAGGGAAGAACTAGTAAAATGGTGTTGGAAAAAAATCTTAAGGCGTATGCAGAAATGGTTTTGAAATATTTGATAAAATTAGGCGAATATGGTTTTTGAAGAGGATGGGGGGAATTAAAGGAGGGGAGATGGGTGGAAGCTGGGAGGACTACAAAGTAATTAACAAACTAGAGGACATGTGCAATAAGTGATCAAAGGAAATTCATTAAAATCGCCTTGAATTTAGTTAATTTGTATGCCTTAAAGTCTACATCATATGATAAAATGGCGTATAACGACCGCCATGTTGAATCTTGTTTAAAAAAATATAGCCTATAGCACCTTCGGGATCACTAGCAATTCAACGACACCTTTTTTGTTAAAATCGGTTAAACTGGGACTTTCCATCCAATCATGATCAATCGCCCGCCCAGATTCGCAAAGTTCGAGCAAAGTTAAATCATTTTTAAACAAACAAAAACAACCAAGTACCTAGCCAGGAAACGAACCCGGACCGCCGGTGTGGGAAGCAAATATTGCTATATCCCAAGCGAAAAACATTACCCTTCCTTTTGCCGTGCTGCAGTTGGTAAAAAGTAAAACAGTGAAAATCAAAAGAAGCACATACGAGAATAGCAATGAAATTACTGCAATGTAATTTTAATCAATCTCCATCAGATGGATATTGATTTAAATTATATTGCAGTAATTTCATTGCTATTATTTAAACCGCTTCAATTGTGTTTCCTAGCAATTTTTTCGTTGTGGTGTTAATTTTTTTACACTATCTAAAAATAGACGTTTACGCGAAAAACTGCTTTCAGTACTTGGGCATTTTAGGGTGATTCACAAAATTTTGTCAAAAATAAAAAAATAGTTTTGAAGATAAAAAACAAAGTTGAGAAAATCGGTTTTTAAAAATTTTCTCGGAAAATTTTAGGTTATGTATGCATTTTTTTTAATTAACAAAATACAGATCATTAAAATATATCTCTTTTATGGCAGATTAAAAACACAAGTGTGCTAAACTACAATGTTTAAAAAATTATATGAATCGAACCGAACCGAATCGAACAACAAAATATATTGAAAACCGACATTGGATAAAGTTTCTTGCAACCATTTTTAAATATAATGTCAGAACTTTGTTTGCAAAATTCAATTTTAAAACTACTTTTCACCCAACATGGACTATTTCTTACATTTCTGTATCTTTTAGTTAGTTGGGATGGTATTAAACCCGTTGTACTCCGTTTATATTTTTTAACCCAGGATTACCATTATTATTGTTAAAGGGACGCAAAATTGACAAAAATTTTTACAGATTTTTTATTGGTTGATAGCGTTTTTGAAAGGTTTGTCGTCAGCTAAAATTAAAAAATATGCTAGAAATTAAAATTTCTTGCAATTTTCAAGACAAAAAGCAAATTTTCCAAAATTATATTTTAAATTTCTGATCCCCCCGAAATTTTTTCCTGGGTACGGCCCTGGTAACCGCTAAACTAAAAACCTCGAAAAGTCTATTTTTTAATTATCTCCATTTTCCTTAACACAGAATTTATGCAAAAACAAAGCACAGTGCAGTGTTCACTTGAAATATCCGACAATCCAGTCCCACTTCTGATCTCCTGTTACTTGTGCTTCCCATGACGTCGCGCCGCTGCTCACGAGGCACGCCACGTGACACATTCATTTTCCATTTCTGATACTTATCATATCAACTTTTGACTATTTGTATCCTTGTTAAATATACTCCCAACAGCTGAGATAGATATATTCAGCTGTCGCGGGGTAATGTTAAATACACAGGAAGTACATCCTGCGAAATGAAATCTCCATCAACTCACTCAAGATCAATCTTTCTTTGTTTTGTGTATTGAAACGGACAAAGATGAATATGTTATAGTCCAATGGGGCCAATGGGGGGATGCGAAATGATTGCTTGGGGAGCAGGAAGATTCGGCTCGCTGGCGTCAAAAGTCCGCGGCCAACCGTGATTGAGACGCCGACGGCCGGCGACGCACAATGGGTTATATGATAGGACTAGCACGACACTCAATTTTAACTCAGATTTAACCCACTTTTAGACATCGGATCAACTTCAAATTTGGTACACACTTAGAGTTCCGATGACAATACAATATAATGATATTATGAAGTTCACAGCTCCCCCCTTTGGGAATGCTGGAGGGGGCCTACTATCTAAGTATGTCTGATATCGTTAAAAATTGGTATGCAAGAACTTTTGGGGATGGGGAGCAAGAATTTTTAATTAGATTTTTAAAATTCTAAAACTGACTGACTGAATTTTGACCAACTTGTACATATCCGATCAACATGAAATTTGTTGTAGACTTAGTTATCATAAGTTACAGTGACAATACAATATTATAATGCTTTAAAGTTGGCAACCCCCACCCCTTTGATAAGGGTGGAAGGAGACAATCTAAGTATGTCCGATTTCGTTTAAAATTCGATATGTAGGAATTTTTGGAGTTGTGGTTCACGAATTGTCTATCAGATTTCCAAAATTATGATCAAAAAAAATATATTTTTTTCAATTTCATCCAAAATTTGTTGGTTTTAGCTGGGGCTCCGAACGACTCAAATAAAACCATATTAGAGATTATCTGATTTTAAATATTCTGTGATTATGTACATATTATAAAATTTAATACATATTTTTTGTTATTAAGTATTCAACAAAATAAATAATGATACAAACTAACCTCAAATATTGCAATAACATGGGATTTTTAGAAAAGTTAGTGTCAGTTACGAAATATTTAACAAAATACAATATAAATTAAATTATAGTGAGAAAATTTATAGGAAAAGGAAAGTCGCTGCATATAAAAGAATATTAAACTTTATTACAAAAACCAAATAAATGATAATTACACCGAACCGAACCGAACCGTAAGAGCCAAAAAGTAATCAGAGAATTTAAAAGTTAATTAAATAAATTACATAGTTCTTGGCCTTTCATAAATACTAATTACTTTAATCTAAAAAAAAACAAATAATTATACCCAATGCCTACCTAATCTGATTCTTCAGAGAAGTCACCAAATTCAATAGGCTCAACATTGTTGTTGCATTTTTAATACTTCGATGTCTAAATGGGGAGCACATTTCTTAGGAAGTACTCGCATGGATGTAATAAATGGATCAGACCTTATTAAACACATATGAAGTAAATCTTCATTGCTTTCCTTCCTACCGCATTTTCTTGTATGAGAAGTTCTTATGTATTTGCATTCTTTGTGTTGCGATTCTTGGGAATCTTCTGAAAGCATGCCGATAGGAATGGGAGCTGCACGTATTATGTCTGATCCATGTATTAGGAGCTTGTGAACAGTTGGTGGCATGATATACCATGGATACAAACTGATCACAAGCTCTGCGGTTTGCAACGAATAGTCTTTAAATATTTCTATTTTAATTTCATACCCACTAGAGATGATGCCTGAAATTCTAGAAAACCGCTGAATTACTGACAGGTCAATTCCAGTAATTTCAGAAGAAATTTCAGCATTACTAAAAAAGCGTCTGGCCGTATTTCCATCATTGGATGAACCAAAACCCTGTTTTGGTACATCAACGATAAGGCCAAGACGTTCTCTAAATTTCTTCTGAATGAGCTGTTTTCTACAATTCATGGCATCTTTCTCCTTTTGATCGTTTATTTTGTATTTTTTTTCTTCTAATTTGTATGCAACGTGTAGTAAATACTCAAATGTTCTTATGTAACAATGCAAAGTAGAAAGACCAAATTTTAGAGCATCCGGATTTATTTTTAGTCTATGTACATAATCTAAATCGTTCATCTGAGATGGCTTACAACCACAAACATAACACACATTAGCAGATTTTGTGTTTGTTACTGCATTGCAAAACTTTAGATCTACCATAGTTAAATGAAGCTTATAAATAATGCTAAAAGTCTATCCCATATATGTTATGTTTGTTGGTTGTAAGTTATTTATCTGTTCTTCGACGTCTTTGGTCTGTTCTACAATTTCGTCTTTAGTTTCCTTTACGAAATGTAGCTTTAATAGCCTGCAATACCTAGGACTGGATGTCCGTGGATTTTGCCACACAATAATTTTCTTATTCTCTTTTACAAAAAACATTTGAATTGGTACTACAGATGTTGCATACAAACTGCTGTCATCCAAATTAGGGTCAAAAGAAACTTGCTTGTACATAGAGTATCCGCTGCTACCATCTGATCCCCATTTAGAGACTACTGTTAAGTCAAGATGCTTACTTGTTAACTCTCCCAAAGAATCTATAACCGGCTTAATGGCTAAAAACAAGCGGTTTGATGTGTGGTTTAGTAAACTAGAAAGTTCAATTTCGGCATATTTTTCCGTCACTTTAATTTGGGAGGGATAACATAACTATTTTGCCTCCTGTATTAGCCAGTAAGCCGGATATAAATTCGCATTTTGCCCGATAGCACTAGCTCTTAAAAGGTTATATTAGTTCTTACTTAACTTAGTTTCTACTTCTTAGCTGAACTTGCAGGTTATTATTTTGACTATGGGCTTGGTTTTCAGTTTTCATTTGTTTTGAAATATTTCTTCTACCTTCTGCGTATAGCTTTGAAGGTGCAGCAAACGTCAACTTCTTTGAATCAAAATTTTCTCTTAATGAACTAGTCCTTCTGAGATTAGACCTAGTATTAAGACTGTCAAAATTTTGACGTTTTCGACGTGAATCTAAAATTAAAATTAAGTAGTTAATTAACTTCCTTTTCAAAATCTGTTATAAGCGTCAAAAGAAATTTTTCCTACGACCGCATATAAAAATTATGAATTTCACACGCATTACTGCTTCAAAAACTTTAGCCATTTAAACTCTATGCAAATATGTCGAAATCACGTTTTCGGAAGTGTCTGGAAAAGTATTTTTCTGCACATGTACGGAAAAGTGCGCTAAATAATAATATAAATAAAAAAGAGGCCATATTTTACAAGAATAAGGTAAATTTTGAGTGTTCGCAGGGAAAATAGCGTTCACAACTCGTGTAAAAGTGACTTTCTAAAACTTGTGTTGGTTTTCCACTCGGCTACCGCCTCGTTCTAAAAACTTTACACTCGTGTGAAATATGACAATTTTTATGTATAGTTAATTTAACCCTAATTTTCATAATTTTATATTTTAATATTTTAAATTAGAAGTAATTATCTGCAAAAATATCCATTTTAGTTTCCTGTATTAAAATTTTATCAAAATATCCAGTGGCGCACCCAAGAATATATCTTGAGGGGGCCCGAGGCCTCTTGGGGGGGGGCCGAAGCCAATTTTAAGCTATTTTTTGTGTTTTTTCATGAAAAATATGGAAAATGTGTAAAAAAATCTAAGGCTTTTTTACTGCTTTTAAAGAAATATTTGAAGTAGATCGTCGACTAAAATACAAAATAATCCTGTAGTATTAAAAATTACCTCCACATTATTCTTAGATTATTATTTAGGTAGGTATTATTAAAACGTTAAAAACTTACCTTCCTAAAATATCCAATACTATTTGCTCTTTTTCATTTAAGCTTTTGTTTTTCTGTGCTTGTTCAATAACAAATACTTCCCGAATTTTCATTTGATAATAGTAATTATTTAATATCAAACGTGAAAAGTTTGATACACAAATAAAGCAATTTTATTGGAAACTTAAAAAACATAATAGATTTCCAGTGGCTACTCTATTTCAAAAACTTTTGTTTAATAGCGCTTTCGATTATTGCTCGATTACTGCTCCCGCATGCTCCAAAAATCTGTCTGTCTTTCTTGTAAACATGACAAAAAAAGGTTAGGTATACTTTTTCGATCAAACGAGAGCCGGATTCGAGCAAACGCTAATAACTTGCAATGTATGGATGTACCTATGTATGTTTGATTGGGTGGAATTTTGCAACTCAATTTTAACTAACTTCTAGACATTAAATTTGGTATACACTAAGAGTTCCGATGACAATATAATGTAATGCTACTAAAGTTCAAACTTTGAGTATGCTGTAGGGGGTACCATCTAAGTATGTCCGATATTGTTCAAAATTTTTATCTGCCTATTTAAAATTGTGAAATTGAGGTAAGTATATTTTGACCAACTTGTATGTACATATCCGATCAGCATCAAATTTGGTGTGGACGTATAGTTACAGCGACAATACAATATTATAAAGCTCTAAAGTTGGAAACTCCCCACCTTTAAGGGTGGTGGAGGGGGTACCATCTCCGATTTCGTTTAAAAATGGTATGTAGGAATTTTCGGGGCTTAGAATCATGCACCATCTTTTTTTATTTTAATAAGCTTTCGAACAAGTTGCCACAAGTTGGGTCTACCAGTTGCAAAAGAGGTTGACTGTTACTAACTGGACCCCTTCTTGGGGGTCCACCCTTCCTTTTTTAGTTAAATTATAAATTTTACTGAAAATGACATTTGTTATTGTCTAAAATTGGCAAAAAAGGTAAGCTTTTTTATTTTTTTTTTAAATACATTGGACAGGTGTCAAAAAAAAGTAGTTTATCGTTTTGCTTTTTTGATAAGCTTTCAAACAAGGTGCCACAAGTGGGGTTATTGTTCAAAATTTAAAAAAAAAACAATTATTTGTGAGTAGACCCCTTTGCGGACGTCGATGTACTTTTGGATTTTTTAGAATAACCTAAATTCAATCCGCTGTCGAATTTATTCAATTTGGCTGTTACACTGACTGTATAAGGAGCTCGTACATGGCAGTGTTTAGGGCTACCCCCAAAAACACGGGGCAGATGGGGGCAGCAAATTTTTTGTTTTTTGAGTGAAATAGACTCTCCTTTCTAATATTCTGGTGGAGATTTTACCAAGCCTTGCTAAGCCTGTTTCTGCAGGCTTTACAAAGAAAAATAAAGACGAAAATAAACTTGCTACATTACAAAAATTTTAAACCATAAAAAGGGTTTTGGAATTAGGAAGTAACTAGCAGTTTTCAAAAGTGCAGTTACTGATTTTGCCCACCTTATATTCATGTACCCAAAAAGTGCTGTTTGTATTGTATTTTTTTTTATTTAAAAATACTGTAAAAATACATTAATTTTTTTACCGAAATATTTTTCAACTTTAGGGCTCTGTTACAGGGAAATACATTATGACTTTTTTTTCAATTGCATTTTTTGTATTAACTGGACTATCAACAATACATTTAGGTCGGTTTGGCTATCATAATTTAAAAAAACATATACAGGGCTAATGTCGTCCTAGCTCCGCCATATAACCCATTGTGCGAAGGTTGCGGTTTAGCAGGTTGAAGAAGCGCGTGCTATATTTTAGGTCAACAAACAAGGGACTAAAAGAACTCCGCAATATACTTATATAGTTTAATTGATTGCCCCGAGCGCCAGCGTTTATATTTAATTAGTTTTTATATCCCATAAGACAACTGCTTCACCACTCAACGTTTTTCACTCCAATTAGAAATACGAATTCAGGTAAAAACTCTCTCCTTGTTAGAATGACAAGATTTAAGATCTTGACATCTTTAGTGTCAGTATAAACACTTTTAAGACGAAAATTAAATTAATTTTTAAATCATAAAACTCAACTGTTTGATTTTTTAAATTGTGTGTCTCTTTAGTTTAGGCTTTTTTAGAATTACAAGTGCAAACACCTAGGGCATATGGCATATAGTAAAGTCAGGATATAGTTTACTTACTATAAGAAGACATATAGACTATAATCATTTACGTGACTATAATATTGTATATTTAAGTAAAAGGTCTTTTGGGTATTTTGAATGGGGTTTGCTATAAGCAAGTGTTTATTATAAAAGCTATATGCGAAGTTCACTGTATTCCGAACGCCTAATATTTTCATTATCAATGCAATTTCATTTCAGTTTTTTGTATATAGAAAGCTAAGTATAACTGTAAATAAAAAATTCTATTCTATTTTTAATGAGTGTTGGCATATTTAAAAAATAAACAAATGCACGTACGTAACAAATGCATTTGTTGAAAATAATATATAACAAATAGCTAAATATAACGGCTCTGTAACGAAATAGAGCGTATGAAAATAGCGAGTATCAAAACAGCGCATGTTCAAAATAGCGCGTTTCAAAATATTGCTTGTTCATAATAGCGCGTGTTCAAAATAGCGCGTGTTTATAATAGCGCGTATCAAAATAGCGCGTGATCAAACTAACGCGTATCAAAATAGCACGTATCAAAATAGCGCGTATGAAAATAGCGCGTATGAAAATAGCGCGTATCAAAATAGCGCGTATTAAAATGGCGCGTGTACAAAATAACGCGTATCAAAATCGCGCGTAAATGGCGCGTATCATGTCTGCTTAGGTCTGGTCAGGTAAGTTATAATTACTTAACCACTAAATAAACCGATGCACATAACGGTATTTTGTATTAAAAGCTGGCCATAATTAAGTAATATTTATTTAGAACTTATTTTTGCATAAATAGGCTGGTACGCCCTAAATAATAAGGAAAATACACAATTTTGGTCAAAACAGCTCACTTAAAATTTTCAAAGCATTTTTTTTCTAGCCATTCCTTCACAATGGTATTAAATGGCTAGTAATATATATTTTTTATTTTCAATAAAATTTTAATATTAGTATCATAAATATTGATCTAGAGAGTATATTTTGATCTTGTACACGACCAATAGAGCTATAAACTAGTTTATCAAAAACAGAAAATTAAACTAATAATAACATATTATAGAATTCTAGCATCAGTTTAAAAAAAAAACTATTCTTATTTGACAAAACTTAAACTAAAAATAATTTCATTTTACAAAAATTAATCTGAAAATTCAGAGCTTTTTTCTGAAGATATTTCTTCGTGATTTGAATCACCCATGCCTTCATTCGATTCAACTTCTTGAGAAATTTATTAGATTTTTTTCGAGTTGGTCTAATGCTCGTCAGTAGTGGATCTAAAGTTAACAACAATCTGTTTATAATATCGATGTTACAAGATTCTCTGCTAAATTTCCTAGCAAATTGTTGTCTGTATTGGCTAAAATTTTTATTTCTTGCTTCAGCCGCTGCTTCTGACATCATGCCTATGGGCAGTAAACTTTTTTATACAATAATTGCACCATGCATTAGAATTTTGTGTAAAGTGGTCGTCATAGGATACCAAGAATACAGTTCTATATAGAGCTTTGCTGTATCTAAACAGTAAGAACTAAACCTGTCTATATCAATTCTGTGCCCACACAAAAGGACCTCCAAAATTACTTTTAATAGGTAAATCAAGCGAATATCAATCTTAGTTATTTTGGAAGACATTTCAGGATCATCAAAAAATCTCCTACTGGTATTACCATCATTGGTATTTCCGAATCCTGCTCTTGGAATGTCTACTAATAAACCCATCTGAGATTTAAATTCTTGCTGTATTTGCATTTTTCTTTGCTTTGCAATTTCTTTCTCACTTTCTGTTCGAAGTTGCCATTTCTTGATAGGTAACTTGTATGAGATATGTAGTAAACTTTCAAAAAATCGAATTTGTGCATGCAAAATCGACAGGCCAAATTTAAGACAATCTTCATTTACCTCGTTACTCAGATCTAAGTTATTAAAATCTTTAGATGTCAGACTGCATATATAACATCGCATAGTAGAAGTGATATTAGCAACTGCAGAACAAACTTTTGTGTCAACCATTGTAAAAGATAAAGAATGCGTAACAGAAAAAAATGTTTCTTTAATAAATCTTATACGGATTGGTCTACAGTAACGGGGTGAAGAGGGGACAGGATTTTGCCAAATAATCTTTTTAGAATCCAATCCACAAGCTACCCGTAGAGGTACAAAAGAACTCTGGAAAATGTTTGCATCTGAATCAGATTCATTTTCAAATTTTTGCTTGAATTGTTGTTGTCACCCATCACATCCCCATTTTGAAAAAAAATTAAAGATTTCCGTTCTTCTATACTTAGTAAGTCAAGAATTTCTTCCAGATATACAAAAAGGCGTTCTACAGTGTGATTAAGTAAATCCTGTAGACTAACTTCAACATGAGAAGCAGATACCGTTATGGATTCCTTTACAGGATAACAATCCTCTTTTGCGGTTTTTAAAATTGAATAACATGGATAAAGTTTTTTACAGGAATTTCTAACTATCTCATACCGTTTCATCGATAAATTATCCTCGACAAACATGGATAACGCTGCTAATGGTGTCAGTTTTTCAATGCAGATATTTTTAGATTCAGATTGTCGTGAAGAAATCGAGAACAGCTGTTTTATAGCAGTGAAAAAATTTGGCTTTCCTTCAGATCTAAGCTTCATTTGAGCTGCATATAAAAGCTCGTCACTATCATTTTCACACACAACGAAGGCGTTTCTATTACATGAGTTAATTCAAATGTCCCCTGAAGCCAGTTTTTTTCTAATTTCAGATGTTATGTAGGAAAACATATGTTTAATTTAATTTTCTGCTCGTTTGAAAAAAATTTTAAATTTAAAAAATAATCTTGAGCAAAGTCAATTTTTTCATTGATATCTTTATTTTCTTGGCTTTGCATTTTCTTAAACAAGTACATTCTTGTAAAAATGTTCTTTCCTGACGGGCCTAAAAAAAACGACTACATCACTAAATTTTGAAAAATTAGCGTATGCGTGCCACATTTACAAAAATTATAAAATACTAGTAAAACATTTTTTTGGTGTCAACATATAAATTGAAAATATACAAGTTGTTCGTAAATAAACCCTCCTTCCTTTCTAAACTCTTGAACGGAATGACATATCGACTTCGGGTGAAGAGAGGTTTTATAAGAATTTGTTTTGTGATTTTGTTTGGCGTCATTTGTAAGTTTGTAACATGCAAATTTGCTTGAATTTCTTTAAACGGTTTGGTATTGTAGGAGATATGGGTATTTTCGTGGTTTTGATATGGTTATTAGAAGCTCCAATTTTTTATAAAATTTTAACAAAAAAACTATTTCTTAAACTATATTAAAGATAAATGATAAAAATACTTGTGTCACACTAATTTTTACCTAACCTATCTCAGTAAAAAGCATTTTTACCCGAAGTTGATATCTATTTGTTTTGGGGTATGTACTAAAAACCATGTCTCCAATAAAAATAATTAAAATTATGTATTTTTTTAATTAAAAATCTTTATATGTTCTTAAGTAAGAAATTCTAAAAAAAGTGGCATCAAAATATCCCATTGTCAAAAATAAAGAAAAAAATCACGAAAATCCCATCCGGAATGTTCCGGAACCAATTTTTATATTTATTCATATGCAAAAATATATTTTCTTAGAACAAATAAGAATTTGAGCTCGGACAAACCCTGAAGTTCAACAAAACTTTAATTATTTTTTGTATTACTAATCGAAAGAAGTAATTTATGTATATTTACCTAAACTCTTTGTTACCCATGGTATACACAGGCTTGTTGGTACTTTTTATGAAGTGAATATATTATACATACCTGCCTCCGACATATCCATAATAAAAATAAAAACTATCTCTTCAAACAAAACTTATATAAACTTTTTAATTTTTGCAAAATATGCATACTATAAGTATAGCAAAAGAACTGCTACAAAATAAACGAAATTCGGTGGCATCGTATACCCGTTTCTTATCTTAATTGCAAAAAAAGGCCACGTTTTTTGTTCTCCATACTTTTACCTATAAACCAACAAAAAATTGTTTTCATATGGTAAAGATTTGAGAATTGGCCTTTTGGCAAGGTTTTAACCCGATATACCGTTATGTGCGATGGCTTGCTATACTTAATACAACCCATACAGTTCGACTAAGGGGTCTCAACATATTTTTTCAAAAACAAAACTTCCCTGGCTACTTTTCCGGGATCCTAGAGGGTGTGTAACCAAACCGAACCAAAACAGTTTTTCCAGTAACTCCCTGACCTTTTTCCACCAAAAAAAAATTGTACCCAAGTCACAGGTGAGCGCAGAGCTAATTTAGGGAAATAATTTTTCGAAAAAATGTTTCGGTTTGGTTCGGTTCAGTTTAGTTTGGATCGGTTTAGTTTGGTTACACCATTTAGGATCCCGGGAAAAAAGTCAAGAAAGTTTTTTTTAAATTAGTCGAACTATTTTGTAACAGCGACGTTTGTAATGGCGATCTTTCGAAACACGCTATTTTTAGACGCGCTATTTTGAACACACGCTATTATAAATACGCGCTATTTTGAACACGCGCTATTTTGATACGCGCTGTTTTGATATGCTCTATTTTGATACGCGCTATTTTGAACACGCACCATTATGATACGCGCCATTTTGATCACGCGCTCAAATGAGCGCGATATTTTGAAACGTGCAGAATGCAAAATTCAATTAAAAAACACATACTTAACCACAATTAATAATACACATTAGTATATCAAAGTAAAAAACATTTCGTTACCAATAATTTCTGATACTTAAAACTTATAGAAAATATACACTGAAAACTGTATTTTTTTTTTTGAACGGAAATATCAAAATTACATTTTTATACATTCATAACCAAGAATTAAGGCTAAAGCGTCAGGATCCAGACTTTTGTGTTTTGTTTGTTGAAGTGTTTTTTTGACAAAATATGTTGGCAAACGCAAATAATGCATACTATCTTGTTTTTATAAACATGTGATCAAAGCGAGGCCAACTAAGATAAGTTTTGGAGAGAAACAACAACCTTTTTTCTTCTGCAACGCGTGATTTAATATCTGTTTTTTTTTAAATCACAATTGTTTAATTCAAAAATTGCAACTTGGCATTTGTTACCACAGCAAAAGCCGGTTATCATGTAACATAATAACAATAACAGGATTAACAGGATCAAGAAAATATCGTACCTGTATCAGGAACGCCTGAAACTCAAACGCGATTAACGTTACGCTTCGCTGTGATCACATCACGTTTAAAAATCGCTGATATTAAAAAATCACAGTAACAAATATCAGTGTGATTGAAAAATTACGATATCGCTCATCTCAAGTGAGAAGCGGATAAGATATTTATATATTTAATATTAATATAATTTTTATTTTATTTTTAGTGCATCCAAGTGTATCTAGCGGGATTTGCTGAGCACTTATATGACGTAACGGACAAAATTTGTGTCTGGCGAATGAATTTTGTTCGTGTTATGGAGCTTTCCATGTCAACCCGGCCAACTTTTGCACTGAAAAAGGCCCATCTTGCCCCTTCAATGTGACGCCGCTGATGTCATTTGCAAGGGGGGGGGGGTCAGAATGAAAAAAAAAAAGATTTTTTCCTTAAAGGAAAACAACTTTTTTTAATAAAATGTACAGAGTCATTTATTACCTATATTTGCGTGGCCTTTATCAGGGGTTTAGGTAGGTGATAGAAAAAAAGTTTAAATACAAAAGTTTTATATTTTTTCTATATTATCTTTTGGACTATGTCAGAAGTGGCAGATGTTATTCCTTATGTCAACTTTTAATAGCAACTTTCTTAAGTTAAAGAGAACACCCTGTATATTATTTGTCAGAAATAAAGATATCGTTACCCTGATTTCAAAAATATATAGGGTGTTGACATTTGGATAGGTCGTTTTTAAGTTATATTAGTTTAATATTTTTAATCAAGTGAACTAATAATAACAATTAAATGAACTATTCATAACAATTAAGTGTTAAAAAAAAAACTAAACAAAACTCTAAAGCAGCGCCGCCGATCCTGCTACTTTTTATAACTATTTTTTACAAACTATTTTTTATTAACTACCTATATATTCTCTACATATCCACCATCATTCCTGATACAATTTCTAATATTTTGTCTCATTTTATGAAAAATGGTGTTTGAAATAAAATGTGGACGATCTCTGTTCAGTACGATTATTTCTTCTTGAATTCTTTGTCTTAAATTATTGATATTTTGAGGTCTGTCATAATAAACTCTATTTTTAAGAAATCCCCACAGAAAAATATATAAAGGGTTAAGATCTGGGCTATTAGCCGGCCGGTGAACTGTGCCACGCCTGCCTATCCAACAATCATACCTGTCATTTAGGTAATCAGTGACTTGAACGGTATTATGGGGTGGTGCCCCATCTTGATGCCAGATAAGATTATTGTATTGGCGAACTGGAAGGCCTTCTAAGTAGTTTTCAACATTATTTTGAAGAAGATCTAAATATTTATTGCCCGTTAGATACCCATCAACAATAAATGGTCCGATCACTTGGTTGACTAGCATGCCACAGCACACATGAACTGATCTACGTCCCTGTATTTTGACTTGTTTAATTTTGTGTGGATTTTCAGTTGCCCAATAATGTTTATTTTTTCGGTTAACATCCCTGCCGTCGTAAAACTTGCTTCATCGGTAAACACAATTTTTGATAAAAATACAGGATCCTCTGCTATATGCTGCTGTATTTCTTGGCAGTATTGTAATCGTTGAACTTTATTTCCTTCGTTTAAGTTTTGAACTGGCATAAATTTGTATGGGTGATATTTATGATGTTTTAAAGTGCTCTGAATCTTGTAGGTGGTTTTTTCAGATTGTCGGGCAACAACTAAAATTGATTTTTCAGGATTTTCTAAAAATATTTTTTGATTAATTTTGTTCTATATTATAACGCAAAAAGTATAGCTACCTTCAAATGACAGTAAAATATTCATATCTTTCGCTTCATTTCGAATCACGGTTCTTTTTTTTCGTGTCATTAAACTTCCGGATAACGCGTTTAATGGTATCAGTTAATGGTACCCGCCATCCAGGATTATTTTGATGATATTGCTGCCGAACTGCTGCTAAATTATTGTTGTTTAAATAAAAGAGACGAACCACTTGAAGCTTTTCTTCCTCCGAATACCCCATTTTTTAAACCAAGTATTTTTTGTCATTGTCAAATTGACGTTGAAGACCTAAGCAACTTAATCATTGTTATAGTGCATTTTATTAAAAATGTTAAGCTAATATAACTTAAAAACGACCTATCCAAATGTCAACACCCTATATATTTTTGAAATCAGGGTAATGACAAGTAACGATATCTTTATTTCTGACAAATAATATACAGGGTGTTCCCTTTAATTTAAGAAAGTTGCTATTAAAAGTTGACATAAGGAATGACATCTGACACTTCTGACATAGTCCAAAGGATAATACGGAAAAATTATGAAACTTTTGTATTTAAACTTTTTTTCTATCACCTACCTAAACCCCTGATAAAGGCCACGCAAATATAATCAATGACCCTGTATATTGATTCACACCTTGGGCGCCTCAATAGGACTGCTCGCTTGCTGATTTACATATAAGTACGGCCAAGGCCTCCGCGCACTTACAAAAGAATTTTTCGTTTTGGCATTTATACTGCTTGGCAAACTCTAAAATTTTTAAAGGCAATAGACAAAATATTGGATCATCTTTTTCAAAAAAATATAAAAAATCGAATTGGTCACATTTTTAAAATAGCGGTTTTTTAATTTATTGTCTTGTACTAAGGTGATGCGATTTTTTGTCATTTTCAATATTTTTTCTTAAAGCATTAAGAAGATAAAACACCCTGTAGATTTAAGGAATCGCAACATTTTTTCCAATTTTTTATCTTGGTGTAATCGGTGTCTATACAGGAACCAATAAATAAATTTTTATTAAAATCAAAATTTTTAAGTGCAAAAGATGGCTGGGTAGATATGGATAGCCCTTATATACCAGCAAGCCGGGGAGCAAAGTGGACTTTAAAAGATCTAGTCTATGAATGTAGCAGGAACTATTTTTAAACCAACGTTTCATTAAAAAATTTTAACGTAAAATCCAAAACGCTCTTACCCTTATTTTCGATACTGCTTAAAAGCTCAATCCTTACCCTACAACGCAAATGTCTTTAGTTTCTTCCACGAACAATTTTTGGCTTACCTATAATTTGTTTTATTTTTTTTAATTTAGGCTTGTGGTGATTATGCACCAAAATTATGCTAAATGAACCCTCTATAACTAAAAAAAATAATATATTTAGGAATTAACTTTTAATGCGTCGAATCCCTGGGGTCATTTAAGGGTTTAATTAGCATCGGTTAAGGATGTTATCAGGATGTCGAATTTGACCATTTATGACCTAGCCCCAGATCACTGTGTGTCGGTGCTTGGTTGCCTAAAAACTTCTTTATACTTCTTTATTCTGCACTATAAACGCAACTTCAATAAACTTTTGTTTTCACCAATGAGACTCCTTATGCAAAACTTTAGCTTCAGACCATTGAATCCTGTGATCATTTGATCATGAATGATCGGCTAAACCGGATTTCTCCTAGTCGTTTTTAGATGTTCATTTACTCTAACCGAAGAGGGCGTGGGCAGTGACAGCCGAGAAGAGCCACCTACAAAATTTAAAGTAACTGCCGAGAGAACTTTTTTGCGATTAATCTCATTTAGACAGGCACCCTAACGTCAAGCTTGTCATAAAAAGCAGAATCGAAACACCCCTAGTAGATAATTGTAGGTCTAAACGAAATAATTAAAATTTACCGGCCTAAAAAGTTAACAACAGTAGCAGAATTCCTGCACGAGATGCGGTAAAGCCGCAGCAACCGTGTGGCGGCATCGGCAGCAGGCGGGAAGCGCCTGTCGCTCCACCTACGGACCGCCACAGGAGAGGCCGCGCGCCTTGCCAGGGCAGCAGAAATACTCGGGGGGTGTATGTGAAATAGACGCTGCAGGAATGTTGTCTTGTTTTTCCTGCAGAAGCAAAGAATAATTCAGACTGCCGTAAAGTGTAAAAACAAATGGAATGATAACGTAGGCTGAAAATGACCGCCAATTTAACCTGGGCGAGGCTTCGTTGGTTATAAAAACATATCCTTATCCCTAAATTTTTCACAACTTCACAGATATTTGTAATATGTAAGAAATCATGTAAATGACCCACTGTTTTTTAAAAAATCAACAAAAAAATAAGGCAAGGTGTGGTAAGTGAGCCCCGGTTTTACAAGTTTTTTTTGTAGATCTTAATACAAAGTTAAATATAGTTAAATTTACACTAACAAAATTTTGTTGCAATGTTGCAAATATCTGGTGGTACGGCAGTGCCACGCCAAGTTCGCCTAAACTGCTGTACCATCTTTTCTTGAAACATTTCAGCCCATATTTGACCTTTCTAACACTCTACTTCAGAATGAACTACTTTGCAAAGTCGTAGATCTTTGTTTCATGGACTTCCATAAAGTGGTATAAAGTATCTACCAAATTTCAAAAAACGTAGAACTTGTCACTCACTTACGCACTCATGTATGGATCATCAAAATTCTACTGTACTTCCAGACATGCTACAAAGCTGAAGTTTGGCAGACTGATAGAAATTATGAGCAAACCCTTCGAAAAAATCAAAAAGCCCCAAAATTCTAATTTACTTCCCTCCCCTATACATTTAAAGTTATAAAAGTAACATTGCCCACTTCCAGAAACGCTAGAGAGCTGAGCTTTGGCAGACTGATAGGAAATATGACAAAACTATAGGAAAAAATTTAAAAACCCCAAAATTATATAAAAGTAACATTGCCCACTTCCAGAAACGTTAGAGAGCTAAGCTTTGGAAGATCGATAGGAACTATGATAAAACTATAGAAAAAATTAAAAAAAAAACAAAATTCTAATTAACTTCCCTCCCCTACAAATGTAAAGTTATGTAAAAGTAACATTGCCCACTTCCAGAAACGCTAGAGAGCTGAGCTTTGGAAGACCGATAATAAAACTATGGAAAATTTTTTAAAAACATTAATTTACTTCCCATCTTTATAAATGTAAATTTATGTTAAAGTAACATTGCTTACTTCCAGGAACGCTAAAGGGCTAAGCTTTAGAAGGCTAATAGGAACTATGATAAAACCATAGGAAAAATAAAAAAAACCTCAAAATTTTTAATAAGGCATTGCAAAAGTTTTGGACAATAGTTCGCATATTTTACTACTTTAATATTATCCAAAGCCTTTTGAAAAGGAGTGAAATCATAACAAAAACATTTCATGTAAAAAAAGCGAAGTACACGAAAATGGTATTCGGTAAAAAAAAAGAATTGAGATAAAAGTAAAGCCAAGTTCTCCAATACAAATTTCAAAATGAAAGGTTCTTACTAGTTTGGAAATACTTTTCTAAATTTCGCTATTACGGCTGCAAATGACTCTTAGGTGCAGTGCTAAATTGAACATAAAGAAGTTTGGCTATAATAGCAAATTTAAAAAAAATATATTTCCGAACTAGTAAGAACCTTTTTTGAAATTTGTATTGGAGAACTTGGCTTTCTTTTATCTCAATTCTTTTTACAGAATACCATTTTCACGTACATGAAATGTTTTTGTTATGATAAAGTATTTGGAACAGTCGAATCTAATTTAAGATTTTTGTGGGGGTCTGAGAGGGTCTGTAACTTTTTTATTTATGAAAATTTCATATGATAGTATCTTTTTCTACATCAGAGTGGTCCAAAATCTGGCACATTAAACTTCTAAGGATAAAGATGACAAACTACAGAATTGTACATCCTAGGTATGTATTTTGATAGGGGATGCGATTCTACTCAAACTTTTGTTTCACATGCATCTAAAAGCTATGGAAACCGGGCAAGCTATCATACAAATATCTACAAACTCATTGTTACCTGTTAGTGTTCTAAGCTGGACTGAAATACTTAGAATAAGCACTAAAATTTGAAAATATATTTCTGCTGTAGAGAGCAATAGATTTGCACCAAACCTTACAAGGGACTGCTGAAACCAACCATACTCTAATTTTCAGCTTTTCCAAAAAGCAGTATAGTCGCACCAGGAGAGAATATCACATTCCAAAAAGACGATTAAAAAGGAATGCAAATCTGGGAAAACCAGTGAAACTTCTTAAAAATATTAGTTATTTTTTTAAATATAATTTTCTATAAGTTTTGGTAATGAGTTTTGTTACTGTATACATACTTATAGATCCAATTATTTTAATATATTATAAAGTAGTTCAATGTTCGAAGATTATAAATAAGACTCTGCATAAGACAGATGATGCTTTCTCTTTTTTTTCAAAAAGACTCATATTATTATAATGCATCTTTTTCCAAAGGTTTTTAATGAAGAATAGAAGAAGCATACCCATACAAGCCAAAGAATTCTGACAAGATGCAATTACATGCAGCAACGTTTAACAAATGATTACATAAAGAAATGAAAAGGTGTCGACTAAGTCATCATAAAGCCATAAGGTGTAATTAAGTCATTAGCATGGACGACGTGAAGGCTCGATGATATGGGTATGAAATTGCTGCCAATAATAATATTAAAAGCAATCATGATCATGGTCTTATAAATACTCATGACGTCTGAAATTTATTAAAAGTGCTATAGAGGCCCGCAATGGAATGCTTGGCAGAGTAGTAGGCCAGTCATTCTAGCGAAAAAAATACCTGCAGCTTGCAAGGGGTAGTTAGTCGCAAATTTGACATATGTTGTTTACATTGGAGTCCTAAAAAAATTTGAATTTTCGACCTTGGTGGAGGCCGGCTTTCCCTACCACCTTGGATTTTAGTGTCCACAAAAAGGTTTTTTTTTAATTACTTGGTCCCTGTATACTTTAGAAAAGAAAGTTTTAAACAAAAGTTAAAGACAATAAAATTTTATACAAAAACGCTGTTGCACGTTTTTTTTTCAGATGAACGATTTTTGAGTTATGACGCTAAACATTTCGCCGCCATTTTGGATTTTGACTAATTTTTTTATTTAGTGGCCTTTAACTTATTATAAATTAAAGACTAACTAATAGCCTATAAAGTAAGATATCAATGAATTCTCTGGGTAATACCTTTGCTGAGACTTAGTGATGCTGCTAAAGTGTTAGCAGTACACCCGTTTCCTATATATTTCCATAGTATATGCAAAATAGTTGAGTGTTCCCCGTTAACAAAAACCAAACTTCGCTATAGAAATCGACAGTACATAATCCGCGGCAGAGAACGCTCACGGCTTTTTATCGGTTAATGGGTAATAAGGTGACAAACCGCCCGTTCGGGTTTGCTGACGCAGCACGGCTCCCATTTTTAATATCTTGTCCTGTCTTAGATTCTTAAATTATTATTATTTAGTCTGGGAAAAAGAGGTTAAGCAGCGCTTCACCTAAGTTATTGGGCGAGCCGCCACTGATAGGTACTCTCAATTATATTTGTTGATATATCTTACCTGTTTTTGTAAATGCATAATGGCAAGGCGCAAAAGGTATTTACAGCAAAATTAGTAAATGTTTGTTTTTACCCCGCGGCATATCGAGTAGACACAGGCCAACGAAAAACAAAAATCGCTTTAACAATGCTTGTCTGTACGCTGGGCCTGCATTTTTCTGTGGAATTCCATAGTCATATGTTTTGTTGCCTGCTAATTGCAAAATATAGAAAAAGAGGATGACGTTATAGGATTCGACAGTACAGAATCCGCGGCGGGAACGCTCACGGTCTTTTATCGGTTGATAGGTAATAAGGTGACAAACCGCTCGTTCGGTTTTGTTGACGCAGCAAGGTGCGGCGCGGCTCTGATTTTTAATTTTTTGTCTTGTCTTGGAGATTATTAAATTATTATATTTAGTCTGGAAAAAAGAGGTTAAGCACTGTAAATTATAATTTCTGATATCTCTTACCTGTTTTTGTAAATGCATAATGACTAGGCTCAAAAGGTATACATATATATATATATATATATATATATATATATATATATATATATATATATATATATATATAATTTCTTGCATAATAATTTTGATTATCCTTCCTAGTTTTCAAGCCTATGAAGGCTTTGCCAAAAGAATGGGAGAGAAGGTTGAAAGTGAACAACGAGTTCGTCGTTTGTGTGTGTCTCTGTCTGTCCGTGATCACAAAAATATTGTTTGACCTTGCATTGGATTGAAAAAAGTTTTGCTTTTATTAGTTATTAATATATTTAATAAAGTCTATTATCCCAAATAATCAAATATGTTTCAGATCTAGAGCTGATTCTGCTTGGATTCGTACCATTCCTCTCCTCTCCCCTAACATGAATAATCAAACTTATGTAAGAAATGATTGATGTTAAGTTAAATGAACTTTTGGTACTTTAATTAATGCACTCAACCACAAGTTTAGAGAAAATATCTTTTAAAACTGTTTTATATTCTTTTTATTTGGCTGAAATATCTTAATGTATTTTTTGGCCCTTTAAAAGCTTTCCCCGAGATTTCTTTATTTTCTTTTAAATCCTCTTCTTAAAACGGAGAATGAAGTCCGGTGTCAATTACCGAAACATTTTTAACAATCGAAAATTGACTCCTTACAAGTCTTTCGGGCTTTTTTGGCTTTTTGTTGTACAATTGTGTCGGGATTAGTTCAATCCGAGTTAGTGTCGGAATTTAAGGCTTTAATGGCCCCCTAACAAGTTGGGAATAGGAAATCCGAAAATAAACGATTTTCGGTCTCGTTAAGAGACGTTTGAAATGGCCCGCGATCTGTTGGTGGACGTTTTGCTTTGTTAAGCGTCTCAGATTTTTTTCCACATGACTTATTAACACTGGCAGGAGGCTTATTATTACTAAATATGATTTGGGTCTTAGTCATTAGCGATCGGACCTTATGACGGTTAGAGCAACAGTTACAGTAACTCAATTCGCTAGTGTGGACTTGTGAGAACCCAGCACGCTTTGATCCGCTTGCCGTGAGCCGTCAGGCATCGGTATTCAAAGCAAGGACATACTTGATTTTACTGTAACAGTAAAGGTTGTTTTAACCGTTGTTTGATTGAGAATATCAAGGTCTGCCCGCTAATGAGTACGCCACTTTACACCGAATATGCGAAAAAAATTGCAGTTAATTCATTTTACAAACACAACTTTTTCTGGGTATTACGCCACTAGTAAGGAAAATTACTTTAAAAAATTATAAAAAACCACTGCGTTTCTCCTAGAAAAATAAAAATCACTAATTTGTCAGTGGCTTTCTATAAAAATAAATAGTTGCCTAGTAAAATCTAAACCACTTATCTTTTAATTGAATTTGAATACGCTACGTTTCGATTGCCAATCCACAATCGTTTTCAAGCTTTTTATTTATATTTATATTGTAGATTGGCAATCGAAACGTAGCGTATTCAAATTCAATTAAAAGATAAGTGGTTTAGATTTTACTAGGCAACTATTTATTTTTATAGAAAGCCACTGACAAATTAGTGATTTTTATTTTTCTAGGAGAAACGCAGTGGTTTTTTATAATTTTTTAAAGTAATTTTCCTTACTAGTGGCGTAATACCCAGAAAAAGTTGTGTTTGTAAAATGAATCCGCCACAAACATATAGATTTTAGTTAATTTATTTGTTAAGAACTTTTAAAGTAATTAACCGAAGTCGTTAAATCAAATGACACAAAATAGATAGAAATTTAAATATTTAAAAAACAAAAAGTTTCACTACCGTAAACCGGGGTAACTTTGATACAGTTTTTCATGTTTTTCTTAAATAAAACCTAATTTTGCAAAAATAACTGGGTTTTGACAACTGAGTGGCAATGTACCTAAAGTCACTCATCGTCAAGCAAGCTTTATAGGTAGCGAAGCCTTACTCTGATTTTCTATTTTTTGGTTATAATTTTTGACATGTTTTCCTCGGTTTCGCATTGGCGGCTCGTTGTTATTTTAAAAATGTGGTTTTAACACAGTCTAAAGATCTATTTAATAATGATACAGTTTTAAGATAGTTTGCAGCATAACTTTTTAATTCTAATTACATAAATATATATAGTTTAGGTACCTTCATACTGTGTAAAACAACATTTTCAAAATAAAACAGAACTGCCAATGCGAAACCGAGGAAAACATGCCAAAAATAATAACCAAAAAATAGAATGCCTGACGTTAGCCTCGCTTCCGATAAAGCTTGCATTTACGATGAGTGTCCTTAAATGTACCAACACTATCAAGTGTGAAACAGTACCAAAATATTATATATTTATTTTGTAAGTCGATAAATTCTGCCTCAAATGTGTCCCAATGTTACCCCTCTATTTGGGGTAACTTTGGTACACTCATATACATAATATTCAAATACCCACGGTAACTGCCCATTCATGATGCAAACATGAGGGCCTTGGGGTCTTTAAGCAAAAAAGACCAGATTGGTTGCTTTCAAAGACATATGCATATTATTTCCATATAGTACGTATTATTGCAATACAACGGTACCTTACGATGCAGAATGCAAACATATTTGAAACAGCAATATCAATGGGTATAAATCTATCCTTTTTGCGGTCCTTAAGATAAAATGTCCTGATTGGTTATACTTTTATGCATGAATATTATTTTATTCTTGTATTCGTTACGTCAAATCATCGGCGTACGGTTGACAAAAACTCTATCTATGTAAATTTTTTTGAATGTTTGCATCAAACGCCAACCATTGTGTAAATAGGTAACAGGGAGTATTGGAATATTACGTAATATGGGTACACTATCGTTTTATATGAATATTTTAACGTTATGCACCTGTGGCACAAAGAGAGTCGTTGCATTTTAAAATCTAAATGGAAAAGTATGTAGAAAACATATTTTTGTCATATTTTATATATAACAGAGGCAAAAAGAACAACATTATAATTTGTTTAAGAAGCTTTTATCGCTAACTAACAAGATAAACAAAAATTTCTTGAGTTTGGTATTATAAATACTGTTACAAATTTAAGTTATTTGAATTTTATAGTTAGAATTTATTTAGGTTTAGTGTAGTATTAGGTTGACTTAACTTATGGTTGTATTCTTAGTCTAGGTTTTAGATGCGTTATCTATGACACACTCGTGCTCGGACGGTCCGCGTTCAAGAAAAGGCTGGTTTAATCGTGAATTGAACAAGGATGGATAATTCCGGAAAGTTCGATGACTCTATAAAAAGGGTCGGATATCGCGCATCGAGTCAGTCAAAGATAACGAAAGGTAGTGATCGCTAGATATTAACCCGAAGTTAATAGGCCGATTAAAGTAGTGAATTATTAGCAAGTTATTAGTAAGTTTAAGTGCGTGTTTTTGTACATAATTGTCAAAATAAATTGACATATCGTTTTTGAAATTTGCGAGTTTTATTTGAAGCAGTGAACCCGTAACAATTGGTGTCAGAAGTGAGAACTAAATAGTGTAAAGACTATCCTTACATAGTATCACCCAGAAGAACATTAAGTCATTTTGCCAGAATATTTAGAACTGAATAGTGCAAAGACTATTCTTACAAAGTACCACAGGCTTGGACAATTGAACAGAAGAACAGTAAGTGATTTTTCCAGAATATTCGAAGAAGTTCGATACTGTTCTATTCATAGCCAAGAAAAGATATTCAAGACCCGAATTCGACATTACCTTTATAGTCTAAAAATTGACAGGAAGAATTTTCAGAATATTCCATAACAATCTACGGCGTTCTATTCGAGAACCAGAAGAGATATCCAAAAAGCGACTTCGACGTTAGCTTAGTTATTTAAAAAGTAAGAATCATACGTTCTATTCCACAACCGGAAGAGATATCCAAAAGGTGACTTCAACATTGGCTTGGTTTTGTGAGATTTCTTCCCATTGAGAATACATTCAAAATTGTTTTAGTTGGGTTATAGGGGTGAAGACGGTTAGGTGAAATGAAACCACTTTTCTTTCGGCAACGTTTCGCTCCTGTGTTGGAGCTTTATCAAGCCCTACAAGGAACAGACTTTATTAGGACACAGTCATGAAATTTAAAATAAACATGTTAAATTTTGATTGTCTAACCTTACAACTAAATTAAACAGAACAACACTTACTCAAGAGCTGGTTACAATAGCGTCCAAAGTTTTACAGGGTGCGACTCAGCATACCAGCAGGCCACCATGGTTTATAGATTATTAGAATTATTTTTTTTGTTACAAAATATCTTTCTTCTAATTAATTTTCCCTTAATGCTTTTTTTATATTATTATACACTGCTGTGAGGTTATGTATGTATGGGGCACTGAAATCTAACTAAGTGGTAACGAAGATGTTAAATTAATAAAACGTGACTGATTTCATTGGGTCTGTTTAAAAACTCAGCACAATGTTTATTTTGACCCTATATGCTAAATCCACCCAAAATAAAACATTGACACACAGTTTTAAAATTTGTTAAAAACTTCTAGAAAACTTGTTAAAATTTGTTAAAAAAACTTAATGTTTTAATGTACTTATCCTGTTTTTAAATTATTTCTATGATTGGTTTTTTTATGAGTATTACATATGCATAAAATTGACATAAAACCAGTTATAAAATTGATAAAACAATACAAAATTACATACAAGAAACATACAATGCACAATGGAACATTTTAACATTTTCACTATCTATATACCTTTTATTTTTAAATACTTATTTATAAAGGAAACTTGCTGCATCTACATTTATTTACAACCACCAAGATTCTGTGGAACTAGAGATTAAAAAATAAAAACAAAAAAAAATTTATAAAAAAATTTTAGATAGACAATCAAAATTTAACATGTTTATTTTAAATTTCATGACTGTGTCCTAATAAAGTCTGTTCCTTGTAGGGCTTGATAAAGCTCCAACACAAGAGCGAAACGTTGCCGAAAGAAAAGTGGTTTCATTTCACCTAACCGTCTTCACCCCTATAACCCAACTAAAACAATTTTGAATGTATTCTCAAGGGGAAGAAATCTCACAAAATTTTGAAACGGGTTTTTTTCAAGGACTAACAGAAAGATATGGGGAACAGGCTACCCAGTTGGCTAAGACATGGTCTAGTAACACACTAAAATTGGCAAATCTTACAAATCGAAGAATATTTTTGTTGAAATGCAGGTCAAGAGATCTTCTGCCAAAACATTTAAACATAGAAATAAAATGTATCTATCCAATTTATGAGGAACATCACCCTTATTTAAAAAAAGCTGACAGAATCATGAAAAGATTCAAAAAAGACATACTAAACTTGGAAATCGAAATAACCATATGGAAACTTAAAAAAATTAAAGAAGAAATAACTAGCATAAAAAATAAATACAAAGACTTAATACGTGAAAACATATATTTACAAAGTTGTAACCACAATAACCAAAGATATAAAAAAGAATTTCTAAAAATAAAACAAATAAACTTTAAAAAATTCCAGAATTTAGTTAAACAACAAACAGAAATTTGCTTCTCAAAACATGAAAAGTTTATTTATAATTTTACTGACACACAACTGCCGGATGATGTGGAAACTGTTTTAAGCCTGGGCCCACAATTTGGCCTTCCAATCAAAAAACAAGACATCCCAATTCCAGAAATCATAAAGGACCTAGAGTATTTGCATTTCGGTCAAAACATTACTGAAGAAGAAAAGCATATCCTACGTGGCCAAACCACCAACATAATCACAAACTTCTATACAAACCATAACCATAATCACACAAATCATAACGAATTAGAACATAAAATAAGATCCACAAAAAAATTCTTACAAGAGAACCCTGAAATTATGGTTAGTAAGTCTGACAAAGGAAATTCTACGGTAGTTATGAAATTAGAAGATTATACAACAAAAGTAACAGAAATGCTACAGCAAGGTACAATCTATGAACTAAGTAATAAAGATCCCACTAGTAAACTTTAAACTTGGGCTAACAAAATAGTTTCAAACTTAAAAAAAGATGGCTTAATTTCTAAACAAGAAGAAGACAATCTAAAAACCTCTAACGCAGTTCCACCAAAACTCTACTGTTTGAGAAAGACACACAAACCCGGGATCAATTTTAGGCCAGTAGTAAGTTGTCTTAACGCTCCAAGTTATAAAATAGCTAAGTATCTGCACAAGGTTCTTTTTCCTTTTACTTCCACATTCCATTATAACGTAAAAGATTCATTCCACTTTGCGGATCTAATTAAAAATCAAGCAATTCTTGAAAACTATGTCCTGGTCTCTTTGGATGTGGTTAGTCTGTTCACCAACATTCCAAAACAATTGGTAGTTGATATTGTCGGTAAATCCTACAAATTTATTTCTAATTATACTGAAATTCCAAAAAATACTCTGATTGAACTTATTCAATACTGTTTCGACTCTAGCTATTTTTCATTTCAAGAAAAAATTTATTTACAAAAGGACGGGAGCGCTATGGGTAATCCTAGTTCGCCTGTGCTAGCGAATATTATTATGAACCATATAATAACTGAGGTTTTAAAACTGTTACCTTTTTCTATTCCGTTTTTGTACTGTTTTGTTGACGACACTGTTTTAGCAGCTCCTGAAGATCACCTTCAATTATTGCTTGACTCCTTTAACAGTGTTCATCCTTCTCTGCAGTTTACGATGGAGAGGGAGAAAGATAATAAGTTATGCTTCTTAGACACTGAGCTACAACATAATCTCAATGGTTCTATATCACTTAATTGGTACACTAAGCCCACAAGTTCTGGCCGTGTTTTAAATTTTAATTCAAATCATCCCATGTCTAATAAACTAGGCATGATAACTGGATTATTACATAGAGCAACTACATTGAGCAGTTCTGAATTTCATCAATCTAATTTAGAAAGAGTTAAAACCTTATTGAAAAATAATAACTACCCACTCAATGTCATTAATAGAACAATCAGTAAATTTAATAATAATAGGGATCAAAAAATTGGTAAAAAATATTATAAATTCCCATTTATTGATGGACTTTCTCAAAAAATAAATTGTTGTTTCAAGGGCACAAACTCCTGTTTAGCTTTTTACAATTTAAAGAAAATGAGTTCAATATACACAAAACTCAAAGATAAAGTCCCACATGAAAAACAGTCTGAGTTAATTTATAAAATACCATTTGAGTGTCACAAATGTTATGTTGGACAGACTAAACAGTATCTTAAATCAAGACTTCAACAGCACAAAAATGATTGCAGAAACCATAAAAGATTTGAAACAGATAAAACTGCTTTGTCAAAACATCATTTTGATACGGGACATCAATTCCAGTTTGATAAGGCTTCAATTTTATCTAAGGAACCAAACACATATAAACGCAAAATCAGTGAAATGATACATATTAATCTTGAAAATACAGTCAACCTAAAAACTGACACTGAAGGGCTTGCCCCAATATACAGTAAAATTCTCAAAATGTATAAAGAAACCCAGTGAACATAGTGGAAATACTTAGGAAAAAAATATGTACTATTATTTTGAAATGACCAAAGTCGGTGAGCCTGTCTGCATGTCTGTTCCGTGTGATAATAACGTAATTTTAAATTTCAAAAGAAAAAAAAAATTTTTTTGTTTTTATTTTTTAATCTCTAGTTCCACAGAATCTTGGTGGTTGTAAATGAATGTAGATGCAGCAAGTTTCCTTTAGAAATAAGTATTTAAAAATAAAAGGTATATAGGTAGTGAAAATGTTAAAATGTTCCATTGTGCATTGTATGTTTCTTGTATGTAATTTTGTATTGTTTTATCAATTTTATAACTGGTTTTATGTCAATTTTATGCATATGTAATACTCATAAAAAAACCAATCATAGAAATAATTTTAAAATAGGATAAGTACATTAAAATATTAAGTTTTTTTAACAAAGTTTTCTAGAAGTTTTTAACAAATTTTAAAACTGTGTGTCAATGTTTTATTTTGGGTGGATTTAGCATATAGGGTCAACATTGTGCAGAGTTTTTGAACAGACCCAATGAAATCAGTCACGTTTTATTAATTTAACATCTTTGTTACCACTTAGTTAGATTTTAGTGCCCCATACATACATAACCTCATAGAAGTGTATAATAATATTAAAAAAAACATTAAGGGAAAATTAATTAGAAGAAAGATATTTTGTAACAAAAAAAATAATTCTAATAATCTAAAAACCATGGTGCCCTGCTGGTATGCTGAGTCGCACCCTGTAAAACTTTGGACGCTATTGTAACCAGCTCTTGAGTAAGTGTTGTTCTGTTTAATTTAGTTGTAAGGTTAGACAATCAAAATTTAACATGTTTATTTTAAATTTCATGACTGTGTCCTAATAAAGTCTGTTCCTTGTAGGGCTTGATAAAGCTCCAACACAGGAGCGAAACGTTGCCGAAAGAAAAGTGGTTTCATTTCACCTAACCGTCTTCACCCCTATAACCCAACTAAAACAATTTTGAAAATGTCTAGAATATTCCATCACTTTCTACGACGTTCTATTCGAGAACCAAAAGAGATATCCAAAAAGCGACATCGACATTAGCTTAGTAATTTCAAAAGTACGAATTAAAAAGAATTTCTAGAAGATTCCATAACATTCTGCGACGTTCTATTTGAAAACTAGAAGAGATATACAAATACCGACTTCGACATTAGTATAGTTATTTCAAAAGTAAGAATTTCTAGAATATTCCAAAATATTCCATTAGGTTCTATTTAAGAATCAGAAGAGATATTGGAAAACGGACTGCGACATTAACCTTATAGCCCAAAGATAGACGTTTAGAGAGATTTGTCAGAAAGTTGATGCTTACTAGACAAGGATCGGCAAAGATGGAAGAACTAACTAAAATGATTCAGGCTCTATCATCTCAAATGGCTCAAAACCAGAACGATATGAGACAGACCATTGAACAAAACCAGAACGACATGAGACAGACCATTGAACAAAACCAGAACGACATGAGACAGACCATGGAACAAAACCAGAACGACATGCAGGAAAACTTTGACCAAATAAAGAGCAACTCCAAACAGCTGAGAGAAGAGTTCAAGATTGCAACCGAAGATCTTAAGGAAGAAATAACTCAAAGAATGCATAGTGTGGAACAAAAGGTACAAAATAAATTGCAGAATGTGGAAGAAAAGGTACAAAATGTTGAAGAAAAGGTACAGAATGTTAGGGAAGAAATTTTTCAAACCATGGAAGAAAAATTCCAGGATGTGTCAAAACAGCTTATACAGCTTCAAAAAGAACACAACAAAATAAAAGCTCAGGGATTTGTTGTGAATTCCAACCAAAATATTAAGCCTCCAAATTACGATGGTACGTCTTCCTGGTCCACCTACAAACAACAGTTTGAAGCTGCCGCTACTGCAAATGGCTGGGACGATGACGAGAAAGCTAAAGCTTTGTTAGTAGCTCTACGAGAACCTGCTCTGGGACTTTTACGGTCTATTCCAGCCGAACAAAAACAGAATTATAATGCTTTAGTGGCAGCATTAGAAAGAAGGTATGGAGATGAACATTTACGAAATTTACATTAGTCAGAATTAAATATTCGTCAACAAAGAGCAGGAGAGTCATTACAAGAGTATGAAGCAGATATCAGGAGGCTGATGTATTTAGCTTACCCAGAAATGCCAGAAAATTACAGAGATCCCTTCACGGTAGATCGCTTTATTAACGGCTTACGAGACACGGACTTAGCGAAGTTATTTCGTCGAGAACGCTTCCATAACAGCAGTGAAGCGTTGATTCGAGCCCTTGAAATTGAATCATCAAATAATATGTCCAGGCCAAAAGTAAGAGCTGTGTCAATTCAGGAGGGAGAAGAAATGAGCACTGGAGATGAGGTCAATTCAAAAACGCTAAACAAAATGTTTCAATCACTGATAGAGAAGATTGATTCTTTGAAAGAAAGCGGACGATCACCTCCAAATGTAAAGTGTTTCAGATGCGGACGCACAGGGCATATTCAACGCTATTGTCGTGTCCAAATGAGGTCTCGCTCACCATCTAGTGGGACAGAGTACTGAAGAAGACACCAGGAAAACTAAAACTAGTCAACGCAGAGGGGCGGCTGTTGGCTAATGGGAATTTAGCCCCCAAAATTTACTCTATTAAGAGCTTAAAACATACTGCTGACAGTCTTAACATCGACGGACTTATTAGTGGCAGAAAAGTTAATATAATAGTATACACTGTTGCTGCCATATCATTGCTTAAGTTCAAAATTGCAACGAGATATAAAATTAGACCAACAGAAAATAAAATAACACTTAAGACTGTGACTGGAGAATCCGCCGACGTGTTGGGGCAGACAGACATAGACCTACAGCTGGGAAGATTGAAGATTCGCCACACTGTATTAGTTGCAGAAATAGAAGTCGAATTTATTTTGGGAATGGACTTGATAAGTAAACATGGATTTGCGTCTGATAATAAACTTAATACCCTAAGATTTGGGAATAAAGAGTTCATTTTGTCAAATAGTCACTTCAATAAAGAACCAATAAAGGTGGTGGCAGTATGCACGACAAGACTGGTCGGTAACAGTGAGACCATAATTTTTGGGAGGCTAGAAAGTAAAACACCAAGCTGCGTCGGACTCATAAGCCAACATAATACACCCAACACCTACCTCGTTGCAAAGTCACTAGTAAAACCGATAAAAACATCCCGATTAGAGTCGCCAATATTTTTCCAACTAGTCAAATTTAATAAGAGGGAAGTGGGAGCATTATTTGAACCAGTCCAGAAAGTGACAAGATGTGAAGACTCGATTTCCGAGGATAAAAGCAAGTTACCAACGGAGGTACTTCAGCAATTTTAGTCAACTTGGCAACATCTCACTCCAGATGTTCGCTCCGCGAATGTTGCTTTTTTAGTTTTTGTTAATTTGTAGTATTTTATTTTATTTTTTAAGTGAGGCCTTCAAAACTCGTAGGCCCTGGCCATTTAAAACATTTCGTGAAAAATAATATTTTTGATCCATAAGGTGGCTCCCTCATTGGCACGTGTGGGAATCAGGAACTAATGATAGAGAAAAAATTGTTAAAAAACACTTGCTTTTCGGCAGCCATACTGCTCAAGTCATTTTACAAATTACTGTGATTTTGCTATTTCTTTGGCAGTCCCATTGACTGTTTGTGTTTCAAAAATACTCAAAACAACGGTCTACAGTGTGCCGACGAAGTTGGAGAAGAATTGGAGAGATCATGCAAGTGGGGCGCCCCAGGACCGACAGGAATCACACAAGAGGTTAGTGCCATTCGCCACTTTATGATCAGCTTTTTTTCTCGCCATTTCTTACTTTGGACAGGCTTACACCTTGGCCCTAGAGTTTTTTGAGGTATCCATAAATTGTGTGATAACTTAAAAACCAGCAACATTAATTAATTACAGTCCATTTATAATAATTTTCGTGATACTGAACCCCGGCGATTCATTTTGTTCACTTCGAGTCGAATTTGTATGTTTGTGTAGGTGACTGGTGGAAGTCACCCGAGTAAACCTGAGTTGTGCGCCTGCTGTGTGTGTGACAGCAATCGATATACCCGCGATCAGTTGTCGTGTACTTGAACGTTGGGAATTTATCAGTGGACTGGTTAGGTTTACTTCGCGAGACCGCAATCTAATAAACCATTTGCATATAAACGTGTGTGTAAAGTGGAGTAGGTAGGTTACCCGGGTGAGTTAGCCGTTCTAACACACAGGATTACTTTTTGAAAGCGTGATTTTCGGTGCCTACAAAACACTAGGCCACAGTTTTAGAAAATGTGAACTTGAACATTGGGAATTTATCAGTGGACTGGTTAGGTTTACTTCGCGAGACCGCAATCGAATAAACCATTTGCATATAAACGTGTGTGTAAAGTGGAGTAGGTAGGTTACCCGGGTGAGTTAGCCGTTCTAACACACAGGATTACTTTTTGAAAGCGTGATTTTCGGTGCCTACAAAACACTAGGCCACAGTTTTAGAAAATGTGAATAATCATAAAATATTTTTTGATCGTTTTTGCAACCTTTTGCATGGTGTACCTTGCTGCCAACGTACATACATAAATACGTATAGTGGTATTTTTACAACAATTTTGTATTTTGAGTTAAAGCTATTGGCAAGATTTAAACATTTTAATTTTTTAAATAATTTTATTAATCATTATGGCTGGTGAAAAACTAAAAAGACTTTTGATGAAGCGTACCGCCGCTCTTAATAGGCTTAAAGAAACCTTTGATTTAGGCAAAACATTAGAAACGGATACTTCAAAAAAAGTGCAATTTTTGGCTTGCGCAGATGAAAGCGAGCAATGTAAAAATCATAATTCTATTATAAGGTGTCTCGAAGACGATTCGGAATTTGACACCCATGATGCTGTACGAAAAAATGCAGACCAGTATTATTATGGGATAAAATCGTTTAAACGTGTCATTTATGTAGAAGATGCCCCTGCATCTTTACAAAACACTAGCCATACCGTACAGGATAGTTCTCAAAATAATTTGCGGATTAAACTAGATGTCCCTAGCTTTGAAGGTGACGTCAAACAATGGTCGACTTTTATAGATATGTATAGAAGTTTGGTGCACGATAACGCCAACTTTTCTGATATACAAAAATTTCATTATTTACATATGTCTCTCAAAAAAGACGCTTTTAACGTTATTAAAAACTTGCCAATAACTGAGAACAATTATTTAATTGCTTACGAAGCTTTGTTAAAGAGATATGGCAACAAGCGCTATACCGCTACTGCTCATTATCAAGAAATTTTTAACGCTTCCGCAGTTCTAAAGCCCTCTGCCAAAGAACTCCGAGCATTATTGGATATATTTTGTGAAAATATTGCTGCCCTGAAAGGTTTAAAATTTGATGTTGACAGTTGGGATTTTTTGTTATTTAATTTGATGCTACCAAAATTAGACGAAAATACTCGCACTGAATTTGAGAAGGAATATCGTAATACGGAAATGCCTACTTTTTCAAATTTATGTAATTTTTTGGAGTATTGCAAAGCATTAGACTCTGCGCAATTAATGAGTGTCCCTAGTACTCATTCTTCCAAAAAAGTGTTTCATTCGGGGAATAAAAAACATACTTTTTCAAGTTTTATGACTGAACAAAATCAAGGCGATAAAAATAATCTAAAAATGCGCTGTATTGCCTGTTCAGGTTATCATGTTTTATATAGATGCCAAACCTTTTTGGCAAAAACACCCCAGGAACGATCGCAGTTAGTTCGAGAGCACAAATTTTGTTTTAATTGTTTAAAAACTTCTTCCCACTCTGTCAAACAGTGTCCCAACTCAGTTCGTTGCAAATCCTGTAATTACCCCCACCACAGTCTTCTTCACTTTCCACGAAGAGAGTCCGAGCAGGGTTCCAATTCGAGTGCACCTCCATTAGGTCACGGTAATGTGGTACCCCCTCCCCCTCCATTAGGTGATTCAGGTTTAACTTGTGGAATGACTCTGCCCTCAAATGTTCCCCTGGTTGGTTCTTCCCTTCTCTCGGCCCAATCGACAATCCTTTTGTCAACCGTAGAGGCGGATATCAAGGATCAGTATGGCCAGTTTCAAAAGGTACGTCTGATGTTGGATACAGGGAGTATGGGTCATTTCATCTCTCAGGAATGTGCTAATAGATTGGGTTTACCATGTCAAAAGTTTTCTATTCCTATAGAAGGGCTAAACAATATGGCTTCTGTCTGTAGGCGTGGCTTAATTCAGTGCCAAATCCACCCTTGCGGGAAATCTGAACCTCTTTTTGATTTTAAAGCAATCATATTGCCAAAAATCTCTTCAAACCAGCCAAAAATGGTTGTTGATTCCTCCAAATGGGAGTACATTCGAAACCTGCCCATGGCAGATCCTAAATTTCATATTCCTGGCCCAGTTGATATTTTAATTGGGGCTGAATTAGTACCTTATATATTAGAGACTGAAAAAGTCGTTGGTAGTTCTGACCAACCGGTCGCTCTTAAGACTGCTTTTGGTTGGATTTTGCAGGGCAGAGCCCAATGCTCAACCCTTTCTAGCCACTTGATCAGCCTTCATGTTTCCACTGAGCCCACGCTCGATTTGTGCCTACAAAAGTTTTGGGAACTAGAAAATATTTCCAAACCTCTCCCTATGTCTCCCGATGAGATAAAATGTGAGGAGATCTACACAGATACCACTTATCGTGTCCCCTCTGGACAATTTGTAGTCTCACTACCTTTTAAATATGCCGAGCCCAAGCTTGGAAATTCTTATAATCAAGCATTAAAAAGGTTTATTATGCTTGAAAAGCGTTTACTTAAAAACACTCTCCTTAAGAGTTCGTATATTGATTTTATGAAAGACTATCTTGAATCAGGCCATATGTCCTTGATTTCTATGAAGTCCCAATACGCTTCGCCCACGGCTTATTATATTCCTCATTTTTGCATCTACAAAGATGGGAAAATTAGAGTAGTTTTTGACGCTTCTTGCGCTAGCTCTAATGGAGTATCGTTAAATGATACTCAGCTGACAGGTCCTAAACTTCAGCAGGATATTGCGTCTATTCTCTTGCAATTTAGGTTTCATCCTTATGTCTTCATTTGTGATGTGCGCCAAATGTACAGGCAGATTCTTGTAAACCCCGCCCACCAAGACTTCCAGAGAATTCTTTGGCGTTTTTCAGAGCGGGAACCTTTGCAGGAATATGCACTTGGTACAGTTACTTATGGAGTTCTCCTTATTTAGCTCTTAAAACTATGCAAGAGTTGGCAAATCTAGAAGGTCATAATTATCCTCAAGCAGCCGAGGTTTTGAGACATCAAATTTTTGTAGATGACTGTGTGGCGGGAGCCAACTCTATTGAATCCTTGCTCAGCTTACAGCAGGAGCTCATAGCTCTTTTGAAAAAAGGTCATTTTGAACTGCGAAAATGGGCCAGCAATCATGAGGCCGTCCTCTCTGGTGTTTCGTCCTCACATTTACAAATGCCCTGTTCATTTGATAAAGAGGAACCTCTTTTCATTAAAGTTCTAGGCTTACAATGGAATCCGACCATTGACATTTTTTCATATAATTGTACACCCACACACCCCCCATCCCATGCACCAAAAGGAATATTCTTAGCCAAATCTTTCGTATTTACGATCCTCTAGGATTTTTATCCCCAGTTGTGCTGTTAGCTAAAAGCATTATGCAGAGATTGTGGCTTTCTAAGGCAGGTTGGGATGATGCACCCAGTGCAGATGTTTGTCAACTGTGGGAACAGTTTAAACTGGAGCTCCCCGAGTTAGCTCACCTTGCCATTCCTAGGCGAATTTTCATGGATAAACCTGCTCGCATTGAAATACACGGTTTCTGTGACGCCTCCCAGATTGGCTACGGAGCTGCTGTTTATTTAAAGTGCGAGGACTCGCAGGGAAATATCCATGTGTCTTTAGTCACAGGAAAAGCAAGGGTTGCACCTCTTAAAATAATTAAGTCGATTCCCCGCATGGAATTAGTCGCTGCTGTTCTTTTGAGTGATCTTGTTTTTTATGTCAAACAAGTGTATGCACGATATGCAAACTTTGATGCTATTTTTGCATGGTCGGATTCTCAAGTCACGTTGGCATGGTTAGCTTCGTCAGCCCATCGCTGGAAGCCCTTTGTAGCTAACAGAGTATCTCACATCCATGAGCTTATTTCTTTCTCAAGCTGGCATTATTTCCCCACCGCAGATAATCCTGCTGATTGCGCTTCTAGGGGGTTGCAGCCAGCTGAACTCAAAAATCACAGTTTGTGGTTTCAAGGCCTCTCTTGGCTATGTCAAAGCATTGAACTTTGGCCCACTCAGCCTAGATTCACGGACTTTCTATCTCAGGAGGTTTGTGAAGAAGAAAGAACTATTGTTCTAAAGGCTACTTTTGATGACCATTTCATCACTCTAGAGATTTTTCGTTATTCGTCATTTAGAACTATTTTAAATGTGATTGCCTTTGTCCTTAGATTTATTCATAACACAGGAAAAGGTCGTGAAAATAAGAGAACAGGAGTTTTGTCTCCCATTGAGATCCAAGAAGCTCTTGTTACTGTCGTTCGACATGTCCAACAATTTTCTTTTGGTGATATTTTTGAAAACCTAAACAAAAATCAATTACTTCCAAAGTTGTTTAGAAAATTAGCAGTCTTTCTAGACGAAGGTGGTTGCCTCAGGGTGGGTGGTAGGCTGAGACATACGATGCTATCCTACGATGTGAAGCATCCGTTGCTTTTACCCAAATCTCACCGGTTGACCGAGTTAATCGTAGAATGGGTACACAAAACTAATTTGCACCCTGGCTTTAAGACCCTTCATTGTCTTATACTGCAACACTTTTGGATTCTTTCTCCGCGTTCTGCTATTTATCGAGTTCTTGCTCAATGCATTAAATGTTTTCGTTCTAAACCAAAATCTTATAATCCAAAGATGGCAGACTTGCCAGCAGTTCGAGTGTCTCAACTTAAGGTCTTTTCTGCTGTCTGTCTTGATTACGCAGGTCCCATTGCGATCACCATGAGTAAATCTCGAGGAGCCAGGTCTTTAAAGGCTTATATATGCGTGTTCGTGTGTTGTGCTGTTAAAGCTATACACTTGGAACTAGTATCTGACCTCACTTCCGAGGCATTTATTGCCGCATTTAGGAGATTTGTTGCTCGTAGGGGTCGATGCTCAGAAATCATCAGTGATCAGGGAACTTCGTTTATTGGAGCGAATAGGCAAATATTGGAATATTTTAAATTAGCCGCCCAGACGGTGTCCATCCAATGGAATTTTAATAGTCCAGGAGCCCCTCATTTTAACGGTTTAGCAGAAGCGGGTGTGAAGTCGGTAAAAACTCACCTATATAGAGTACTAGTTGATCAAATCCTCACCTATGAGGAAATGTATACCTTTCTTACTCAAATTGAGTCAGTATTGAACTCAAGGCCTCTTTGTGCCATATCGAATGATCCCAACGATCTCCAATCTCTTACGCCGGCACATTTTTTAACTCAGGAACCAGTAAATTCTGGTCTACCTGATCCTGATTTGTCACACATCCAACTTAACAGGCTAAATAGGTGGCAACTTATTCAGCGAATGCATGCTGATTTTTGGCAACGTTGGCAGCAGGAGTACCTGCATACCTTGCAACAACGAGCAAAGTGGTGTGAGGACAGTGATCGTATTGAGATTGGCACGCTAGTTTTAATAAAAAATGAACAAAGGCCCCCCCTCCAATGGGCTATGGCTCGCGTTACCGCAGTGCATCCAGGCGCTGACGGGATTGTTAGAGTCGTAACTCTAAAAACTCCAAACGGAGTTATGCAGCGGCCAGTTGTAAAAGTGTGCCCGCTGCCAGTAAACTAATTTTACAATTTATACCTATTTCCTCTACTGATACACTAGCGGTATAGATTCGTATGGTTACAACCGCGTATATTTATTTTCTTTTATTTTAATTTTTTTTTTTACGCCCCCGTGGTCTATGGTTGGGAAAATAATGAGCAGGAAATTTCTCTTATTTTTCCTTATGTTTTTTTTATATATATTTAAGTTACCTGGGTTGAAAACCTTAGGTTTTGGTGGGTGGAATGTTCGCTCCGCGAATGTTACTTTTTTAGTTTTTGTTAATTTGTAGTATTTTATTTTATTTTTTAAGTGAGGCCTTCAAAACTCGTAGGCCCTGGCCATTTAAAACATTTCGTGAAAAATAATATTTTTGATCCATAAGGTGGCTCCCTCATTGGCACGTGTGGGAATCAGGAACTAATGATAGAGAAAAAATTGTTAAAAAAACACTTGCTTTTCGGCAGCCATACTGCTCAAGTCATTTTACAAATTACTGTGATTGTGCTATTTCTTTGACAGTCCCATTGACTGTTTGTGTTTCAAAAATACTCAAAACAACGGTCTATAGTGTGCCGACGAAGTTGGAGAAGAATTGGTGAGATCATGCAAGTGGGGCGCCCCAGGACCGACAGGAATCACACAAGAGGTTAGTGCCATTCGCCACTTTATGATCAGCTTTTTTTCTCGCCATTTCTTACTTTGGACAAGCTTACACCTTGGCCCTAGAGTTTTTTGAGGTATCCATAAATTGTGTGATAACTTAAAAACCAGCAACATTAATTAATTACAGTCCATTTATAATAATTTTCGTGATGTTGAACTCCGGCGATTCACCAGAAGAATTTCGTAAAGCGAGAGAGTTTATAGAAGAGCAAATCAATATCTTTGAAACTAAGAGTAGTTCGGGACGCACAAACCTTATTCAACATTTCATCAACACTGGCGATGCCCAACCAATAAGACAGCCCCCAAGAAGACTACCAATGGCCAAACAAGAAGAAGTTCACAATCTTATTAATAAAATGCTCAGTGACGGTGTTATTGAAGAGTTATCAAGTCCTTGGTCATCTCCTGTGGTGTTGGTCACTAAAAAGGATGGAAGTACTAGAAACTTAACCATGTCACCAAGAAAGATAGTTACCCACCGCCAAGAATAGACGACACATTAACAACATTGGCAGGATCATATTGGTTTTCTACTCTTGACCTAAAAAGTGGGTATTGGCAAGTAGGATTCTTTGAAAGAGATAAAGAGAAGACAGTATTCTCTGCTGGCAGTGGACTTTATCAGTTTAATGTGATGCCATTTGGCCTATGCAATGTCCCAGCTACATTTGAAAGACTAATGGAAGTCGTTCTACGAGGCCTTACTTGGAAAACCTGCTTAGTCTATTTGGATGATGTCATAGTAATGGGAAAATCATTTCAACATCATCTAGACAATTTACGAGAAGTATTTTCAAGAATCAGGAATGCAAATCTTGAATTAAACTCAAAGAAATGTTTTCTATTTGCTTTGCTTACGTCACTAGTGGACGTCTGATCAGCGCGCTTTATTTAATACACATTGAAATCGTGAGTTTTTTCCGCTTTTTTCTTGCTTTGCTTTGCAAACAAACTTTTGATTCGTGTTAGTAAATATAATTAATAATTTCATTCATTCAAAACAAATGATTTGATAAAGTTTGCTCTGAGAGCTGAATTTTTCTACCAGATGATATGTTGGAGTTTCTTTTTTAAATAGTTGAAAGTTTTAGAATAGAAGTAGGATTTTTTCTAAAAGTTTAATCAATTTAAATCATTAGATGTATAATGTATTGTTTTAGTTGCGGATATAATAAAATACACTTATATTATGTAGTAACAAAAAGGTGATGATATTTCAGATCTAAAATTGTAATATTAATTATATTATTATGTCAAAAACCAGTCAGTTCGTTGGAGAAAACAGCCAAATAAGATGTTTTTCAACTTCTTATGCTTTAAATCAATAGATTTTCATAAGTTTTTTCAAATGATTTACATTGTTTGTGTTATAAGTTGTTTTTATCCCACCCAGCACCCGTTTTCACTCCTCCTGTAACATGTTTCTGAAAACTTCTATAAAGAGACTAAAAAAACTTAAGAAAAAAACTGAAACTAAACTTGGAGAAACTGTCTACAAAATAAACTTTCCAATAATCAGTTTAATCAAAAAAGTACGTTTGCGGCATAATTACCAATTTTCTTCAATGTGATTAATTTAATGAGCAAGGAGTTTCCAAAAATCCAAAAAAATTAAAAGTTTATATAAATATAATAATATAAAAGTATATATATTTATATTTCTACACTGAAAGAGGGAACACAAAGCTTTTATTTCAATAATAAATTAATGTGCTTTCTTTATATCAATTCACTTAATTCACATTTCTAAAGGTTTATCATAACAAAAACATTTCATGTAAAAAAAAGCCAAGTACGCAAAAGTGGTATTCCGTAAAAAGAATTGAGATAAAAGTAAAGCCAAGTTCTACAATACAAATTTCAAAATGAATGGTTCTTACTAGTTTGGAAATGTTTTTTTAAACTTTGCTATTCCAGCCAAACTTCTTTACGTTCAATTTCCTAAGAGGCATTTGCAGCCGTAATAGCCAAATTTAGAAAAACATTTCCAAACTAGTAAGAACCATTCATTTTGAAATTTGTATTGTAGAGCTTGGATTTACTTTTATCTCAATTCTTTTTACGGAATACCACTTTCGCGTACCTGACTTTTTTTTACATGAAATGTTTTTGTTATGATTTCACTGCTTTTTTAAGGGATTTGGATAATATTTAAGTTTTAAAGTGGTTAAATATGCGGGATATTGTTCAAAAATTTTGCAATGCAAAATCTTGAGTTTTTTTATATTTTACTATGGTTTTATCATAATTCTCATCAGCCTTCGAAAGCTCAGCTCTCTAGTGTTCCTGGAAGTAGGCAATGTTAATTTTACATAACTTTACATGTATAGGGAAGGAAATTAAATTAAAATCTTAGCGTTTTTAAATTTTTTCCTATAGTTTCATCATAGTTCTCATCAGTCTTCCAAAGCTCAGCTCTCTAGCGTTTCTGGAAGTGGACAATGCTAATTTACATAACTTTACATTTATAGGGGAGGGAAGTTAATTAAACTTTGGGGTTTTTTAATTTTCTTTTATAGTTTTATCATAGTTCCTATCGGCCTTCCAAATCTCAGCTTTCGAGCGTTTCTGGAAGTGGACAATGTTACTTTTACATAACTTTACATGTATAGGGGAGGGAAATAAATTAGAATTTTGGGTTTTTTGATTTTTTTCAGGGGTTGGTCATAATCAGTCTGCCAAATTTCAGTTTTGCAGCATGTCTGGAAGTACAGTAGAATTTTGATGATCTATATATGAGTGAGTAACAATTTCGACGTTTTTTGAAATTTCGTAACTATTTTAGTACTCTTTGGAATTCATGAAACTTGGAGGGATTGTTAACTCCATGGAAATCTACGAATGCACAAAGTTTGAGATTCCTAGCTCATTCCGAAGTAGAGTTTTAGATAGTTCAAATATCGGCTGAAATGTTTTAAGAAAAAGTGCCTCAGATTTACCTCCTAAATAGTCAGCCACACCGTCAAATTAATGAAAAAACGCAAAAAAACGGAGGTAAAAACGTCAAAAACACCTTAAAATCACACGGACTCTCAATACAAACGAAGCAACTGGTCCGCTGGTGACGTAAGCAGACACTGTTCGTCTCGCTTGAGCGGCGCTAACATAGAGTTAAATGGAAATAAGCACTCCTAGGATCGTTGCACGCAACCAACCCTCCTACGCATTGGCGGCTGCTAAAGGAGCGCAACGCAAAATTAAATCTTCCCTTACGACATGATTGTCTAGTCCTTTTTATTATCTGTGGTTAACAACGAGCGATTATATGGGTAAACTATTTGAACGTAAATAATTACGAGCCGGCAGCGCCGTGCGGGTTAAGGTTTTAATTGCACCCGTTTTTCAGAGGTGTATGGGTGGCTGTTCTCGCGCGGGGGAGGGAGTAATGTTTGTTTTTGTTGACGTCGGCCATCATCATCGTGCCTAAACGGCCGTTGCCCTTTCTAGTGTTGCCGGTTCTATCCTTATTGAAGACGTATGAATTTGTTTTAATTTGGGGTTTGTCAGTAAAAAAAAGTCTGGCCGGTCGCGTGTCATTATGTGTTTTCGTTATTGTTTGTTTATAGAATGGAAATAAATACCGTCGATTACATAATTAACTGTACAAATTTAAATACGTTGACATATGAACTTCGATTACAAATGAAATCTTTAGGGCTACATAGACCGCACCTAAAAATTAACCTATAAAATCTTATAATAGAAAATTTTTAAAAAATTATACGATGCTCAACAATGGTTGTGCGGTTGTGAAAAAAGAGATGCTTTTTTTTGCTCTATTTGTCTTGTTATGAACAATCCACGAAGTGATCCTTTTGTGCAAAGGTAGTGTGTGATATCAAGCACTTTAGTGAAAAGTTAAAAAGACACAAAGTAAGTGGTATTCATTTAAATAACCGCATAGAACTTTCTATGCTAGGCAAGACTGATATCAGGTGCCAATTGAATAGTACCTATAGGCAAAACATTACCGAACATAATGAAAATGTGACAAAAATTAGACATCTAGGTTAATAGATTGTTTAAAATTCTGTGGGATTTGTGATGTTGCTCTACGGGGCCATAAAAAGGAAAGGCGAATGGACTTTATCTATAAACAAATAAACTAAAAACTACACCAAGTAGCTGCTTGTTTTGAAAATTCTAAAAAAAAAATGTTTCGGTAAGTTTTTTTATCACATTTTTTATGCAATTTAAATTTCTGCCCCCAAATTTATAACATCATCAGCCGCCACAGCTTCTTTGTAACTTTTTTTAGTTAAATTATGGACCATGAAATGCTTGCTTGCTTGGGAAGGGCGAAAAAATATCGAAACACAAAATAATGAAAACAGAAAATATCGAAAATACAAAATATCGAAAACATACAAAATATCGAAACTACAAAATATCGAAACCACAAACTATCGAAACTACAAAATATCGAAACTACAAAATATCGAATCACAAAATATCGAAAATACAAAATATCGAAAATACAAAATATCGATAATACAAAATATTGAAAATACAAAATATCGAAAATACAAAATATCGAATCACAAAATATCGAACATACAAAATATCGAAATTAACAAATATCGAAAATCAAAAATAGAAAATTTCGAAACCTTAACCTAACCCGACCCTGACTTAACCTAACCTAATCTAACTAAACCTAATCTGACCTAACCTCATAAAAATAGAAAAATTTTCCTGACTTCTTTCCCGAGATCCTAGAGAGTGTGAATCCGGACCGAACCGAACCGAACCGAACCGAACCGAACCGAACCGAACCGAACCGAACCGAACCGAACCGAACCGAACCGAACCGAACCGAACCGAACCGAACCGAACCGAACCGAACCGAACCGAACCGAACCGAACCGAACCGAACCGAACCGAACCGAACCGAACCGAAACGAACCGAACCGAACCGAACCGAACCGAACCGAACCGAACCGAACCGAACCGAACCGAACCGAACCGAACCGAACCGAACCGAACCGAACCGAACCGAACCGAACCGAACCGAACCGAACCGAACCGAACCGAACCGAACCGAACCGAACCGAACCGAACCGAACCGAACCGAACCGAACCGAACCGAACCGAACCGAACCGAACCGAACCGAACCGAACCGAACCGAACCGAACCGAACCGAACCGAACCGAACCGAACCGAACCGAACCGAACCGAACCGAACCGAACCGAACCGAACCGAACCGAACCGAACCGAACCGAACCGAACCGAACCGAACCGAACCGGACCGGACCGAACCGAACCGAACCGAACCGAACCGAACCGAACCGAACCGAACCGAACCGAACCGAACCGAACCGAACCGAAACGAACCGAACCGAACCGAACCGAACCGAACCGAACCGAACCGAACCGAACCGAACCGAACCGAACCGAACCGAACCGAACCGAACCGAACCGAACCGAACCGAACCGAACCGAACCGAACCGAACCGAACCGAACCGAACCGAACCGAACCGAACCGAACCGAACCGAACCGAACCGAACCGAACCGAACCGAACCGAACCGAACCGAACCGAACCGAACCGAACCGAACCGAACCGAACCGAACCGAACCGAACCGAACCGAACCGAACCGAACCGAACCGAACCGAACCGAACCGAACCGAACCGAACCGAACCGAACCGAAACGAACCGAACCGAACCGAACCGAACCGAACCGAACCGAACCGAACCGAACCGAACCGAACCGAACCGAACCGAACCGAACCGAACCGAACCGAACCGAAACGAACCGAACCGAACCGAACCGAACCGAACCGAACCGAACCGAACCGAACCGAACCGAACCGAACCGAACCGAACCGAACCGAACCGAACCGAACCGAACCGAACCGAACCGAACCGAACCGAACCGAACCGAACCGAACCGAACCGAACCGAACCGAACCGAACCGAACCGAACCGAACCGAACCGAACCGAACCGAACCGAACCGAACCGAACCGAACCGAACCGAACCGAACCGAACCGAACCGAACCGAACCGAACCGAACCGAACCGAACCGAACCGAACCGAACCGAACCGAACCGAACCGAACCGAACCGAACCGAAGCGAAGCGAAGCGAACCGAACCGAACCGAACCGAACCGAACCGAACCGAACCGAACCGAACCGAACCGAACCGAACCGAACCGAACAGAACAGAACAGAACAAAACCGAACCGAACCGAACCGAACCGAAACGAAACGAAACGAAACGAAACGAACCGAACCAAACCGAACCGAACCTGACATCCTTGTTCTCACTGAAACTAAAATCAGTTCTGCAACACCTATTGTGAACTATCTTTATCCCGGCTATGACCTACACCACCGATTTCGACATAATTTTGGGATCTGTGTGTACAATAAAAATGACCTTTCATGTCATCGAGAGGAGAAGCTAGAACCAGCGAACCTCGATATCATATGGCTGAAATTCACCTCAAAGTCACCGACCAAGTTCATTTGCTGCCTCTACCGACCGCCAAGTAACACCGAGTATCAAAACTTTTTTGCGACATTATCCGAAAACTGTGATGATGATGATTGATGATTCATATGTGAGTGGGCCTTGCAGCCCTTCCACTGCGACCACCAGTGGGTCTATTGTGGCTCACTTTTGAGTGGTTTCTCACCACTGTATGCCTAATCCTCCAAAAAGGCCGGCTATCAGTTTGGGTGAGACACTGTTCAGATCTTCTGAGTCGATCTGAGGTTTACCGAAAGTATTCTGACGTAAACGTGCAATAGCCGGACATTCGCACAGTACATGTCTGACTGTTTCGTCATCCTCCATACAGAGTCTACATTCGGTCTCTGTTAGTCCCATTCTGTGCATGGGCACTCTCAGTCGACAGTGACCCGTATAAAGACCAGTCACTATACGTATCTCCTGTCTGGTAAGTCCAATAATGTTCCTGGCTCTGTTTCTACAAGGTCCTTTAATGAACTCTTTAGAGTGAGCCAGTTCTGGTATATTTATCTAGTATTGTTGGAAGCTATTCTCCATCCATTTTAATATGGTTGATTTAGCAGCATTGTATGATATCCCCAGGGCTGGCTCGGGGCCGAAAAACTCGGCAGATGCCGCTTTCCTCGCTGCTAGGTCTGCGGCCTCATTTCCCTCGTGCCCAGAATGCCCTGGTATCCATACTAATGATACATTGTTAGCGCTACCAAGCGCATTCAGCGAATCTTTACAGCTCCTCACGGTTCTCGATGAGACCGTATAGGAATCAAGCGCTCTTAAGGCTGCTTGACTGTCGGAGAAGATTTTTATTGTCCTGTTGTTCCATTTGTGGTCAGTAATCCACCGGGCACACAGTTCAATGGCTACGAGTTCGGCTTGAAATATAGTAGCCAATTGACCGAGACTATGTTTAATCTCGACTTTTTCTTGAATACTAACAACTCCAGATCCAACGCCCGAAGGCATTTTGGATCCGTCGGTATACCAGAAGCTATCGTTATTTGAAAAATTGGTCCTGTTCTTTAACCAGTCCTCCCTCTCCGGGAGGATAATGTTGTATAGCTTTCTGCTGTACACCGTGTTGGGCATGACGTCGGATATCATTCCTAGAGTTGCATCCAACTCTTGTTCCCTTATTAGGGCTGTTGATATCAGTTTGTTTGCCCTGCCATCCTGGTGGTTGGCTCTTATTCTGTATGTTGCTCTTCGTGCCTCCGCCTCTAAGAAAATGTGAAGCGGAGGTAAGTTTAGTAAGCATTCAAGCGCAGTCGATGGGCTAGAGCTCATTGCACCACATATGGCAAGACTGGCTTGTCGTTGTAAGCTGGTTAGTTTGGCCCTTGAGGTTCTTTGATGTCCCTTCTCGAACCAGACTATTGCGCCATACGCAATCATTGAATACATTTGTTTGGGGCTAGTGCCCCAGGTTTTTCCGCAAATTCTTTTGCACGTCCATAAGGACAGTGTGGCTTTGCGGGTTACTTTTTCCATATGGGCATTCCAGGTAAGAGTTTTATCTAGAGTGACCCCTAGGTATTTCCCCTCTGATGCAAATGGAATTATTTCACCGTTAAGCTCCGGAGGAGTCAGGAAATCAAACTTCCTTTTACGGGTGAACGGTATAATAACTGTTTTGCTAGGATTTACAGACATCTGTTCCCTGTCACACCAGTCTTTTACCGTGTTTATTACTTCTTGTATCTTTCCAGAGAATTCACTCTCTGGAATGTCTCTAATGATTGCTCCTACGTCATCTGCGTATCCCAATACCTCTACATCCAGCGATTCCAAGATGGCAAGAAGATCATCGACCAGTAGAGACCACAGGAGGGGAGACAAAACTCCTCCTTGTGGACAGCCTCTAGCAGCTCTGAAGCTTACCATCTCATCGTTAAGAGTTGTTTCAATCACTCGATTCTCGAGTGTGCACCTGATGAATCCTGTGACGGTAGATTCTATTCCTCGGGCGCACGCTGATTCAAAGAGGGAATTGGGTAGTGCATTGTTAAATGCTCCTTCTATATCAAGAAAAACACCTACTGCGATGCCTTTTGCATCGAAGGTTTCCTTGATTTTTCCAACAAGGTTGTTTAAAGCTAGTTCTGTTGACTTCCCTGCTTGGTATGCATATTGGTTTGCATTAAGCGGGTGGGCCATTAAGGCGCCACCTCTGATATGTACGTCTATTATCTTTTCCAAGCCTTTCAACAGAAATGAGGTGAGGCTTATGGGTCGAAGCGATTTTGGAGTATTATCTGCCCGACCCGCCTTAGGTATGTAACTACCTTAACTTTAGTCCAGCTGGTTGGAATATAATTCCATGCTAGGCTGGCTCTATACAGTTTCACCAGGCAAAGTACTAGCACTTCCAGGCCTTTTTGTACTAGCACTGGAAGAATACCATCTAGGCCCGGTGATTTGTATGGTTCAAAAGACGTGAACGCCATTTTGATCTTATTTGAATTGATAATTTTTTTGCAATTTTCCAATCCGCCTGTTTGGGGCGATGTCCATGGGTCAATTGCTCAGGAATATTCCCGTTTTCAAGAAGTGTGCTTCCTGGGAAATGATGCTCTGCCAGTGCCTCCAGGGATTCCCTTTCAGATTTTGTGAAGGTGCCATCCGAGAGCTTTATTGCTCCAAGTTTGTTTGCTGGCTCTTTAGACAGAATTTTATGGATTCGAGTTGTGTCCGGAAGCTTTGTGAGCCCATGACAGAACCTCCTCCATGACTCTCTTTTGGCACTTCTGATTTGTTTGTTATATTCGTTGAGGGAGGCACGGTAGCTTTCCCAGTTGCCCGTCTCCTTTGCCCGATTAAATAGGCGTCTAACCTCTTTTCCTTTTTTGAACAAAGAATTGTTCCACCAAGACATACCGCGATTATCAGTTTTGGTTTTAAGAGGAGAATTTTCGTGATACGCGGTTATAATAGCCTCCCTTAGTTGTTCAGAGGCCATTTCTATTTTATCACGATCCCACACGTCGGTCATTGCTGAGTTCAGCTTTTCTTGGAGGGATCTGACATATCCACTCCAATCTGTGCTTTTTGGGTCTCTGTATTGAATTGTTTTTGTAGGTCCCATACCGACGGTGAATTGTATATGATTGTGGTCTGACAGAGAGGGCTCATCTGTAACCCTCCAGTCAGTGATCTTATTGCTAATTAGTTTTGTGCTTATTGTTAGATCTAGTACCTCTGCCCTATTTTGACCGACAAAGGTTTGTTTGGAGCCAACATTATTTACAAAAAGCCCCTCCCCTATAACTTAGTGGAACAGATGCTCACCCCTTCTGTTGATGTCTGTGCTGCCCCACACTGTGTGGTGCGCATTCGCATCACAGCCCAGGATGAGCTGTACGTTCCTCTCTTTGCAGTATGCAATCAGGTTAGCTGCCTCTGCAGTGGGAGGCAGTGGTGCTTCTCTGTCACCCGGAAAATATGCTGAGCAGACGACTAGTTCTGTCATGCCTTGCTCACCGGGGACGATTAATCGTAGCGCTACTAGGTCATCAGTACAGAAATCTGAGAGGACAAAGTAGTTAATATCTTTTCTTATAAGAATAGATGCTCGTGGTCTAATACCTGAGTTATGTGTGATGATGTTACCAAGAGTTCGGCTAAGTCCAGCTACTTGGTTCATACTTGATAGCCACGGTTCTTGCAACAGGGCAATGTCCAGCCTCTGCTGCTTGAAAACTCTACCAAGAGTGTACGTTGCTGTCTTGGTATGGCGTAGATTTACTTGTATCAAGTGCAGGCCTTGATGTTCTCGTTGTTGTGCGCCTGCCATGATCCAAACAACTTTTGGTTTTGTATGTTATGAGTTCGGGCATTCATATTGGAGCCCTTGTCAGTGGTGTCACCGTCGCTTTTAAGCAGTTGATTTTTCCACTCAAGTTCTGGTGGTGGAGTTGGAGCTGGAGTTGGTATGACCTCCAGCTCCATAGGGGCCTCTTCGGCACTCCTTTGTTGGTTGGATCTTGCAGGCCTATTCGGCACTGCTTCTCCTTCGGAGTTTTTACCTCCTCCGTGAGGGTTAATGAGTGATTGGCCCTCTCCATAATCCATGGGGCCAGCGGCAGCAACCAGGGCTTTAACCCGGTCTGAACTACCGGTGAGATTAGTACTCACCTGGGGTACAAAAAGATTTTTATCACTCATGATAGCCAGTCGGCTAGCCAGCATTTTATCCCTACTGCCAGGTCCCCCCAACCCCAAACTGTGATAGTATACAGTCTAACTATCCACATGCGGAAATTGTTTTTTTAGGCGACTTCAACGTCCACAATATACCCTGGCTAAAACACCACAACAAAACAGATAATGAAGGCAGGGAAGCAGAAGCTTTTGCCATAAGTTGTGGTCTAACGCAGCTTGTCGATGAACCTACCCGTATCTCAGAAAGGGGTGAATTTGCAGCGCTTTTAGACTTGTTCCTAACTACAAATCCTGACTTGTACACAATTCAAGTAGATCCCCCACTTGGTTCATCCGATCATAAACTTATAAGAACAAAGTGCGAATTGTTCATACCGCCAAGCCAACAATCACTTCCTCGTAAAATGTGGCACTATAAATCGGCAAAATGGAATGACCTTAAACAGTTTTACCTGGATTTTCCATGGCAAGAGGTTTGCTTTAAAACAGCTGATCCCACTATTTGCTGTAATGAAATAACAAAAGTAATCTTATCTGGAATGGATGCATATATCCCACATACAATAAAACGCAGAGCTAATGCAAAACCTTCTAATGCAAAACCTTGGTTCAACAGCCAGTGTCAAACGGCTGTACAGAAGAAACACACAGCATATAACCTTTGTAAACGACAAGAAACCGCTAAAAACCACACAGAATTTATAGAAGAATTTTCAAAACCAAAATACATAGTGTTATACGCAACTATTTAGTTGCAAAATTTCTATTGACGCCGCCAAAGAAACATACAATCAAAGAATAAAAAACAGGTTGCTGAATTGTCCAAGTAGTTCTAGGTCCTTTTGGTCTCTTGCAAAAGCCGTTGGATCAAACTTCACCAAGTCATCCATACCACCACTTACAGATAAAAATACTTACTTAGCCACAACATCAGAGGAAAAAGCCAATATGCTGGCCAAAATCTTTTCCTCCAACTCAAACCTAACAGTGCCAAATGGAAAAACTCCACCGTTCATTGAAAGGGTTTCCCACAGTATGCCAGAGATACCCTTTTGTCACAGAGAAATACTAAAATCCCTTAAAAAGTTGGATACAAACAAAGCAATGGGTCCAGATGGCATTCCCGCGATAGTACTCAAAAATTGTGCTGCGAACTCACCCCAATTTTCGCAAAATTATTCAATTTATCTTATAGGCAAGGAGTCACAGTAAACTAATTATTTATAGTAAGGAAAGCACCCCGGTATTTTCATAATAGTGTTATACATACCCCCTGTATACATTAGTTGGGAATACGAAGTTCGAGAGGCGCTGATTACAGACCGTCACCCCTTGTATAAAAATATTATGGACAGAGTTCTCCGCTGTCGCAATATATATTAACCGCTACTCTTGGTATATTTTGACAATTTGTTTTTGATTATGACTGACATTGACTTTAGCAAAATTTTTCGTTTGTGGATGCAATTTTTTGTTATTTTTCGACTTTTTACCTTAATTTTTATGGTGTGTTTTGCTAAATTATGACCAATCGGTATTTTGTGCGTTTTGATGGGGGCGATCCATCGCTTAAGAAATTGAAAAGAAAACAATGTTGTGTTGGTGGGTGCGAAGACTATGTTAGCAAGCGCCATTGCCTTCCCAAACGAAGCAATTGGATGAGTGGCTAAAAATATTTCGCCCTAAAAACTGGCTAACTTTGAAGAAAGACGAAATTTAAGTTAAATATATAGTGTGTGATTTGAACCAGGACAGAGTTTAAAATGTTTAGTTTTAAATTTTAATATTTAGAAAACAAGCGCGGATCTAGGTCAAAATCAAGGGGGGGAAGGGTTAAAATCGACGATATTTTTTTATTAAACTTTTGTACCATGTGCTAAAAGTGCATTTTTTTATTCTAGGGGAGTAATTACCACGTTACCCCACCTCGAATCCGCGCTTGGAAAAACATAGTTTATTTCACTATATTTATATACAGGTCCGGCATAATGATCTCACACATTAAAAACGCCATTGTAAATGCTATTTAGATTTTTTTTTCTACTGAAACTCTATTCTATACCATTGGTTTTTATTAAGTTTTGAAATTTACAGAGTCCATGTGCGGCGGCCATTTTTTTCGATACACATTTAAAGCTGATTTCTGAAAGTTTCACTCGTACAGTAGCTTAAAAGCGATATACTTTACTTTAATTTAAAAAGCTTACGTAACATTTTTTTAACACCCAAATATAATATAATAATGTTTAATTTAAATACATTTGTACACAGTGGCGTATATGCGGGGTGGGGGCGGGGGACCCGGACCCCCCATGAAGCTAAGATTTTTTTTAGATATTTTCCACCTATTTCATGAATACAAAGATAAAATAGCATAAAATACGACCTTATGAGGTCTCGGCCCCCCTAGAAACTGTCTCGGGCCCCCCCGAAACTTGTTCCTATATACGCCACTGTTTGTACATCACATAGCTAAAAGAATCAGGCACACCTCTAATGGGATTTCTGTAATCCGTCAAACTCCATGAAGTTTTGGTATGTTGTAGATTGTACCTTTCTTATAAAAAGTTCTCAGGGGCCCAACTCAAATTAATGACCAGTTTTTGAAATACAGGGTGTTAAAAGTGATAATGTCCAAGAAGCATAATGGCTCTTTAGACGGCTTTTCCAAACATATGCGCAATGTTACTATTACATGTATTTACGATTTATTTATTATTTTTAATCTGTACCTTTAAAACATTCTCTACAGGGTGTTTAAGTAAATATTATTCGAAAGTGATAACGAGAAACAAGCGTTAGTGTGTTTTAGATTGAATCTTTCGTATAAAAAGTTTTATGGGCCCAACTTAAATTAGTGTCCAGTTTATAAAATAGAGGGTGTTAAAAGTAATAATGTCCAAGACGAATTAATTATCTTTAGACGGATTTTCCAAACACTTATGCAATTTTACTGTTTCATATATTTACGATTTATTTATTATTTTTAATCTGTACCAATAAAACATTATCCACAGGGTGTTTTAATAAATATTAGTCAAAATTTTTACTGAGAAGCATTATAGCTTTTTACAGGGCACGGTACAGATGTACAAAACGCTTAAATATTTTTTAATATTATTTAAATTACATTTGCCGAAACACCCTGTATTAAATACATAATAAGTCAAGAACCATTAAAAAACTAATAACTACTATCTCTATATGTTATAGTAACATTTCGTATATGTTTGGAAACTCCATCTAAAGAGCTATTATGCTTTTTGAACATTATTACTCAACACTCTGTATTTCAAAAACTGGAAATTCATTTACGTGGGCCCATCATAAGAACATCTGACCATCAAGTTTCAGTCTACAACATACTAAAGCTTGTTTCTCAATAAAACCTTCGAGTAATATTTACTTAAACACCCTGTATATAATGTTTTACGGGTACAGATAAAAATAAAGAATAAATCGTAAATGTGTGTAATAGTAACATTGCGTATATATTTGCAAAACACTTCTAAAAAGCTATAATGCTTTTTGGACATTATCACTTTCAACACCTTGTATTTTAAAAACTGGTAATTAATTTAGGTTGGGCCCATAAGAACTTTTGATACAAAAGGTTCAACCTAAAACACAATAAAGCTTGTTTCTCATTAACACTTTCGAATAATATTTACTTAAACACCCTATACGGTTTTAAAGATATAGATTAAAAGAAATTAATAAATCGTAAATACATGAAATAGTAACATTGCGCATATGTTTGGCAAAGCCGTCTAAAGAGCCATTATGCTTCTTGGACATTATCACTTTCAACACCCTGTATTTCAAAAACTGGTCATTAATTTGAGTTGGGCCCCTGAGAACTTTTGATAAGAAAGGTTCAGTCTACAACAAACCAAAATTTCGTGAAGTTTGACGGAGTACGGAAATCATAAGTGCATTGCATAAGTTTATATTTTTCATTAAAAAACAATTAAAAAAGTTTCCGTTGATAGAAAAATACTATATTTGCATTATATTATGTGTAAAGCATTGTAATAATTAAGTTAATGTATTCTATGCACTAATAAAAAGGAATTTTCTGCAGAATATTCGTCAAAGAGCCTTTTTTTACTAGAAAATTATCCTCTCAAGGAAATTTATGTACCTATATCAATGGAAAACAAACTTCTAAAGCTTAGATTTAATTTTAAAAAATTCAACTTTCCTTTTTATTGTTGCTAGTAGCCATTAATAAAAAAAATTCTTTGATTGAGCATCCTTACTAATTGGTGTTTATAGAGTGTTTTTAGGCACATTGAGCGTTGACACAAAAAACTCATTCTTATCAGCGCGCAAAGTTTAAATTTAACACTATGTATTTAATTGACGAGTAGAATGGATTTTTTGGTGTTAAAATTCAATTTGATAAAAACTTTTCAAAACACCATATTATAAGATGTAGCTTGATTGGAGAACGATTGCATTGATGGCTATGAGCATCCGGTATACAATAAATTGAAAAGCCACCCTGTAGCTTAGAGACAATCTGCGCAAGCGTTATATTGTTTCAAATCCCCCTGTAAATGTTTAGTACGGAATACGAAGTTAGAGAGGCGCTGGTTTTTCCACGGCACCCCGGTATACTGCGCCAATTGAGTAATAAAACTCCCACCATGTAAGTGTCTGGTCTATCTCTGTCATTCGTCTATGCAAGGAGTATATCCATCATCATGGAAGTCTGCCGCAGTACAACCCATTCCAAAGAAAGGAAAAAAGACAGATCCTTTAAACTATAGACCAATTGCTCTACTTCAGGTGATATCAAAAGTAATGGAAAGAGTTGTGAACAATCACCTAACCAAGTACTTGGAAAAGTACAAAATTATCAACGACAAGCAATACGGATTTCTAAAATATAGGTCAACTGGCGATTTACTTACATACGTCATTCACTTATGGCAAAAAGCAATTGAGTTGCAAGGTGAAACAAGAACCATTGCCTTAGATATATCTAAAGCATTCGATAAAGGCTGGCATGAAAATCTGCTCAACAAGCTCAAAGCAACGGGATTGTCGCCGAGACTTTGCACTTGGTTTGAAAGTTACCTTAAGGATAGATCCATTTATGTTGCACTGGATGGCCGGAACTGCAACTCTTACCAAATAAATGCTGGTGTATCACAGGGAGCAATCCTTTCGCCAACACTTTTTCTGATTTACATAAATGACCTCATAGATAAAACAGTAAATCCACTTTATTGCTTTGCAGATGATGGCAATGTAGTCTACTCAGTCATACCACCCACATGTCTCTCCGCACGTGAATTCCATTACTGAGATATCACAGATAAATAACGACTTGGTGATAATAGAGGACTGGGGCAACAAAAACCTTGTACAGTTCAACGCGCAGAAAACCCAAGCAGCCCTGTTTTCAAAGAAGACCTGCACCGGTGAGCCAAACATCATGCTATCTGGAAGTGCTGTCGAATTGCAGAGCCAGTTGAACATCTTAGGCACAGTCACGTGACAGATATAGCTAAAAGGGCGTCCCAAAAGCTTGGGGTGCTATTTCGTACAAGACATCTGTATACACCAAGCCAACTGCTGACACTCTAAAAAGCCCAGATTCGACCAACTATGGAGTACTGCTCACATATATGGAGGGCGGCACCCAAACATACACAGAAAAAAGTGTTTATTTGAACCAAAAAAATATTATTTGACTCAACCAAATTCGTTATTTCAATAGGTCCAAAACGTCCTCTTGTTTGGTTCAAATAAAAATATTTATTGTTTTCAAATAACTAATTTAGTCTCTTTAAATAACATTTATTTGATGCGTTAGAGTTATTTGGTTTATTTGACAAACAAAAATACATTTAAATCAAATAATTTGAAATATTTAAACCAAATACTACTAATTTATTTATTTGCCATAACAAGTTTATTTCAAACAAACAAATATGTTGGTTGGTAAAAATAAAATAATTCTTTAACGTGACTGTTTTCTTGATTGAAGTAAAAATATTTATTGTTTTCAAATAACTAATTTAGTCTCTTTAAATAAGATTTATTTGATTCGTTAGAAATATTTGGTTTAATTGACAAACAAAAATACATTTAAATCAATTAATTTGAAATATTTAAACCAAATACTAATAATTTATTTATTTGCAATAACAAGTTTATTTCAAACAAACAAATATGGTGGTTGGTAAAAATAAAATAATTCTTTAACATGACTGTTTTCTTTGATTGAAATAAAAATATTTATTGTTTTCAAATAACTAATTTAGTCTCTTTAAATAAGATTTATTTGATGCAAAAAAACATTATTTTACTCAACCAAATTCGTTATTTCAATAGGTCCAAAACGTCCTCTTATTTGGTTAAAATAAAAATATTTATTGTTTTCAAATAACTAATTTAGTCTCTTTAAAAAATGTTTATTTGATGCGTTAGAGTTATTTGGTTTAATTGACAAACAAAAATACATTTACATCAAATAATTTGAAATATTTACACCAAATACTATTAATTTATTTATTTGCAATAACAAGTTTATTTCAAACAAACAAATATGGTGCTTGGTAAAGATAAAATAATTCTTTAACATGACTGTTTTCTTTGATTGCTTTAAAAAACTTATTACTTCTTCATATAAATTAATTTGTTTAATATTCTAGGCATATTTTTTTGTCTTAATATTAAAATTTATTTAATAACTGACATTTATTAAGTAAATTTTTTAAATTATTTTACTTGATGTAAATAAATATTTGTTTAAACTTATAATATATTTTGTTGAATTTAAGTAAATATTTCTATGAGAACAAGAGTTAACTTATTTCACAATACAAAAACATATTTTCCAACAAACAAATAGGGTAGTTAGTAAACCTAAAATAATTGTTTGAATTTACCGTTTTTCTTGATTGTTTTAAAAAACTTATTGTTTTTTCTTAATAAATAATTTGTTTAATCTTCTCAATATATTTTTTGTCTTACTAACATAATTTATTTAATAACGAACTTTTATTTGTAAAATTATTTTGTTTATTATAAATAAATGTGTGTTAAATATAAGTAAATATTTATTATTGCAAGTTTATTTCAAACAAACAAATAGGGTACTTGGTAAACCAAATGATTGTTTTCCTTGATTGCTTTACAAAATATTGCTTCTTATTTAAATTATTTTTTTAATATTCCTAATTTATTTTCTTGTCGCTTTAACAAAATGTATTTAATTAGATTAGACATTTAATAAACAGTTACATGATTACCCGTCAGAATACTGCGTTGTACAAGTAAACACAAATGTTTTGCACGAAAAAAAAGTATTTTAATTCAAAAATAGGCAGGTAGGTACAAAAAACATGTAAAATTGTAAAAACGTTTAAAGGCAAATTAACATAAAATTAACCAAATATGCATAAAACAAAAATACTTCCTAAATACTAATTAGATTATACTTGTGTAATCTTTTCCAAGGTATAAATAAGACCACTAACCTATATAAAGGGTGACCCAAAACCCTGAGACCTCCCTAATATCTTCGAAATCAAAATAAACAGAGAAGTCAAATTTCACATACTCAGATGGTTTGCAAAAAGTATCTTTTTTGATGCTAATATTGGAACCAGTCATTAAGGAGACGTAGCGAAGCCAGCGACGTTACTTTTTAAAATGAAATACCCTGTATATTTTTGCAATTTTGAATAAAGCTTTCCTTTCTGTTTCCAAAAATACCTAATATGCTACGTTTTTATGTAATGGTTTTTAAATAAAATGACAAAACCTTTTCATTAAGAGCAATGAGTTAACCAAGAAAAATTATCGATGACTCTTTGTCTGCTTTACTCTTTTGTTTGTTTTTGTCATTTTATTTCAAAACTGTTAGAGAAAAAGATATTAGGTATAATAGGTAGTTTTGGAAACAGAAAGACAAGGTCTATTCCAATTTGCCAAAATATAGAGCGTATACCGGGTGTTCCAAAGTGAGTGGCCTATTGGATTATTTTGGAAACTATACGATAGAAACTTTTAAAACTTTCTATTCTTACATACGTCCATGTAAAGTATATTTACAAAATACTTTCATAGTTGCGGTGTTGCCATTTGCAGGAAAAGTTGGCTTTATTATTTTAAAAAAACACCATGTATATTTTTCGATTCTTTATGTAGAAAAATTTATGTAATTTTTTTCAACAATTATTGTAAATTTTTTTTGCACAATTTGTTTTCAAAATGGGTATAAAACCAATTTGTGCAAAAATTTTGAATAGATTTGTGCAATGGAATTTGTTGTAAAATTTTAAACAACTGTGCAACTGTTTTTCTTGCACAATGCTTATTGTACAGGCCTGTATAAAAAATACTCTGCCAATCTATGGGCACCTAAGCTCACACTGGGTACTATAGTTATAGTGTATCTACGTGAAAGCTAATATAACTAAAAACTGAAGTATGTTTTATTGAACTCCAGACTCAATTACCTTTCGTTTGATACCACACAAGCCATGTTTTGACTTAAACTCTAAATTTTCAAATCTACCCCCACCCTTTTTTTTTTAAATAAAATGTATTTTGTTTAACGCCAGACTCAATTACCTTTCGTTTGATATCACACACGCCATATTTCCACTTAAACACTAATTTTTGAAATTTACCCCCCCCCCCTTTTTTTTAAATAAACTAAAATGTATTTTGCTTAACTCCAGACTCAATTACCTTTCGTTTGATATCACACAAGCCATATTTTTTCATAAACTCTAATTTTTGAAATCTACCCCCACCCGTTTATTTGGCTTGTGCTTGGTGGATTTTGTTCATTTTTAAATGGGACCATCTCGACCCAAAACCCAGCCTGGGTACCAAATTTTATTAAAATCGGGCAAGCCGTTTTTGAGTTATGCGCGTTGGTCGTTACAGACAGACATACAGACACACAGACAGACAGACAGACATACAGACAGACAGACAGACAGACAGACAGACAGACGGCGCAACAAAAAAGTTTCAAAATCATCTGAAACGCAAAGATATATAAAAATTTTTGAAATCGGAGCAACTTTTTTTTTCTCGAAAAAATTAGGATCACCATAGCTCACACTACTATAGTATAGTATATGTGTGAGCTAAAAATTTCACATATTTTTGCACAATTTGTTGTATATTTTGCATTAATTTTTTTTTAAATTTTGGAAAAATTGCAAAATATTTAAGTATGAAAACATTTTATACAATATTGTGTAATTTTCTTATTCTATTTTGTGCAATATAAATGCACAATTATGTAGTTATATTTTAAAAGATGTTTGTATTTTTTTTACATTGTGGTGTTTTTTTTTCAGTTATATTTTTCTTTTTACCACAAGAAATATAATATATCAATATAATATATTATATATTTTACAATAAATAATTTTAGTTACACCCAAAATTGCACAATTTTGTGCATATATTTCCTACAATTTTATGTAAAAATAGTTAAAAATATGAATTTTTTACATAATATTCTGTAATTTTCTTTAACAATTAAATGAAAAGTATCCCTGAATGTGAACAAAATCTTGTAGATGTTTTTTTTTTCAATAGGTTGCATTGCATTGCATTTTGTTTTAATTTTTGTGTATATATTTTTTGTATATATTTTTAAAAAACGCTTTATTACTTTTTATAACAAGTACACAATGTTTAATTTTTATTTGACAAAAAAATACCAAACTAAAAAATCACTTGTTAAAAGACCTTTATTTTCGTTTTTTCTGATGAGTACAACAAATTTTAACACATTAGTTATTAAATTATTTAACCAATATTATTATGCTTAATGAATTTACCTGAACGTGTAAAATATATCTATTTAAAGATTCTTGTTTGCTGGACTTTCGTTGTTCGGATTTTCCATTGTTTGGAAATTGCAAGGAAGGCAGCGAAGACAAAATAGCTGCTAAAAAATAGTACTAAGTTTAACGGACATTGAAAGATTTCTATGTAATAGTCAAATTATTCTGACTGATATTTTGATACCCTTTAAATAAAGGTTACAGTTTTATAGATACCATGGTAGTAAGACAGGCAAAATATGTCTTTTGACTTCTAATTTACAAATTTTAAGTTAATCAAAAATAGTGGTGTTGCAAAAATTGTCATTTACCTTCGTCTGCTTCATGGAAACTCTTTTCAGACCGCTGTATCTGATCATTGGTAAATTGCGTTTGATTTTAACAGCACCCAAATTTTTGAACAAACTTCTGCACATTTGTCAAAAAACTGTCTTTGTTTTCCGGATATGCCATTGCAAAATCGTTCAAGCTAAAAAAATATAAAAAAAATGTTTAAATATAGAATTTTAGTATCGGCCGTTATAAAAAAGCGCAGTTTAGACCAAAAATAGGATAAGCCATGAGTAACAAGCTGAAATTTTGTAAATAGTTTTATTTGGTCAAGAAGCCCAATTTTTTCTCTGCGAAAATTCTTGAAAGTGATTCCTAAGGGAGTGCGCGGGCGCAGAAATGTTTTCGAGCTTCGGACTGGCTAAACCAAGACAATTTTGGGGACAATGTTGTCATTTACTTTCAAACACATTTTTTAAATCACAGAAAGAAAAATCAAAAATGGATCAACTATACTCAAAAGCTTGGGTAGACTAGAGTCCCTGTATGTTGACATATTTGGATATATTACCAAATATGTCAACATACAGGGACTCTAGGGTAGACCTATGTGTAGTAATTTACTTACCCCAAAATCTCTCTTTGTGGACTGCAAGTAGGCACCCATTCCTCCAGTTTTTCGAGAACTAATTCCACAAAATCCATAGAATCCATTACACGTTTAACGTTAACGGAAGCACTTATCAATTAATGACACTAACCTTGTACGGATCACCTCACTGACAAGCCAAAACACAAATTTAAACTCACAGAACACTGAAGGAAGCCAGATGCGGTGGGGCGATCCCTTGAAACGACTTTTACCGAATCAATCCGACGAATGATTTCTACAATTTGAAGTATATTTTTGCACAAATTTTCATTAAAAAAATTACATTTTATCTGTATAGATTTATAACACAATGGGCTTTTCCACTACGCTGTTGAGAGTTATTGTTCTGTTGTGTAACATTTTTACACAAAATAAGTTACACAATCCAATTGGTAACATTAAAACAGATTTATTCGTTTATTTCAACAATTGTTTTATATTTTTGCACAATTTCAGTTGCACAGCGTATTTAAAATTGTTGCATGGATATTTTTCTCTGTGTATAACGTCTTATACCTATCTGTAATTGTTTTTAAAATATTAACAGGTAAAAATTGACATTTTGTAACTTTAACAGGCCGTAAAATCAAAACCTATCTTAGCTTTTTACAAGCTATCGCTTTAGACTACTTTTAGATTTAACCCAGGGTTAAATTAACCATGGAATATTTTAACCCTGAACTAATTCTAAATAGTATAAAATAGCTTTTGAAAAACCGAGATAGGAATGTAGAAACCGTTTTGTTCTATTCTTAATAGTTTTGATGTTACGGGCTGATAAAGTTACAAAATGTTAATTTTCATCTGTCAATATTTTAAAAACGGTTGAAGATAGGTATACGACATCATACATAAAATAATAAAGGTGTTTGCAAAGTTTTCCCACAATTGGCAACACTGCAACTATGAATGTATTTTATAAATATACTTTACATGGACTTATTTAAGAACAGAAAGTTTTTATTGTATACTGCCGTCCTAAGCCTAACCCCCGTATTTGAAAAAAATCCAAAAATGCGATTGTTGGTTAAGACAAATTATAATAATATACTCTATTGTTTATACTAATGTAACCAATCGAAAAACTACAAAAAGTATTTAAAATGTCACTTAAAATTTTCTTTTTTCCATAAGGCACTATGTATTTTCAAACGTTCAACGCGATTTACTCCATTTCATATAAAATTCAAATACGGGGGTTACGCTTAGGACGGCAGTATAGTTTCCAAAATAATCTAATAAGCCACTCACCTTGAGACACCCGGTAAATCTCATTTAAAAAAGTAACGTCGCCGCCTTAGCTCCGGTCCCTTAATAATAATAAATTTCACAAAGACAAATAAATTTCACAAAATTTCACACACAAGCTACAGGATTTCACAAAAATGTTCCGATTTTTTCAAAAAACATTTCACAGAATTTCACAAAAATTTTACAGAATTTCACAAAAATTTCACAAGCTGTGTACACATTTTGTAATGTTTACGCTAAGCAATCTAGAGAAGTACTAGCAGGTTAATGGCGAGTTTAATGGTTTTAACAGAAAATTAGTTAAATCAAATAAATAAAATTCTAAACTTTAGGGCGGAATGTTATTGGTCGGATTTCCGCGAATCAATCGGACAACTTTGGATCGAAACTCTTTGTCTGTTGTGCATTCGAAAAACAAAAAGATCTGTTGCGCTCCTCTTTTTTATCATATTGACAGCTAGAGTACATCGATTTTATTCTACACTTTTTTGGTTATTTGCTATATTGAAATAAATAAAATTCTTGTAGATATTATATAGGGTGCTTTTGAACCGTTCTTTTGCCACTTAGTTATTGTTATCGTTATTCTGCGTCGGCGCAGTAGCGATTTGCTGTTATTTTTAATAGGTATAGCAACGCGCTGTATTTACAGAAGATAAAAAGTACTTGTAATTTCATAAAAATTTAACCTTATTAGGTAACTTGGTAATTATTTAGTATATACGAGTTTCTGCCATTTTTGGTTTTTGATGAAAAATCCTTTCTGGAGGTACTTAGGGGGGTCCCTAGGACCCTGAACCGGCGACCGGAGAATTAAAAAAAAAAAATGTTTTAATTTTTTTGAGTTTTTATTTTTTTTTTCTAAATCGACGCAATCTAACCTGAACAAACTCAAATCAACTCAAGCCAACTCATACCAAACCAAAAAAATACATTACAACCTCGCCCTCCGGTACCCGTTTTTTTATTTTAAAAAAATATAAAAAATCCTAGAGGCCCTAGTAGGTACCCCCATAAATAATTTTTCAAAAAAAAAAAAAACAAAAATGGCAGAAACCCGTATACTAAATAATTTACATACCTACACGGGTTTTTGCCATTTATAATTTTTCATGAAAAGCCGAAAAGTTCTTTATGAGGGCACCTACTAGAGAGCCTGCCTAAGATCCAAAATCCGCGTCCGGCGATTTTTTTTAACGCAAAAAGGGGTCGGGAGGGTTTGGATTGGTTTGAGTCTGTTTACGTTAGGCTAAGGTAATTAAGTAAAAAATAAAAAAAAACAAAATAAAAAAAAAAGCCGGACGCAGATTCGCGGTCCTTCGGACCCCCCAAATTTTTCTTAAAAACCAAAAATGGCAGAAACCCGTATACAAAAATCTCTTAAGTCTTATTTAAAGCGACTAAATTACTTGTTTGGTTAAAATAAATATTTTTATATGGACCAATGAAGAATATGCACTGACAAAGTCAAAAATCTAATTTGTTTGAGTCAAATAATTTTACGTGATATATATCATGTATACAAAAATGGTTTACTATTGGAAATAAAAACCAAGAAAGAAGGAATTTAAAAAAATCGTATTTGTATATTTATTTATAAACAAAAACTTAATTTAGTTGTTTCAAATAATTTTATCTAACAATATTAAAATTATTAATTTATATAATTGAAACAATTATTTAGTCAATCTGAGCATTAAAAAAAATAAAAAGCAATTGAGTTGCTTTAAAAAAATCAATTATTTGAGTATACGGTAAACAATATTTTTTTAAATATTATTATTGCCAAAAAAATTTAAACATGTAATTTATTTAATTCACATGTACAATGTTTTTTGTCGTAACAAAATGTACTGTTGTCCGAAATAAATATATTTGTTTGATCCAAACAAGATTTATTTAATCCAAATATTTTTTTTCAAATAAATTGGTTTATTTGATTCAACCAAACACTTTTTTCTGTGTACCTTAATGCTTCTGAACACCGTGCAAAAAACGAGCTATCAAGCTGATCAATGACCCCGCACTTACCCGTAGCTTGGATAGTCTCGAACATCGAAGAACTGTGGGGTCTTCTACAGGTATTATCACGGAAAATGCTCTGAAGAGTTGGCACGTATGATCCCCCCGGGAGTATCACCTACTAGGCGAACACGTCAAACAGACGGTAACCATCAATTTATTGTCAAAATAGAGGCACCAAGAACCTCATTATATCAGAATTCATATCTCTGGAGAACAGCATCACTGTGGAATAAACTCCCTGCGACAGTTTTCCCTGCAGGTTACAACCTGAACCGTTTCAAAACCAACACACACCAACATTTCCGCGCACTTGCCGCTTCTCGAGCGTGATAGGGATCTCCTTGAGAGTGCGCATACCCGTAAAAAAAAAACCGAACCGAACCGGACCGAACCGAACCGAACCGAACCGAACCGAACCGAACCGAACCGAACCGAACCGAACCGAACCGAACCGAACCGAACCGAACCGAACCGAACCGAACCGAACCGAACCGAACCGAACCGAACCGAACCGAACCGAACCGAACCGAACCGAACCGAACCGAACCGAACCGAACCGAACCGAACCGAACCGAACCGAACCGAACCGAACCGAACCGAACCGAACCGAACCGAACCGAACCGAACCGAACCGAACCGAACCGAACCGAACCGAACCGAACCGAACCGAACCGAACCGAACCGAACCGAACCGAACCGAACCGAACCGAACCGAACCGAACCGAACCGAACCGAACCGAACCGAACCGAACCGAACCGAACCGAACCGAACCGAACCGAACCGAACCGAACCGAACCGAACCGAACCGAACCGAACCGAACCGAACCGAACCGAACCGAACCGAACCGAACCGAACCGAACCGAACCGAACCGAACCGAACCGAACCGAACCGAACCGAACCGAACCGCACCGAACCCAACCGAACCGAACCGAACCGAACCGAATCAAACCGAACCGAACCGAACCGAACCGAACCGAACCGCACCGAACCGAACCGAACCGAACCGAACCGAACCGAACCGAACCGAGCCGAGCCGAACCGAACCGATCGGAACCGAAACGAACCGAACCGAACCGAACCGAACCGAACCGAACCCAACTTAACCGAACCGAACAGAACCGAACCGAACCGGCTCGGTTCGGTCCAGTCCGGTTCGGTTCGGTTCGAATTCACACCTTCTAGGATCCCGGGAAAGAAGTCAGGAAAGTTTTTCTTTTGAAAAAAATTGTTGGTTCAGTTTGCTTTGGTTCGGTTTGATTCGGTTCGGTTCGGTTAGATTTGATTAGATTTCGTTAGGTTAGGTTTTTGAAACTATCTATTTTCGTGTGGTTATATCAGATTGGGTTAGGTGAAGGTTTCGAAATTTTCGGTTTTTGATTTTCGATATTTTGTTGTTTCGATATATTGTATTTTGTTATTCGATATTATGTGTTTTCGTAATTTTGTATTTTCAATATTTTGTATTTTCGATATTTTGTTGTTTCGATATTTTGTTGTTTCGATATTTTGTAGTTTCGATATTTTGTTATTCGAAATTTTGTAGTTTCGGTATTTTGTTATTCGAAATTTTGTAGATTCGATATTATGTACTTTCGATATTTTAATTCGATATGTTGTGTTTCGATATTTTTTCGCCCTTCCGCTTGCTTGCTACAGTTGTCATGGGCGCATTAAAGCATTTTTACATATTTTATGATAAAAAAAATAAAATATCATTAAATACGGCATCATGAGGTCTCGCCCCCCCCCCCCCCAAATCTCTCGGACCCTCTCGAACAAAACATATTCGGGAACTGGCAGCCCTACAGTGGTTTATCGACATGACAATTCAAATTTTTTTTGAACATATAGATTTTTTGAACTAAATCTTTCCGTTTGCAGCGGTGGCTTGTGCTGCAGGCGAGGTGAGGCGCTACATTATAAACACCAGTACAAACATTATTCTTCTATAAATCTCGTCGCGTCCTTGAACTTTTAAAGCACTTTTTGCCTACAAATATGTTGCTGATCTCTTTCAACTCGTGTAACATGCTCTAGGTGTTCGTTGACGCAACCAGTTTTAAGAGAGAATAACTTGTATACTGGTGTTTATAATGTACCGCCTAACCTCGCCTACGGGACAAGCCGCGGATATCAGTTAGGGTTTAGTATTCAGTTAATTTCAAGGTTAACCAGGGGACACCCAGAATTTGAACCAGGGTATTTATCACTTACAAAGAACTTCTGTATTTGAAAGTAAGTAGAATTTTCCGCCATTTTAAAGTTTAATGAAAATTTTACGGTAAAAGGCATTACTCTTTCTTATAAAAACTATCAAACTCTTCTTTAAAACATGATTTGAAAAGTTTAACATAAAATCTGTTTTACTTTAGCCTTTATTTAGCATATTGCTACAAAATTTATAAATACAATTAATATTTCAATCTTAAAAAAAGAATAAAAAGAAACTTCATTTGCTGTAACCACTGCCTACACACAAAAGCCTCTGTTTGTCCATTGCAAGAATTTTTCAAGAAGCGTTCGAGTGGTCATAGTCTGGTAAGAAGGGTCGATATTTTATACGTTGGAATATGTTGGCAACGGCACTTAGAAGATGTTTTATAGCTTAATAAAGTATTAAAAGTATGGACCAGTGGATTTGTCAGATCAGCAATTTTTGATAGAGCGCATGCAAAAGCTTCTTTATTTACAGCACCTATCTAAATCAAGGATGGTTCTAGAGCCAAATTCTGGGGTGGGGGGGTGGGTAATTGTCAAGCGGTGATTGTAAATTAGGGCACAGAAAAAAGCTCATATGATAAAAGCACACAAGAAAGTTCCTTAAAGGAGAAGAGCGCACACATTAAAAAGCGCACGTGGATAACACCTAAAAAGCGTACACGGAAAATAGCGCACATAGTAAAACGGTGCACAATAACATAAAGTTAAGCTTTACATACCGGTGTTATCCTTACCTAGTATAATGTAAAATGTTTATTTGTTAACAATATTTAGATTATTAGCGCACTGAAAAACATATAGGTAGATAGGTACAACCGAGGTACGGAATGGGACAACTGGGCGCTGCAACTCGGCGCCGCCAACTGGGCGCCGCCAACTCGGCGCCGCCAACTGGGCGTCGGGCCAATTCGGCGCCGGACTAAAATTTTTTATTTATATAAAAACATCTTTAAAAAATCCTTTACGCAATTTTTTTGAAATTTGTTTATATTAAGTAAAGTTAAATCCATTAAGTCGACTGTTGAATCTTGGTGTTGTAGTGTTTGGTAACCTGGTAACACTCCAATTTACGTTTTTTATTACAACAATGGCGGATCCAAAATGGCGGATTTCTTTATTTTTAAACCGATTTGTCTGAAACTTGAAAGTTAGCAGTGACCATAGACGAATGACAGAGATAGACCAGACACTTACACGGTGGGACTATTATTACTCAATTGGTGCAGTATACCGGGGTGCCGTGGAAAAACCAGCGCCTCTCCAACTTTGTATTCCGTACTAAACATTTACAGGGCGATTTGAAACAATATAACGCTTGCGCAGTTTGTCTCTAAGCTACAGGGTGGCTTTTGAAATTATTGTATACCGGATGCTCATAGCCATCAATGCAATCGTTCTCCAATCAAGCTACATCTTATAAAATGGTGTTTTGAAAAGTTTTTATCAAACTAAATTTTAACACGAAAAAACCCATTCTACTCGTCAATTAAATACATAATGTTAAATTTAAACTTTGCGCGCTGATAAGAATGAGTTATTTTGTGTCAACGCTCAATTTGCCTAAAAACACTCTTTAAACACCAATTAGTAAGGAAGCTTAATTAAAGAATTTTTTTAATAATGGCTACTAGCAACAATAAAAAGGAAGGTTGATTTTTTTTTAAATTAAATCTAAGGATTAGAAGTTTGTATCTCATTGATTTAGGTACATAAATTTCCTTGAGAGGATAATTTTCTAGTAAAAAAAGGCTCTTTGACGAATATTCTGCAGTAAATTCCTTTTTATTAGTGCATAGAATACATTAACTTAATTATTACAATGCTTTATACATATAGGTTATTTTTCTATCAACGGAAACTTTTTTAATTGTTTTTGAATGAAAAATATAAACTAATGAATTTGGTAAAGGATCAAGCACACCTCTTATGGGATTTCTGTACTCCGTCAAACTTCATGAAATTTTGGTATGTTGTAGACTGAACCTTTCTTATCAAAAGTTTTTGGGGCCCCAACTCAAATTAATGACCAGTTTTTGAAATACAGGGTGTTGAAAGTGATAATGTCCAAGAAGCATAATGACCCTTTAGACGGCATTTCCAAACATATGCGAAATGTTACTATTACATGTATTTACGATTTATTTATTATTGTTAATCTGTGCTTTTAAAACCGTATCTACAGGGTGTTTAAGTAAATATTATTCGAAAGTGTTAATGAGAAACAAGCGTTAGTGTATTTTAGGTTAAACCTTTCGTATCAAAAGTTCTTATGGGCCCAACCTAAATTAATTACCATTGTTGAAAGTGATAATGTCCAAGAAGCATTATAGCTTTTTAGAAGTGTTTTGCAAATATATACGCAATGTTACTATTACACACATTTATTATTTTTTATCTGTGCCTTTAAAACATTATATACAGGGCGTTTAAGTAAATATTACTCGAAGGTTTTATTGAGAAACAAGCTTTAGTATGTTGTAGATTGAAACTTGATGATCAGATGTTCTTATGATGGGCCCACATAAATTAATTTCCAGTTTTTGAAATACAGTGTTGAAAGTAATAATGTTCAAAAAGCATAATAGCTCTTTAGACGGAGTTTCCAAACATATACGAAATGTTACTATTACATATAGAGAGAGTGGTTATTAGTTTTTTAATGGTTCTTGACTTATTAAGTATTTAATACAGGGTGTTTCGGCAAATATCATTTTTTAAATAATCTTAAAACATATTTAAGCGTTTTGTACATCTGTACCGTGCCCTGTAAAAAGCTATAAAGCTTGTTTCTCAGTAAAAAGTTTGACTAATATTTATTTAAACACCCTGTGGATAATGTTTTAAAGGTATAGATTAAAAATAATAAATAAATCGTAAATATATGTAACAGTGACATTCCGTAAGTGTTTGGAAAATCCGTCTAAAAATAATGCACCCTGTATTTTATAAACTGGACATTAATTTAAGGTGGGCCCATAAGAACTTTTGAAACGAAAGGTTCAATCTAAAACACACTAACGCTTGTTTCTCGTTATCACTTTCGAATAATATTTACTTAAACAGCCTGGAGAGAACGTTTTAAAGGTACAGGACATATAATAGTAACATTGCGCATATGTTTGAAAAAGCCGTCTAAAGACCCATTATGCTTCTTGGACATTATCACTTTCAACACCCTGTATTTCAAAAACTGGTTTTTATTTTAAGTTGGGCCCATTAGAACTTTTGTTAAGGAAGGTTCAGTCTACAACATACCAAAATTTCATGAAGTTTGACGGATTACAGAAATCCCATTAGAGATGTGCCTGATCCTTTTATGTATGTGATATAAAAATATATTTAAATTAAACATTAATATATATATATATATATATATATATTCGTGCTATATATATATATATATATATATATATATATATATATATATATATATATATATATATATTATATTGTAAGCTTTTTAAATTAAAGTACAGCTGCAATATCGTTAATAGAATATTGCTTGTTGTTTATTTAATTATACAGGATCCGGCATGATGATCTCCCATATTTTGCACCCCCACTGTGCCCGAATCACTGAGAGCGCTTAGCGTAGTCGGTTGGTAGCTCGCGCCTTGTCATTTTCTTGCCATCGTGCCTTCGTTATCGAAACATTTATTAAAAGTAATAAACGTAATCTGTGATTACGACGCAAAGAACTTTTTGTGCTCACTTCGCACTTGGTAGACATGCTTTCGATCCAGATCCTTTGTGGATACCTAAACACTAACCCCGAACTATTGACGAATTGAAAGCAGAAATACGTCAAGGAATTACAGTAATATCGCTTTTAAGTTACTGTAGGAGTGAAACTTTCAGAAGTCAGCTTCGAATGTGTCTCGAAAAAAATGGCCGCCACATGGACTCTGTAAATTTCAAAACAATAAAAACAAATGATATAGAATAGAGTTTCACTAAAAAAAAATCTAAATAGCATTTACAATGGCGTTTTTAATGTGGGAGATCATTATGCCGGACCCTGTATATATAGTGAAGTAAACTATGTTTTTCCAAGCGCGGATTTGAGGGGGGTAACGTGGTAATTACTCCCCTAGAATAAAAAATATGCACTTTTTGTTAATAGTTAAATTAAAAACAGGAAAATTACCCCCTCTCCCCTTGAAAAAAATGTTAATAAAAAAATATCGTCGATTATAACCCTTCCCCCCCCCCCTTGATTTTGACCTAGATCCGCGCTTGTTTTCTAAATATTAAAATCTAAACTAAACATTTTAAACTCTGTCCTGGTTCAAAGTGTCCATCACACACTATATATTTAACGTAAATTTCGTCTTGCCTCAAAGTTAGCCAGTTTTTAGGCCGAAGTATCTCATCAAATAGCTTGGGGTTCCGTTTGGGAAAGCGATGGCGCTTGCTAACGTAGTCTTTGCACCCACCAACACAACATTGTTTTCTTTTCAATTTTTTAAGCGATGGATCGCCCCCATCAAAACGCGCAAAATACCGATTGGTCCTAATTTAGCAAAAAACACCATAAAAATAGGGTAAAAAGTCGAAAAATAACGAAAAACTGCATCCACAAACAAAAAATGTTAAATGAAATTACATCACCGTCATATTTTTATCCATTTCGCCAAAGTCAATGTCAGTCATAATCAAAAACAAATTGTCAAAATATACCAAGAGTAGCGGTTAATATATATTGCGACAGTACAGAACTCTGTCCATAATATTTTTATACCAGGGGTGACGGTCTGTAAATAGCGCCTCTCGAACTTCGTATTCCGAACTAATGTATACAGAGAGTATGTATAACAGTAATATAACAAGACCGGGGTGCTTTCCTTACTATAAATAATTAGTTTATTGTGGCAGTGACTGAGATCACTAAATACAGTTTTATCCTCAAACTTAAAAAAATCAAAATGGCGAATCCAAAATAGCGGATTTTCTTATTTACTAACCGATTTGTCTCAAACTTGAAATATTACATTGCTTAAGGTCATTTAACAAAATTTTTTACTCAAACTTAAAAAAATCAAAATGGCGAATCCAAAATGGCGGATTTTCTTATTTACTAACCAATTTGTCTCAAACTTGAAATATTACATTGCTTGAGGTCATTCGACAAAATTTTTAACTCAAACTTAAAAAAATTAAAATGGCGGATCCAACATGGCGGATTTTCTTATTTACTAACCGATTTATCTCAAACTTGAAAGATTGCAGTGCTTAGGGATCGATTTCTATTAAATTTAGAACTTATTATTTATATTAAATTTAGTGTATGACTCTTTTTAAAAAAATTTTAAATTAAAAATATTAACCAAAACTATGTCTTTTTGGACAAGTTCTACTTTTTTCTCTGCTAAGTAATAGTTATTCTTAGTTAAAATGTTTTATTTTTTCTTAATGGAAACAGTTGAACTTCTAGAGAAATGACAGGAATGATTTAAAAAAGTAACTCCATACCTATGAACAAGAAAAAAAATATAAATATAAAAAAATTCTTCTTTTTGCTTTCGAGTTGCAGTATATATTGCGAAAAAATTTTCGTATAATTTCGAAAACAATGATTTTCTCAAAAAAAGTGACATCAATGACATCCTCCTTTTTAAAAGTAGGTACCAGTCGCTTATATAGAAAACAGTTTCGGGGTGGGCCCGAGACAGTTTTGGGGAGGGGCCCGAGACCACATGAGCCCGTATTTTATGATATTTTATTCATTTATTCATAAAATTTGTGGAAAATACCTAAAAAACCTTAGCTTTGGGTGGGGGCCCGGGCCCCCCTTATATACGCCACTGGTAGGTGCAATTGTTTTTGTTTTGAAGAAAAAACATTTAGGTTTTAATTGCTTAGTTAAATAGAAATGGCTTAAAAATCAGGTAAACAAATATAAAGAAATAAAGGGGTCATCCCGTAAGGAAAGAACACTTTTATGTTATATAAAAAATCGATTAATAAATAAAAAACTCCGCCATTTAGGATCCGCCATATTAGTTTTTTCTTAGGGTTTTGTCAACATTCATAACCAAGGACTTTAAACACGTCAAAGTTTGATATTTCATACATATCAGTCCATAATTGTAAAAGCCATTTTGAATCCATATATTTTTTTTTGAGTTTGAGTTAAACATTGAATTAAGATTACCTAGAGCAAACCATTTTGTGTCCGCCATTTTGATTTTTTTTAAGTTTGAGTAAAAAATGTTGTTAAATCACAAAAATCACATCAACGTTAAATTAACGTGAACAAAAATAACAAAGTAGTTTTTTACTTGAAAACAACCTCATACCATGAAATATTTATTTTGTTAAATCTACGTGCTTAAAGATAACTTAAAAACAAGTAGAAATCAAGCTATAAAAATGTACTTTTTGCTGAAGTTTTTGGTGCAGTGTATATAACGTATTTTTTACCCTCGTTATTTTCATGTACCAGATTCACGCTTAAAAAGTCCTTCACAACATGTTCTAAAACGCCACTAGATTAGGACTTCTCAAACCTACTAACTTTCTGCGTCTTTTTTGGTCACGTTTTTTTAATAACATTTTTTTAATTTAAAAGAAACGCCAAAGGAAGTTATAAAAGTTCACTAGTTTAAGACTACAACACTTCGAGACAATTTTAAAGATGGCGCTCAAGGCAAGACAAAATATCTATATAATGTTTATCTATCTATATACATTATGTTTTTTTTAAAAGCTAAACAAGATTTTTTAACAGTAAACACTTTCACAGAATATTAATGTGTCTTTATCAGGTTAATAACAGATGCGTCGGATCAGGGATCAGATCCTTAACAGATTTTTGGAGTTTAGAGGCCAAAGCACTGCCTGATAGATTTCGTCAAAGTGAAAAATTCCGACAATAGGTGGCACTGCTGCTAGTAAAATCTCAAAAATATTCGGTAGAAAAGCCATGCAAGTCGCGTATTAAAACTCGTGTAGAAAAGGCGTGAATCTAATGTGATTTTAACGTTGATAAAAATCGCTTGAAATAACGTAAAAGCATTGTTATTTTAATTTGATAATGGCGTTATTACAACGCAGTTTTTAGCAACGTTATTTTTTTAAACGTTAATGAATGACCTATTAAGTTTGTTTTCATATATGAAATAAACGTTTTTTTCTAGCAGCTTTTAAAATCCACGTTTTTTTTTCTCACGCCTTTTTTACGTGTTAAACACGTGATTCTGCTATGTGGGACCTTGGGCAATGTAATATTTTAAGTTTGAGACAAATCGGTTAGTAAATAAGTTAATCCGCCATTTTGGATCCGCCATTTGGATTTTTTTAAGTTTGAGTAAAAAATATTGTTAAATGGCCTCAAGCAATATAATATTTCAAGTTTGAGACAAATCGGTTAGTAAATAAGAAAATCCGCCATTTTGGATCCGCCATTTTGGTTTTTTTAAGTTTGAGTAAAAATTTTTCTTAAGTGACCTTAAGTAATGTAATATTTTAAGTTTGAGACAAATCGGTTAGTAAATAAGAAAATCCGCCATTTTGGATCCGCCATTTTGATTTTTTAAGTTTGAGTAAAAAATTGTGTTAAATGGCCTCAAGCAATGTAATATTTCAAGTTTGAGACAAATCGGTTAGTAAATAAGAAAATCCGCCATTTTGGATCCGCCATTTTGATTTTTTTAAGTTTGAGTTAAAAATTTTGTTAAATGACCTCAAGCAATATAATTGTTCAAGTTTGAGACAAATCGGCTAGTAAATAAGAAAATCCGCCTTTTTGGATTCGCCATTTTGAATTTTTTAAGTTTGAGGATAAAACTGTAGTTAGTGATCTCAGGCACTGCAAACTTTCAAGTTTCAGACAAATCGGTTTAAAAATAAAGAAATCCGCCATTTTGGATCCGCCATTGTTGTAATAAAAAACGTAAATTGTAGTGTTACCAGGTTACCAAACACTACAACTACCAAGATTCAACAGTCGACTTAATGGATTTAACTCTACTTAACAAAAACAAATTTCAAAAAAATTGCTAGAGGATTTTTTAAAGATGTTTTTATATAAATAATATATTTTGTTTTTCATCTACACATTTTATACAAAGAAAAAATTTTAGTCCGGCGCCGAATTGGCCCGGCGCCCAGTTGGCTAGTTGTCCTAGACCGTACTAGGTAGGTCTCACCAATGTACAGACCACTTCTAGATTTTGTATACCTGCCGGTGTTATTATTGTAAGTTTTTTCTCTGTGCGTTTTTTTTCGCGTGCAATTTTTTACTTATGCGCTTTTTTCCTTTGCGCATTTTTCTTTTGCGTTTTTTTCATATGCGCTTATTATCGGGAATCTAATAAAGTCAACAAAAATATTTTTTTAGCCTTTAACTACTTATCTGTAGCAACTACCATCCATACCAAATATATTTTTTCGGGCTCTGGGGGGAGGGTAATTACACCCAGTACCTCCCCGTAGAACCGCCGGTGATCTAAATATTTAAATAGAAGTAATTAGGAAGGGAACCGAAATAGCGTGTGTTCATGCGGCTTTATAGGAAATTCAGTTAATAATACATTTTTTTAGAAATCGATTTTTGCGATTCCCTTTGATAGCTATATTTAATAGTGGAGGACTATAAACTACAGGCGACAATCTGCAGTTTTAACTTGTATTGTTTTTTTAAGCTTTTTAAAATGCTGTAATCAAATATTCGCTATTCCGCGAAAATACAAAATGTTAAACTTTAAAAATAACTTTCAACGAAGTTTCGGTTAGTAAGTATCTCTAACCGTTTCAAGTGTAAACTAATCAGTCCAGTCTACAGGGTACTACTCATATTATTTGGTGTGCGGCCAGGTGTGACGGCCCGGCTCATTTTTTAATCAGGCGCTTGTTTTTCTTAAGGACTGATTTCCGTGCTTGGTTGAATGAAAACTTTTTTATTCTGCATTATAAACTTAGCTTCAATAAACTTTTGTTCTCGCCAATACGACTACTTATGCAAAACTTAAGCTTCTGACCACTGAATCCTGCGATCATTTGACCATGCGTGATCGGCCAAACCGGATTTTTCAATATCGCCGAATTGGGTACTTTTTAGATGTTCATTTACTCTAACCTGAAAAGGGCGTTTCGTTTCACCTACATATGATTTACCAAACTCACACGAAATTTGGTAAATACATTCCATATTATTTGAGAGATTTTCTGGTTTTGCTTTAGTTATAAAACTCCTTATCGTGTTTCCCGATAAGAAAACTGTTTTAATAGCTATAGCATTTGCCTATTCCTCTAATGTTTTCTAAAACCCCTTGAACTTATGAAATGCCAATAACACCCAACGGATTATTATTCTGAAAATTTGCAACATTTGGTTTCTCTTGTAAGGCTTTTTAATGTTGTAGATTTCTGTGGTTAATTCTTTATTATTGCTACAAATATTTCCGGCTCTTAAATACAAACTTCTTATAACTCCTTGTTTGGCAGCAACAGAATGATCAGAGTTAAAATTTAGATACTGCCCTGTGTGTGTAGGTTTCATATATCGGTCTAGGACAACTGGGCGCCGCCAACTCGGCGCCGCCAACTGGGTGCCGGGCCAACTCGGCGCCGGACTAAAAATATTTTTTGATAAAATATGTAGTGTATGACTCTAAAAAATATATTATTTAAATAAATAAATAAATAGGTCTTTATTTTCCAGTTGCCAATTAAATTAACAAATCATACTTACTTACATTTACAAAAAAATAACCGGAAAAATAGATCAGTAGGGCACCTTGTTTAGTGACAAAGTGTACTCTGTTTTTCATCTTGAGCAAAAAAAAACAATAAAAACGTAAATTTAGTTAACTCTAAAAAAATAAGTATTCCCGCATATAAAAATACTTTCCCTATCCAACAGTATAATCTAACCTAATGTTACATTTTAGACTATATACTACAAGAGAGTGGACATTTAAAGATAAGACTCATTAATAATATTTATTGTTAAATGATCTAGCAAAGGTTTTGTTGTTCCTGAATTAAGTTCTATTTGAGGTGATATTTAAAACTTAAAATAGATTTTGTCTTTAAACTATAAGGATATGCATTGTAAACTTTACCAATTTGATAAGAGAAAGATCTCTTATAAAATTCAGTTTTATGTTTTGGAATTTGAAATAAGTTCTTATGTCTGAGGTGCTGAATGTTTTTGGTTAAAATTTTGTCATACAAATATTTTGGGATTTTGATACACACTACTTTATGAAAGAGACAAGACGCGTGGAGAATTCGTCTTCGACTCATGTCTAGCCATTTGATGTTAGGGTCACATAATTTATGAGTAATATGTTGTCTCTTTCTGATTCCGCATATCAAACGAAGACACGCATTTTGAACAACTTCTGCGAGAATCATTAGAGTTCAAGCAAGGCCCGTATACCACACCTCCATAAATAAATCTAGATAACACTAGAGAATCGCAAACAATTTTTTTCATAGTAAAACTTCAGTATTTTCTAACCTGATAAATTGTTTTTAAATTAAAATATGCTGCTTTTATGCAATTATTAATGTGGGATTTAAATCTTAGGGAGCTATCAAATATAACAATATAAGTTTCTTGCCTTTTCTACTGGATATATTAGATCATCTCCCACTGTTAAGAAAATTTGTTGGTCGTTAACTTTTGCAAGATTTTTTTGTGCCTAAAATCATAAGATTTGTTTTTTTAGAATTTATATTAAGGCAGTGATTATTTGACCATTCTATAAGGTTTTTCAGATCTTCGTTTATTAACCTAATTGCAATGTGCCATTCCTTTGGGCTGAATGAAAAAGTAAGTTGTTCGTCGTCGGCAAATTTTCTTGGTTTGCAGTTTTTTACAGGTGTATCAATTTTATATGTATAACAAATATACATTAAAGGTCCCAATATTGAGCCCTAAGCAACTACTTTGGTTATTTCTCTTGAATTTGATACTGAATCATTATAAATTACTCTTTGGGTCCTCCCTGTCAAAAAACTTTTTATAAGGTTTAAAGGTTCGATAGTCCCATAGATTTTAGAATTGCAATTAGCAGCAGATGGCTAATAGTATCAAATGCTTTACTAAAATCAATTAGCACAAGAGCTGTAACCTTAGTTTTATCCGAGTTATCACAAATCTCATCAGTGACATCTAAAAGTGTTGTTTTCAGCTGTGTCCTGGTCTAAAATCACTTTGCTTGGGAGGCAATAGACTGTGATCCTCCATAAATTGTCGTAACTGTTGATTCATTACTTTTTCTAGGATTTTTGATAACGTACAAAGTATACTGACTGGCTGCAAATCTTTGAATTCTTCTGGTTTATTGCTCTTAGCTAAAGGTCGAACGATTGCACTTTTCCAGGCAGCAGGAAAAATCCCAGATATCAAGCTACAATTTATTATGTGCGTTAAGTATAACAGTATATTGGGACAACACCATAAAAGCATTTTTAAGTTTATTCCGTCATTACCTGATGCATTTGGTTTCATAAACAATTTTTTGTATAGCTTGTTCTTGGACTTCTTGAAACACAAATTCACAATTTGGACTTATATTGTTATAGGCCATTATTGTTTCTGGATTCGGAAGTGCATCTGGAATGCTGTCCATAAAGAAATCATTTATTTTATTAACGTCAATTAAGTTTGGCGGTATTTCAACTATCTTTTTACCCACATTAAACGCTTTTAAGGTCTTCCAAGTTTGGTTGAGTCCTCCAATCCTCATTTGGTGCTCAAAGAATGCTTTTTTCTCACGTTTGCAAATCAAGGTAGTGTAATTTCTCAACATTTTATAATAGTTTTTATCGCCATCTTTTTTGGTGCGTTTCCATTTAGATTTTGCTTTAGTTCTTAGAAGAAAAAGAAATTTTAGGTTGTCAATTATCCAAGGATTGTATTTTTTTGTCACCCTTATAGTCTTTAACGGCGCATGTCTGTCAAACAATTCAGTTATCCTATTTGAAAAATAGTCTATTCCGTTCAAATCTGGAATATTGTAGACCTGACCAAATGAAACCTACATATGATTTACCAAACTCACACGAAATTTGGTAAATACATTCCATATTATTTGAGAGATTTTCTGGTTTTGCTTTAGTTATAAAACTCCTTATCGTGTTTCCCGATAAGAAAACTGTTTTAATAGTTATAGCATTTGCCTATTCCTCTAATGTTTTCTAAAACCCCTTGAACTTATGAAATGCCAATAACACCCAACGGATTATTATTCTGAAAATTTGCAACATTTGGTTTCTCTTGTAAGGCTTTTTAATGTTGTAGATTTCTGTGGTTAATTCTTTATTATTGCTACAAATATTTCCGGCTCTTAAATACAAACTTCTTATAACTCCTTGTTTGGCAGCAACAGAATGATCAGAGTTAAAATTTAGATACTGCCCTGTGTGTGTAGGTTTCATATATCGGTCTAGGACAACTGGGCGCCGCCAACTCGGCGCCGCCAACTGGGTGCCGGGCCAACTCGGCGCCGGACTAAAAATATTTTTTGATAAAATATGTAGTGTATGACTCTAAAAAATATATTATTTAAATAAATAAATAAATAGGTCTTTATTTTCCAGTTGCCAATTAAATTAACAAATCATACTTACTTACATTTACAAAAAAATAACCGGAAAAATAGATCAGTAGGGCACCTTGTTTAGTGACAAAGTGTACTCTGTTTTTCATCTTGAGCAAAAAAAAACAATAAAAACGTAAATTTAGTTAACTCTAAAAAAATAAGTATTCCCGCATATAAAAATACTTTCCCTATCCAACAGTATAATCTAACCTAATGTTACATTTTAGACTATATACTACAAGAGAGTGGACATTTAAAGATAAGACTCATTAATAATATTTATTGTTAAATGATATAGCAAAGGTTTTGTTGTTCCTGAATTAAGTTCTATTTGAGGTGATATTTAAAACTTAAAATAGATTTTGTCTTTAAACTATAAGGATATGCATTGTAAACTTTACCAATTTGATAAGAGAAAGATCTCTTATAAAATTCAGTTTTATGTTTTGGAATTTGAAATAAGTTCTTATGTCTGAGGTGCTGAATGTTTTTGGTTAAAATTTTGTCATACAAATATTTTGGGATTTTGATACACACTACTTTATGAAAGAGACAAGACGCGTGGAGAATTCGTCTTCGACTCATGTCTAGCCATTTGATGTTAGGGTCACATAATTTATGAGTAATATGTTGTCTCTTTCTGATTCCGCATATCAAACGAAGACACGCATTTTGAACAACTTCTGCGAGAATCATTAGAGTTCAAGCAAGGCCCGTATACCACACCTCCATAAATAAATCTAGATAACACTAGAGAATCGCAAACAATTTTTTTCATAGTAAAACTTCAGTATTTTCTAACCTGATAAATTGTTTTTAAATTAAAATATGCTGCTTTTATGCAATTATTAATGTGGGATTTAAATCTTAGGGAGCTATCAAATATAACAATATAAGTTTCTTGCCTTTTCTACTGGATATATTAGATCATCTCCCACTGTTAAGAAAATTTGTTGGTCGTTAACTTTTGCAAGATTTTTTTTTGTGCCTAAAATCATAAGATTTGTTTTTTTAGAATTTATATTAAGGCAGTGATTATTTGACCATTCTATAAGGTTTTTCAGATCTTCGTTTATTAACCTAATTGCAATGTGCCATTCCTTTGGGCTGAATGAAAAAGTGAGTTGTTCGTCGTCGGCAAATTTTCTTGGTTTGCAGTTTTTTGCAGGTGTATCAATTTTATATGTATAACAAATATACATTAAAGGTCCCAATATTGAGCCCTGAGCAACTACTTTGGTTATTTCTCTTGAATTTGATACTGAATCATTATAAATTACTCTTTGGGTCCTCCCTGTCAAAAAACTTTTTATAAGGTTTAAAGGTTCGATAGTCCCATAGATTTTAGAATTGCAATTAGCAGCAGATGGCTAATAGTATCAAATGCTTTACTAAAATCAATTAGCACAAGAGCTGTAACCTTAGTTTTATCCGAGTTATCACAAATCTCATCAGTGACATCTAAAAGTGTTGTTTTACAGCTGTGTCCTGGTCTAAAATCACTTTGCTTGGGAGGCAATAGACTGTGATCCTCCATAAATTGTCGTAACTGTTGATTCATTACTTTTTCTAGGATTTTTGATAACGTACAAAGTATACTGACTGGCTGCAAATCTTTGAATTCTTCTGGTTTATTGCTCTTAGCTAAAGGTCGAACGATTGCACTTTTCCAGGCAGCAGGAAAAATCCCAGATATCAAGCTACAATTTATTATGTGCGTTAAGTATAACAGTATATTGGGACAACACCATAAAAGCATTTTTAAGTTTATTCCGTCATTACCTGATGCATTTGGTTTCATAAACAATTTTTTGTATAGCTTGTTCTTGGACTTCTTGAAACACAAATTCACAATTTGGACTTATATTGTTATAGGCCATTATTGTTTCTGGATTCGGAAGTGCATCTGGAATGCTGTCCATAAAGAAATCATTTATTTTATTAACGTCAATTAAGTTTGGCGGTATTTCAACTATCTTTTTACCCACATTAAACGCTTTAAAGGTCTTCCAAGTTTGGTTGAGTCCTCCAATCCTCATTTGGTGCTCAAAGAATGCTTTTTTCTCACGTTTGCAAATCAAGGTAGTGTAATTTCTCAACATTTTATAATAGTTTTTATCGCCATCTTTTTTGGTGCGTTTCCATTTAGATTTTGCTTTAGTTCTTAGAAGAAAAAGAAATTTTAGGTTGTCAATTATCCAAGGATTGTATTTTTTTGTCACCCTTATAGTCTTTAACGGCGCATGTCTGTCAAACAATTCAGTTATCCTATTTGAAAAATAGTCTATTCCGTTCAAATCTGGAATATTGTAGACCTGACCAAATGAAACCTGCCCAAGATCTCTCAAAAAATTTTCTTTATTGATACTTTTAAAATCTCTAATATTTTTGAAGACTGGACAGCAGTTTCCTTAGTCAAGCTCAACTCACAGAATATTAAATCGTGATCAGACATGTGATCTGCTGGGCTTACTCCAGAACATTTTATTATCGATGGATTTGAGACCAAAATAAGATCAATTAATGTCATTCCCGTAAAACTAGTTCGCGTTGGCTCCTCAATTATTTGATGCAAATCAAGTGACTCCAGAACATTTTGAAATTTAAAAGTGTGATTAGGGTCTAAAAAATTTATATTAAAATCCCCAAAACATAAAATTTCGTCTACCTCAGTAAAAAGTGTCGACATTGACTTCTCAAATTTTTCTAAATAAGCATTTATTGGTGTGTATGGGGGTCGATACATACTTGCAACCGCAAACTTTCGTTTTTGAAACTCAAATTTAATCCAGACTTGTTCAATGTCTAAACTAGTATCAATTTTACTAAACTTAATTGAATTTTTTAAATAGATGCAGACTCCTCCTCCCCTACCCATTTGCCTATCTACTCTTATAACGTGATATCCTGCAATAGATATTGCAACATCCTCTATTTGGTTGGTTAACCATGATTCTGTTATGCAGAATAAGTCATAATCTGTACTGTATAAAATGGCTTGTAAGTCTAGAATTTTTGGAAATAAAGATCTAATATTTAAATGTCCACACAAAAAGCTTTTTTCTTTCATTATTATAGAATATAGCAAAAACTTTTAGCCCAGTAAAAACTTTATTAAACTAATCAACCTTTATACAATAGACCAAGAGATATTATGCTGTACTTTTATTATACAAACCTAAACTAACCGAAAAAAATCTATATAGAGATATTTATATTGTATAAAAGATACAAATATAATACTGGAAAAAGGAAATATTTTTAATTACCTATATTTTCACTAAATCTAACATAGACTAAAAAGAAGAGAATGTTTTTTATTTTATTTTTATAATGAGATCTTGTATTCTTCGGACTAGGAGTTTTACTTTTCTTCCTTTTCTTTCTGTTTTCTGACCTTTCCTTTCCTTTGTGGTTGTCGGTTTTCTTTAACCTACTTATTTCTTCCCTTACCACCTCTTCTTCTGTCTCAGATTCCTCTTCTGATGAATCAGTTACTTCTTCAGAATTACTGCTTTCAAAAGAATCGAGTTTCTTCAGTTCTTTGGCAGTATAGGTTTTATTTTCTATTCCTAGTTTTAGACCTCTGATTTTTACAATTTTATTCTCCAATTTCGCTTTCTTCATATAATCTCTTAAAACCTTTACTTCTTTTCTGTCTTCTTCGCACATATCATTTGAGATGGCGTAACCCGTATTTTCTGGGTCTTTAAAGAGTTCCGATTTTTTTAAATATGAGAGAAACTCAATTAAAACTGGAGCCGATTCTGCTTTTCCTAGTCTATAAATATTGTTTATATCACTCAAAATAATATCTATCGAGAACAGTTCATTCAGTTTATTAATTGCCTCTTTATTCGAATTAGTATCGTTATTTTGTTTGACTAGTCCATGCAGCAATATATTATTTCTTCGTAGTTTCCTCTCGAAAGCCACCTTTTTTTTGTATACTCTTAATATCTTTGTTAACCTTTTCTATTTTATTGGTCACATTACCTTCTGATTCTCGAATTTGCTGCGTTAGTTTTTCGGTTTGTTTTACATTTTGTTCGGTAAGTAACCTAAACGACGTTGGCTCGCCCATTAGTAGATTTGCGATGTATTCAACTTTCAAATTTTAGGCTACAGTGGCCGGTCGGTACCCAATGTATGCAAAGTACTAACTGCAAAATTCGAAGACGCCCAAGTACGTAGACGGCTTGCCGCCTCGGTGTTTCTCACGTGTTGGTTGTAGGAGTGGGTGAATGATTAGTGATATGGGACTTTAACCCATATGTTATCTCTTGTATAAATTACATATTCACAAACTATCATATTTTCTAGTGTTCTAATTGTCTATTTTCACCTACCTCCTAGTTACAAATGTAGTGCTTCTTATGGCGATCTTACTGCTACCACTTTTTAAATAAAGTTTCATATTAGGCACGTTAAAAATTTGCTATTTCTTGCTATAAAAAGATAGCCATCAACACTCCGTATCGTCACTTGACAACTCTATTTATATAAAAACAGCAATTTTTTTGAAATTTGTTTTTGTTAAGTAAAGTTAAATCCATTAAATCGACTGTTGAATCTTGGTAGTTGTAGTGTTTGGTAACCTGGTAACACTACAATTTACGTTTTTTATTACAACAATGGCGGATCCAAAATGGCGGATTTCTTTATTTTTAAACCGATTTGTCTGAAACTTGAAAGTTAGCAGTGCCTGAGATCACTAAATACAGTTTTATCCTCAAACTTAAAAAAATCAAAATGGCGAATCCAAAATGGCGGATTTTCTTATTTACTAACCGATTTCACTCAAACTTGTTATATTACATTGCTTGGGGTCATTTGACAAAATTTTTTACTATAATATTTCAAGTTTGAGACAAATCGGCTAGTAAATAAAATAATCCGCCATTTTGGACCCGCCATTTTGATTTTTTTAAGTTTGAGTAAAAAATTGGCGGCGCTGAGTTGGCGGAGCCCAGTTGTCCCATTCCGTCCTATATACAGTGGTTTAATTAAATATTCCTGTCTATTGGTTTGACAACAACATCCAAAAACCAGTAAGGCCGAATCTTTATCAATTTTCATAGTGTCGCAGGCGAGGTGAAGCAGTACATTATAAACACCATTATACAAGTTATTCTCTTTTAAAACTTGTTGCGTCCTCGAACGCCTAGAGCATGGAACAACACCAGTTGAAAGAGACCAGCAACATATTGATAAAGTTTTATTTATAATGTCGTTTTTCTATTTCAACTGACGTACCATTTTGTTAGGTGATTCGTGGTACCATGTTTTAAGAGTTCTAGGACGTACCGAGTTTTAAAAGAGAATAACGTTTGTACCGGTGTTTATAATATTAAATTATAATTAAAATATGCAATGATAAATATTTTCAAATTCTTTCTGACACTTTATTATCATTTTAACTATGTTCTCTTGTAAATGAACCTACAAGAATCTTTACAGATATTAACGATAAAACATTTGTGTCAAGCTTAGATTACGTCATTACTAATAATCCTGAAATGTTTCTTTGTGCCAATTTTGACCCTGGTTTATCTGACCAATATAGTCAGCTAGTAAAGTTTATTGGTATTCATGCGAGTACAGCTAATAATATATCTATAAAAAACTGTCGTAGATTTACCAAAAACCAGATTAATGAGTTTAATTATAGGTTTAGAGACGTAAATTTAACTTTGACTGATGACATAAATATTTTGTTTAACTTGTTTTTTGAAAATTTTATGTGGTATTTTAATATTTGTTTTCCAATAAGATCCATAATGAGTAAACAAAAAAAAAACTTATAAAATAAATCTTAGTAATAATCCCAACCAAAAAATGATTCAACTAAAATATTTAAATTGGTTAAGAAAGGCTACTGGCGACTATGGTGTGGGTGAAAGGTATAGAACAATGAAAAAAGACATTAATAAACAAATTAAATTTGAAAAAGAAATATATTTTGGCAACCAAATCCAAAATGCCCAAAATAAAGGTAAAAAAACCTGGGATTAAAGTCAATGAGCGGTAAGAGTAATTCTAAGCCGCAAATAACATCAATTTTACATAACAACGTAAGTGTCGAAAAAGGGAAGGATATAGCCAATGCTTTTGGTATGTATTTGTCAAGTGTAGTGCGGGAAACCCTAGACAAAAACTTTGGATCACAGCTTTCTAAGAATTGCACACTTGGCGATAAAAACCAAGATACTATGTTTTTCTTTCCTCTAACTCCCGAGGATGTTTCAGCTGTGATCAAGTCTCTTCCCAATAAAAAATCAACCGGTTTTGATGAGGTGCCAATACACTTATTAAAAAACTGTAACGAAGACATACTGAAATCGTTGGCAGAGTTGATGAATATTTCAGTAAATCAGGGAAAATTTCCAGAAAAGCTTAAACTGGCAAACATTACCCCAATTTTTAAAAAAGGCAACAAACAATCCTTGGAAAATTTCCAACCAATTTCCATTATAAGCTGCATTAGCAAAATTTTCGAAAAACTGATGTATAAAACTCAATTCTTTCTTGCGGCGACATAAAATTTTAACCAAATTTCAACATGGTTTTAGACAGGGTCTCTCAACTGAAACCGCAACAGTAGAGTTTATTCAAAATAAATATAGTTATATGGATGTTGGCGAGCATGTCATGGCTGTTCTCTTTGATTTGACTCGGGCATTTGACACTATCTGTCCGGAGGTTGTTTCAAGAAAACTGGACCAACTGGGAATAAGAGGTAATATCAATCAATGGCTAACTTCACTGATCAAGGGAAAAAAGTTCAAAGTAAAAATCAGTAACAAATTTTCAAAACATATGATTCTGACATAGGCACGCCTCAGGGAAGTATTCTAGGGCCCCTAGTCTTTTTTATATTTGTTAATGACCTTCCTAAACATATCCAGTGTGGAATTATCTTAATGTACGCTGATGATACCACAATTATTATCCATGGCAAAAATAAAAATGAAATCACGGAAAAATTAAATCTTATTTTATCCAAGTTTTCAGATTGGTGTTCGTCCAACAATCTTATTATAAACTTTAACAAAACGGTTTATTTGGAATTTAAAACAACAAACCATTGGAAATTGTAACACATTTTGGCGACGTCCCTGTTGTATTTTCTGCAACCGCTAAGCTTTTGGGTGTTTGATTTTGATACACATCTGAACTTTAGTGAACATATTAATCAATTGTGCTCTAAAATTAACAAAAACACCTATGCCATAACATGTTTGAAAAACTCTCTAGGCAGGTCGATATTGCTAACTGCATATTTCGCCAACATACATTCTATTATCAGCTACGGTATAATATTGTGGGGTCAATCTTCAGATTTGGAAAGAGTGTTGATCTCGCAGAAAAGGGTCTTGCGAATAATTTTTAACCTAAAACCATCGGATTCGTGCCGACAAATTTTTAAAGAAAACTGTATTCTCACTGTTACTTCACTATATGTTTACAAATTATTAATACATATACATAAAATTAAGCATATGTATTCTCAAAATGACTTTTTTCATTGTTACTCTACCCGGTGTGGTAACAATTTCTGTTTACCATTCCATAAACATGAGTTTTTTAAAAAGAGCCCAGTATATGCTGGAATTTCTTTATATAATGTTACCAAATGACTTCAAACCTTTATCTTTGAACAAGTTTAAAAAAGTACTTAAGAAACTTCTTTGTACTGAAACATTTTACAAACTAAAAGAACTAAAATTGTTTTTGTCAAAAAAATAAATGAACAAAATCACATTTGACGTAACAAAGCACTATTGTGTGCTATTAAAAGTATGTGTGTGAGCGTTTCTGTGTTTTCTTTTGTAATTTGTGTATATATCTACCATTTGTTATACATATATACATATGACATGTTCTAGTGTAACAACGCAATGTAATTTCATTTTACTATAGTACTCTTGTACCTATTTAAATACAATTACTGACTTGTTACATTCTATTGTTAATAGGCCTAAGTAACGAATAAATATTTTGATTTTGAATGTAACGCTTCCCCTCTCCTGCGGAACGAGCTGCCGCTAATCCATTGTGCATTTGATTGTTGGTCGACACAGAAGAGCTCGGTTCAGTCAAGCTGGTCTAGAAAATTCAGCAAATCTTCATCATTTTCCAGCTATATAATAAATGTGTCATCGGTGCATCTATACGTGTACATAAAAATCGTTTTTTTAAGGCTCCGTGATAACTTTAAAATTAAAAACAAAATAAATTTTCGAAATTTTTTACACGATGTTATAGCCATTCAAGAGGCCTTCAAAACAAGGTAGGTATCACTTAACCCACTTTCCTTATTTAAAATATAGGGTTAAAGTTTACCCTTTGAATGGGATGCACGCTACGAAAAATTTCAAGATAGTCAAAAAGTGTTTCCTTGCAAACAAAATCGAAGTGTTGAGGGTTCTCTTAAAAAACAAATACCCTGTATAGTAATTTGAACAATCCTCTTATCCTATATTTTCATTACTAATGACGGAAAAAGAAAAAATATGAAATCCTTTTGCAATGGTTTTTGTGGTTTTATCATACCTGACATTTTCGAAAGTTTCTCATCTTTGACAACTAGGTCGGGAAGTAAAATATCCACTTTATACACTAATGAAGTAAGTTGTGTATCTAATTTTAAAGTTAGTAGGTAATAAGGTTTGACTTTTATCGCCATAAAACATGACACCTGCTTTTACCAACTATTTACTCGAGCTAAGATATGAGACACTCGTTGATTAGCTAATTTAAATATAAGGCCATTTGCTAGCTAATAAAATATAGGCTTTCCAATCTAGTAAGCAGGCCCGGACAGGCCCGGCAGGGGCCCTGGGAAGGCTGCCCCTGGGCTACTTAGTGCCCGGGGTTACTTTGGGCCTGGATGGACGGATGTAAAAGTAAACGTTAGATTTTTCCCTGTTCTGGTCAGAGAATGTCATTATTTGGTATTTTTTGATGAACATTAAGACGATAATATTACTGAATACATTTAGTAAGACGATTACTTTAATTTATACTTTTGTTTTTTCTTTAGTTCGTAGGTATATATTTATTTTCTTTCAGGTACAATAATAATACAGTTTTTAAATTTTAAGCTGAGGTCAGACTCTCTGAGCCACATGGCTTGTCGGGAGTTTGGCCTTCCGTCAAATATATCACTTTTAATTTTAACTTATTTTCTTAAAAAGTATCTATACCTATTTATATTGCTTGATGTCAATGTTATGCTTCCCTCGATTCCCATTCTTTCTTTTATGATTTCATTTCTTATGTGATCTGTTCTAGATATTCTCATTGATCTTCTTATTGCATCCATTTCGACACTTTCCATTTTTGGTTTGTATTTTTCTGTTATGCGACAAGTCTATTCCATACAACAGCGTGCTTTTCACCATTGTTTCAATATGTTAAATTTTACATTTTCATATATTTAAGTATATGAATGTAGATTTGTCGGATTGTATGTATTTTTGTCTTACTAAATAAGTTACTAGTTGGAAATCTTTTGGGCTTCTTGTTTATGATCTTTAAAATGTATTTTTGAGTTGTTATTAAGTTAGTATTGTTATTTGTGGCTGTTGATTGATCTAGTAAGTGGCCTTAAGAAAACTGCCTAAGTTTTTCTAAACATTCAGTTGAACTGCAAAGATTGCTTTTGTAATAGTATAGTATAGTAATGATAAATAAATTGGTTTTACCAACACACCTTGTTTTCTTTCTGATTACGTATTAGGAAATCCATATGAGATTGAGATAAAGCTTACAATCTTATGTTCTAATAAAAAAATGATTGGATCCATGACGGATCTGATACCTTCCTAGCAGCCTATAAACACACTTCAAGTGAAGCCATGATATACCAGACAGCACACTTCGTCCCAGGGACGTACATTTTATGTCCATTTTACGTCGGTACGTCCAGGGACCAATAAAGTACGCACTATGCACGTACAATTCTGTATGTACAGGGTTTTCCCGTATATTTTTACACCTTATCTAAAACGTTTATTTGAATAGATATCAAAATATGATAAATACAAAACTTTTATAATTTTTACGAATTTTAAGAATCTTTGGGTCTGAATGTCAAAAAAAATTTGTAAATGTCAAAATTTGACAGGTCGATGGTTTTTTTAAAGGAATATTATATATATTTCAGATTTTTATAGATCCTTTCTTTCTGATTTTACAAATATATATGTTGAGATTATTTTGTTTAATAGTTTTGGAGATATATGCGTTTAAAAGTATAAAAAACTTAAATTGGTACTTTTTAAAACATCAAGGAAGCCATGAAAAAACAATCGGATTGACACAAAAGTGATGCTATTGTTTTGTCACCTTGTCAATTTCAGTTTTAAGAGTAGTTAAGGATAATTTTACCGAGAAAGAAAAACTGGATATTATTAAATTATTTTACTCAAATAATGAAAATTGTGGCTCGCAACCAGTATTATATTCAGTTTCCCGACAGAAGACAACCAACCCGGCAAACCATAGTAAATATAGTAAACTCATTCAATCAAAGAAAAACACTTAAAAGATACACTAGAACAGTCCAAAGAAACGCTGAGAGGACTTAAATATTTTGTTATATTTTCAAGGTTAGTTTTTTCTTTATAAGTTAGTTTATCATATTTAAAAAAATGTTTTCCCTTGTTATTTTAGAGAATCCTAAACGGTCTATTCCGGATGCAGGATATTTTTTTAACAAATCATGGCATAAAATTTACTCTGTTATAAAATCACAAATATAAGGCTTATAAATTTTTACCCGTGCAAAATTTAAGCAACGAAAATAAAATAAACAGATTACATTTTTGTCAGGAAATACAACGAGGAATAGCGGCAAATCAAATAAATTTGTCAAATATAATTTTTACTGATGAGCAGCATTCACCACGGCGCGACGGGAATGTTCAATAGAAAAATTGCTAACTTCCACTTTCTATTGAACATTCCCGCCGCGCCGCGCCGTGGTGAATGTTGCCTCATCAGTAAAAATTATATTTGACAAATTTATTTGATTTGCCGCTATTCCTCGTTGTATTTCCTGACAAAAATGTAATCTGTTTATTTTATTTTCGTTGCTTAAATTTTGCACGGGTAAAAATTTATAACGTGGTGGAAGTTAGCATCAGGTGCCACCGGGGATCTCTGTGGGGGCGGCAGAGGCCAGGAGGCCGAAGCCACCACCGGAGGGATTGCCGAGGATACAGGCTATGCACAACACAACACAGGCCACCATGACAACTCTAGTTGATATTGTGGCAACATCACTCAAGAACACAAATTACACAACAAAGCTCACAGGGGACTGATCTGAGGCATCTCCGCCCCCCAGTGGCAAAGCCCCGGACATAAAAGTCCACAGTCGGGACAGGTAGTAGCAGAAAACTAGGAGTGGTACACCTAGGCTACCTAGAAGCATAGGGCCCACCCTTGTCTCACCAACGTAGGGGGCTGCCGCGGACACTCGGTGAAAATCTCCTAGCGTTGCAGTAGTGCAGTTGGTAACTGGTAGGGGAGCGCTGCGCGCTTGGGGGGGATCTTAACTACGGCCGCCGGCGACCAAGTGACCGGAACCAGCTAGCCATTGGGGGAGGGGCGGAGATGGCGCGGAGAAGACCCCTGTGACTGCTGCACCACAGAAATACTAAATTACTTACAACAACACAACCACTAACCCACAAGTTTGTTTATTTTATAGGCTTAAATATGGAGCAAAATAAAATCAAAAGAGAAGACGTACCGTCAGAGGAGAGCAGAGAAACCCCTAACCCCGTCACTCCATCCGCTGAGGAGGGTGGAACACCGCCGACTCAGGTCGACGAAGACCTGCTTCTCCAATCCTCCGACGGGGGAATGGACGCAGACCCGGATGATTCTCCGAAAGAAGAGGACGGGCCTGCTGACCAACTCCCAAAGGAGGGTGCTCAGCTTAACAACCCCGAACAGGTGGAGGAGAGGCTGAGGAGAAAGCGGGAAAGAAACAGGAGGCATAAAAAGAACCAAGCCCTTCGCAGAAAGCGGGAGCAAGAGGCTCTGAAAGAGTCGGGGGGAAGGACCGAGGGGGGACTAAGAGATCAGCGTAAGCCGGACTCTCCCTCGTCGGCCACAAACCCCGACCCCCAAACGACTGTGCCGGGCGGCCCGGTTAAGTTGGCAAAGGAGTACCCCGAAAAGGGAACTCCAAAACCAACCTCTGCCCGTGGCGGGCCGACCAGTCGAGGGGGAAAGGGTTCTGTTGCTCGCGGTCCTGCGAAGCGGGAGACTACCGAGGCAGCCAAACAGCTTGCCAGGGAGGTTGCAATGGCCAACCTACCCAAAGGCCCGCGAGTGACGAGGGTGAGCAAGGGGGTGCTACCAGGTACCTCCGGTCTCCAATCCTCCACTCCTAAGCGAAGCCGGGCGGAGAAGACCACACCGCCGGAATACAGAAGCAAGAGGGTCAAACGAGGTGCGGGCCAAGGGGATGGGGGTGTGACCGACAACAGGTCGCCTCTGTTAAGAGACAACCTGGAGTCGGACAACCCCTCGGCTAAGCCCGCGTCCCGGAAGACCGGACAGCCAAGTAGGAAGGCGATGAAGGTCGTCTTCATGTCCGACAGGGTAGACGGCAAAATCCGAGAGGAAGAGGGTGCAGCTATCCGCTGTGAGCTTCTGGAACGGATGCTCCGGACCATGAGGGGACCACCCGAGGGACCGGTGCTCCGTTTTGTGAACTCTGGCCTGGTAGAACCAGGCTGGACGCTGTTCACAGCGGATAATTCAGAGGTCACAAGGGACTGGCTACTGAACCAGATCGTAACGGTCGAAGAAGTCACATTCCGTCCTGGTAGGTCGGATGAGGCACCCTGGCCGAAGCGGATCACGTTTTGGATCCGGTCTCAACAGGAGGTAGACATCGCCAGGTTAATGGATTTCCTAGTACTCCAGAACAGGCTGCTCGATATTTCGGGCTGGCGACATCTGGAGACCACAGGAGGACCAGACGCCTGGCGATTGACTTTCATGGTAGGAGTGGACACCATAAGGCATCTGGAGGGAGTCAATTGGCGGCTCGCATATGAGTTTGTAACCATCGCTGTGTCGAGGATGCAAACTTATAGCGCAGCTGCGCGACGACCGCCCAGAGGGCCCGACGGTGACCCGCCTACCAAGAGAAAGACGGAGTGATGGGTTCCCCTGCTCTCCCCCATGTAACAACCCCCACATGGCGATGGATAAACTGCGGGTAAGTCAAATTAATTTGCACAAGAGTCTCGGACCAACAGGCGAGCTTGTACGGACTGTGACTGGCACCAGTGCCTCGCAAATTGTATTTGTACAAGAACCTTTTATTGTTTCAGGTAGCAAAGTAGGGGGCCTAGGGAGTACCGGCATGAACATCCTGACCGGGACAAGGGAGGAAGCACCAAGAAGCTGCCTAATGGTGTCAAAGGACCTGACAGTTGTGGAGTTACCACAACTAGGGACCCGAGATTTGACGGCAGCGCTTTTGGAATTAACGGTGAGTAACAATAGGCTTAAGATCGTGGTATGTTCCGCATACTTACCATATGACAGTGAGCACCCACCACCTTCCCCAGAACTAGCGCGAGTAATCTCATTCGCGGAGTCTAACAAATTTCCGGTGATCGTAGGGTATGACGCAAATTCACATCATGTAGCGTGGGGTAGTAGTGATGTGAGTAAACGTGGAGAGGCTCTTTTTGAGTTCCTCGCCAACTCGGACCTGGAAATAGCTAACAAAGGCTGCGAACCAACGTTCATCAATAACACCCGCGAGGAAGTCATTGACATTACGCTGGCTTCACGAGACATTTACGAAAAGATCGTCAATTGGAGGGTCACGAAGGACATCGTCACATCTGACCATCGTATGATCAGATTCAAGATGAAGACCGACGAGACACCGCCAGAACTTAGGAGGAACCCAAGAAGTACGGACTGGGGACGCTATCTGTCGACTCTGGACCGGAATAGGGACCCTCTTAAAATAAACATTGACACAAAAGAACAACTTGAAAGAGCAATCGGCGACCTGGAAAAGACCATCATAGCCAGCTATGAGGAGGCCTGCCCCTTAAAACCCTTGCCAACTCGACGTGTCCCCTGGTGGAACAGCCAGCTAGAATAACTATGCCGGAAAACCAGGAGGACCCTTAACAGAGCGATGAGGGATGGTGGGGAGGCCACCTGGGAACAGTACAGAGAAGCCAGAAGAGAGTTTAAGACAGAGGTAAGAAGAAGTAAAAGGGAAAGCTGGAGGACTTACTGTGGGGAGATCAATTCTCTCCCAGGGACCTCCAGACTTCTCAAAATACTGAGTAGTGATTCGAGACAAACACTCACGTCTCTTAAAAAACCTGATGGAAACTGGACCGCCTCCGGTGAGGAGTTTTTCCGACATCTCCTTGAGGTTCATTTCCCAGGGGAGGAGAGCGACCACGAAACGCAACCCGTCGCCGGACCACAGTTTAGGGTTGAACCCGACTGGGAACTGGCAGATAAAGTCGTTACGGACGCCACCATAACCTAAGCGATCAACGAGTTCAGCCCATACAAGTCACCAGGGCCGGACGGGCTGTTTCCGGCGCTATTGCAGAAAGGGCTAGAGGTTCTCCTTCCGTACATGAGAGGAATCTTTAGAGCGTTGGGCTATGCACCTCCAACATGGAGAAAGGCAACCGTAGTCTTTATCCCGAAGGCGGGGAGAAGAGACTACACAGCAGCCAAATCCTACCGGCCCATAAGTCTGACATCTTTTATGATGAAGGCAATGGAGAAGATGGTTGACCGACACCTTCTAGGAGGAGTCTTGGCAAACAACCCATTCCACAGAAATCAGCATGCCTACATGGAGGGCAAGTCAACTGACTCGGCAATACATGCAGTAGTGCATAAGGTAGAGAAGGCTCTTCAATTCATGCAATACGCACTTGCGGTGTTCTTTGACATAGAAGGGGCTTTTGACAAGGCCAAAATTCAGATGATAACATCCGCCCTTCAAGAGAGGGGGCAGAAACCCCCATTATTGAATGGGTAAGATCTGCACTAAATCAACGAGCAATACAAGCTACATTGGGGGAGTCAACGGTCAGGATTAGGGTCACAGGTGGGTGCCCACAAGGCAGTTGCCTGTCGCCCCACCTGTGGTGCCTGATTATGGACACCCTACTGAAGCGCTTGTCAGTGAAGGGATTCGACGCCTATGCCTATGCAGATGATGTCGTGGTGGAAGTGGTTGGTCGCTTCCTTAACGTTGTCTGCAGTAGAATGCAAATGCCTGTTCGCATCATAGAAGACTGGTGTCAAGAAAATGGACTCTCTGTTAACCCAGGTAAAACAGAGATGATACTGTTCACCAGAAAGAGAAAAATCGAAGGTTTTAGAGCACCCGTGATGTACGGAAGACCCCTAGCTTTAGTACCAAAGCTGAAGTACCTGGGTGTCATTCTTGATAGCGGACTCACCTGGACGCCACATGTTACCAATATGATCTTAAAGGTCCAGGCAACAATGTGGCAGCTACGACGGGTAGTCGGCAGGACCTGGGGACTATCCCCCAGGACCCTCCACTGGATGTACACGGCAATACTGAGACCGAGGATCCAATACGGATCCATAGTCTGGTGGCCGGCAGTGGAGAAAACGACCACATCCCTAAAACTCAGAAGCCTACAGGGGCTGATGTGTAGAGGGATAACCGGAGCTATGAGAACTACCCCGATCCTGGCCCTAGAGACAATTCTGGGACTACCATCGCTACAAACTTGGATCAAGAGGGAGGCGATGGGGACCTACCTACGTCTAAGGGACACGGGTCAGTGGAGAGGAAGAGGGGAAACAGCTGGTCATCTAGCTATAGAAGAGCTGACAATTAGAGAAATCCCCGTCACGTCAATGACGGTCAGCAGAGCACACGCACCTTGGAGGCTCGAGAAGAGGTACAAAATCCACATCCCAGACAGGGAAGCGTGGCAGAGAGACGAGATGATGTTTGAGGAGAGCGCTTTAGTTTGCTACACTGATGGATCCAAACTATCAGAGAGGCAAACCACAGGAGGGGGAGAATACGTGGAAAAACTAGAAGTTCAGAAGAGCTACTCGCTCGGTGAGCAGGCTACTGTTTTTCAAGCAGAAGTCTACGCCATAATAATGGCGGCAACCCTAGAAGAGGTTTGGAACAGCGAAGAGGAGCTTATATATATATGCTCTGACAGTCAAGCCACCCTGAAGGCGTTAAACGCACCCAAGATTGCTGACGGCTTGGTGGAAGAATGCGCAGAGGCGCTGGAGACCCTAAGCGATGGCAAACGGGTGACGCTGGTTTGGGTTCCGGGACATACGGGGGTACCAGGCAACGAGAAGGCCGACGAACTCGCATGACTCGGGGCAGGAACCCCCTATGTAGGACCGGAGCCACTTTTGGGCCTGACAAAAAGACAAGTGCAAAGCGGACTTAACAAATGGGCCCAGGACGCGCTATTAAACTCCTGGGAAACAGGAACGGGTTGCAGACAGACCAGAGAATTCGTAGACCGTCCAAAACCGACCAGAATTAGATGGATGCTGGGACGGACACGAAAAGACCTCGGACTGCTGATAGGTACTCTAACCGGACATAACCGGTTGAGGAAGCACATGACACGTATAGGAGTCGAGAACAACCCTACCTGCCCAGCCTGTGGACAGGAAGAAGAGACATCAAGACACCTCGTGGCAGAATGCGAGGCCTACGCAAGGATAAGACAACAGGCACTCGGAGCGCCAACTCTGAGCGAGGAAGAACTGCACATGCTCAAATGGGCAGACTTACTGGACTTTGTACAGAGAACAAGAAGGCCCAATGAGTTACCCGACCATCAAAGGGAAGTGCAGAGAGTGGGTTAAGGGACAAACTTGGGGCATGGCAAAAAGGGCCTTCTCTGGCCTACTTGTCAGACCTGCGGGTCGACCACCCCCCCCCACTACTACTACTACTACTACTAGCATCAGATTCAGATTCAGATTCATTTAAATTACAGTGGACCAGTTCGTTTTTGCTGTATATTCTTATTTTCATATTTTAACTACATAAGAATTTTTTATGATGCTAAGGCAGTCGGATATTACAAAAAAATTGAAATTATCGATCCCGGTGTTACGGGGGAGAGTCAGAAACTTATAGTTTCAACAGTAAAATGTTGTATAGGAAAATAATGCCCCAACCATTGGATTGATAAGATAGATGTGACATAATTGAGACGTGCAGACATAACTGGAAATTATATGCACTGTTGAGTGAGTTAAATCATTAAACTAAGATACGAGGGTAAGTTAAAAAAATGAAGATAAATCGTATTGTCTAAAATTAATGTTGAGTACGATTGGTGCTGAGGTGAATGTGACCTAGTAGTAGTTTGGATTTTTTTTTAGTAACACATTTCTCTATATTAGGACATCCAGCTCAGATACGGGGGTAAGGTGAAAAAATACGATAAATTTTATATTATTTGTATTTTCTTAAAACAGCGCTGTGCCCGATTTCCGTTGGCATGGCTAAGACCCACTACCAGTAAGGAATTATGTCCACTAACAGCTTCAAGTATTTTAGATCGTCGAGCTGAGATACGAAGGTAAGTTAAAAAATTACGATAAATTTTATTTTATTTGTATTTTCTACAATCAGTCCTGTGCCAGATTTCCGTTGGCACGGCTAATACCCACTATCAATAAGGAATTATGTCCACTAACAGCTTCACTTATTTTAGATCGTCGAGCTGAGATACGTGGGTAAGTTGAAAAATTACGATAAATTTTATATTGCAGTGAAGTCCGGATATAACGAACCTCAAAAATTAACTAAATACGGTTCGTTATATCCGAGGTTCGTTATAAACAGTAATACATAAATTTTCTTTAATTTTTTGTGTTTCTTTTTTTAATAGTATCCAAGATTAAGGAAAATAAAAATATTACAAAAAATATTATAACTTTTTATATTTAAAAAAAAAGGCTGAATACATACAAATAAAGATGTTTATTATTATTGTTATACATAGAAATATGTAAAGTACAATATGGTGGTATGTAATACATGAAACGGGCCGAGTGTGCAATAGCTTCTTCGCTAAGGAGCTATGGAGCTACCACTCAATCGGACACCTACTGTAAACAATAGGGAGCGCGAGAACAACAGAGCGTAATTTCAGCGGACGCAGTGAGGTGGGGGAACGACCCTTAATGGGTATAAAAAGGAGAGAAAAGGAGCTAAAAAAGAGTTTTGTTTGAAAAAAAAATTACTTACCTCGATGGTGTTTTCTTTAAAAGGATGGGTACCATGGAAATGGAGTAATCCGATGATGATGTCTTCTTTCGGCGTTGTTAACTCTTTTTAGTTTTTATAGGGTTTATGGTTATAACCTCACTAACATATCTTTAATGCACTGTTATGGTTTTGCGCGCGCGCGGCTTAACGATTTTGAATTTTTGTTTAATTATGTTTAGTTTGACACTAATTAATTCGGCAAGGGCCGTAGAATGATGCCACAGGGCGGCTATGATCAACCCTTTTTCAGTATGCGTTTGGCAGGGACAAACGATTAAAGCACACTGTCTTATCATTTTTCGTTGTTTTCCTCTCTCGCTTCTTGACTCCAGGAATTTAGGTAGGTAGACTCGTATTTTTAAATGGGTCAGTTTAAAGGAAATAGGAAAACCGAATATCAGGTGTGATAAACAAGGACATATCGAGATTGGTGTGTAATAGAATTGCTCCAGTTTTAATTTTAATATTTTAAAATCAAATAAGCAAAAAACATATCTGGTTTTCTTATCCCAAGGTACCGAGTGTTATTTATTTTTGACACCGGGTGAAATGAAATTTCAAAAAATAAATAAATAAAATAAAATAAAAATGTTTTGTAGTTCAAAAACTTAACTAAGGGCGTGGAAACGAACCATTTCTCCCCGACCCTGAGAACAGCCAGCGTGCTGTTCTAAGAAGCAATAGGCAATGGGCAAAGCTTTACCAATGGCCGTTTGAGTACGCCAGTGGCTGTTTGCACATTTGCTACCCTCGGAACATTATCCGTGCCAGGAAATAATTCTATAATACGGCCTAGCAACCAATCTAGTGGGCGGCGATTCTTGTCCCGAATGAGAACTAAAGTTCCTATCTCCACAGGGGAGGTCATGGAATCCGTCCATTTCGACCTTTGTTGCAGGGTGTGTAAATATTCACTAGCCCACCTTTTCCAAAAGTGATCATGCATTTGCAATAACAAATTCCAACGCGAAAGCCGATTTATAACGACATCCGAGTAGTCAGGATCGGGCAAACACGTCGGGGGTTGCAAGTTTAGGAAATGTCCTGGTGTAAGCGCCGTAAAATCCGTAGGATCTGAAGAAATAGCTCCTATTGGTCGTGAGTTTAACACCGCTTCGATTTGAATTATGAAAGTATTAAGTTCTTCATAAGTAAGAGTCTGATTTCCCACGATTCGAGTCAAATGGGTTTTTGTAGACTTTATGTTGGATTCGGACCGAAATGTGGACTGGCACTTGGCATAAAGTGCCAACGAATACCTTGCGCTGTCGCTGCGTCAGTAAAGATTTGCTTTAAGTAGTTCCAACCCCCCTGGAAATTTCCACCATTGTCAGAAAATATATCGCTCACGTGACCTCTACGTGCGATCAGACGCCGCAGCGCGGCCAGAAACGCTTCCGTCGTGAGTTCAGATACGAGCTTCAGGTGAACGAGTCGCTAAATACCTAGATGAATTCCACCAAAGGAGCATGCGCCAAAATTAACGTCAAAATCTCTAATTCAAATTATTGGCGCGAATACCGTGATTGGTGCGAGATCGAAGAGCTTAACGTATAATAAAAAATTCAAGGTATAAAATAATGGTCAATTCTAATTTTTAGGTATGATTTTATGTCGGTACCGGGTGGTTTTTTATAACCGGAGCACTCAGCAACTGTATCATTGAAAATAAATTGAGATTTTTTTGGTTAATTATGACAACTTTAAAAGCAAACATAATTTTTTTCTATCCGTCACCATGTACAGGGTGTCCCAAATTGGGCACTTTTAGGGGGTTTAAGGTACTTCTAAGGGAGACAGAGAAAAACTGACCACTCATTGCGAGGCTCAAATTTCAAGAGAAGACTTACAGTGAAAACCGCATTTTGAAATATCGTCTCGTCTTTGAGCTACAGGGGCTTTTTGAAAAGTCTGCATTTTCGAAGGGAGTCTATAACTTCGTTATTAATGGAAATTTTGATTTAGAGTAAATTGCTATTTTATAGACTTTGTAACGAGGAATTAAATTTTAACTGTCACTTTTAGTTTTTGAGATATGACATAAAGTTGCAGTTTTTCTTAGGGAATGGCCTATATTTTAATTAATTTTCGAATTCGTCATTGAATTCTTTTGAAAATGATGTATCATATGTCATAGTTTAATTGTGCGGTTTCGGAGATAATTAAAGTTTTTTATTTTTGTCTAGTGTGCGTTGAATGACGTCATGCGCCATTGACGTGAAAGCCTTGCCGTCAAATCCTACTTCAATGCTCCTATAGTTTTGTTGTCTTATACTATGCAAATCAAGCTGGCCTTGCGCCTTGGCGTTTTGTCATTGTTTTCAATGGTTTAAACAATTTGACATTACGCTTTTATATGAAATTATTTTGCACAAAAGCGTTTTAATTTTATTTTGAAATATGTATCATTTTTGTTTTTATAACTAGGCTTTGAGGGCCGTCAGCTGAATTATAATTTTTCCAAACCAGGCTTACTATATTTTTGACTGTGTAAAATAATAAAAATACTGGAGTGCCTTGACCTTCCTCAGCAGGAAATCATAACGCACTAGAAATAAGTGAAAAAGCTGAATATCTCCTAAACTGCTCAATCAAACTAGGACATATGATACATCATTTTGAAAAGAATTCAATGACGAATTCGAAAATGAATAACAATATACGCCATTCCATAAGAAAAAATGCAACTTTATGTCATATCTCAAAAACTCAAAGTGACAGTTATAATTTAATTTAGTGGGTGAATTCCTCGTGACAAAGTCTATAAAATTGCAATTTACTCTAAATCAAAATTTCCATTAATAACGAAGTTATCGACCCCCTTCTAAAATGCGGACTTTTCAAAAAGCCCCCGTAGCTCAAAGACGAGACGATATTTCAAAATGCGGTTTTCACTATAAGTCTTCTTTTGAAATTTGAGCCTCGCAATACGTGGTCAGTTTTTCTCTGTCTGCCCTAGAAGTACCTTAAACCCCCTAAAAGTGTCCAATTTGGGACACCCTGTACATAGTGACCCAAATTCGATGTTTTGGGGGGTTTCGGGTATTTCTAGAGGGGCTAAAAAAACTGATCCCCCTTTGCGACATTCAAATTTTAAAAGAAGCTTAAATGTGAAAATCGCATTTTGATATAGCAAGCCGTTTTTAAACTACGGGGTGTTTTTAAAAAGTCTGCATTTTGGGAAGGGGTCTATAACTTGTTTATTTATTAATATTTTTTATTTCTGTGAAAACATTCTTAAGATAGTTTTTTAAGAGGAATTCAACTGTTAAATTAAATTTCATTTGTCACGTTTAGTTTTTGAGATATCACATAAAATTAATTTTTCTTTATGGGAGGATCCCATTATTTCTTTATATTTTTGTATTTTTTTTTATTTTTACCACATATTTTAGTTTGCTTAATGGGTTTAAAATATTTTAATATTATAAAAATAAAAAAATAATAAAGAGGTGATTCAAAAATAATAATAAAGAAAACAATAAAAAAAAATATCATTTTAAAGGAAATTTTAAGCTGATTTTAAAAATCGAATAAAAAAAGGGTGATTCTGTAAGAAAAATAACAACTTTATGCAATATTTTAAAAACCAAAAGAGATACATAAAAACCGTTTACATCTGTCAATTCTTCAAGAAAAGATCTATAAGAAAGCTATTTACACAAAACAAAATTTTTATAAACAAAAAAGTTATAGACGCCTTCCCAAAATGCAGACAAAAACACTCCGTAGCTTAAAAACGGCTTGCTATATCTAAATGTGGTTTTCACCTTTAGGCTTCTCTTGAAATTTGAGCGTCGCAAATGGGGGTCCGTTTTTTCTATCTCCCCTAGAAATACCCGACACCACAAAAATATAACGAATTTGGGACACCCTGTACAGGGTGTGACAATGAAGTCGATTTTTTGATAGGGAACACCCTGTATATTTTTGCATTTTACGATTCGTCTTTTCTTTCTGATTTCAAAAATATACAATATCTACGTGCTGCGATTAATATTTTTTGAGGTATATGCAGTATTTCTTCTATATGATCTTATGCATTTCACGTTTATTTTGTTTTGCCATGGGAGTATTGACTCTCAACTCCAATGTTTCTTCAAGTATTTCTTGATTGTGTATTTCAAATCATCACACAGATCCAAGTTTTTTGGGATGGAGCATTTACATTCTAGGCATCAAAACATAAAAACACTTTCTGCATAGGAATACCTTTGTTTTTGTAAGCCATGTTTACTTTGACAGTGTTTATTCAAATTAAATTGGGCACTAAATAATTTGTCACACAACTTGCACGTCACCCGCATTTTCACAGCACAAAAACGACGAATTTTCATCAAAAAGAACTGGAAATTATTAAAGTTTTGCTGTATAAAACCATACTGAAATATCTCTCAGTTGATTGGTTGGCAGAAGTGACAGATCAACGCTTGCGCACGTCTTGGAATTCATCTCGGTATTTAACGACTCGTCCAGGTGAACCGCGTGAACCACCACGTCAATGGCGAGCATAATGTAAGCTTTATAACAGCGCGCCTTACGAAGGCGCCCTAAGGTCACTGAGAAAAGACCGCAAAATCTATCCCAATTTTTGAAAAAACCGGCGCTTGGCGCACTCGATAAGCGGGTAGATCCGCCATTGGAGGCTCATAAGCAACGGGCTTTGTTTTCCAACATGGCAAACATTTTGTAAGTATATTTCGAATAACTTTTCGTGCGGATAATATCCAAAAGTTCTGCGCGATTATGCAATGCGTGGTGTGTATACCACAATGTAAATTTACCGTGTGAACATGAAAAATCAAGAGTTCTGTCAATTGGCATTTACTTGGTAAAAGTAAAGGAAATTTTTTATCATATTCCAATTCCGAGTGGCATAGCCTGCCTCCGATTCGCAAATAACCGTGAGGGTCTATGAAAGGTTTGAGTTTTTTAAACCACTTCGGCAACTCTTCTTGGTTCGTCAATTTTAAAATTTCTATTTCAAAATAGACCGACTTTTACATGTTTGGTAATAAAAAGTAACGCGGTTCGATATTCTACCAAAGTGATATATTTATATCGAGAAATTTCAATTTTTTGTATCCTATCTCGAATTTGTAAATAAACAATGTTGAATATTTGAAAGCTATTTTTAATTCTAAACATCTTTTCTTTATAACAATTTTCAATTTTGTCAAAAAGAAAGGTACTTTACTCTAGAGCAAAAATCACATTTTTTGACAAACCTCGTAATATGACTGAAAAAATGTAACATCTGATGTTGCATTTTAGGTTTTGGACCATGCAGAACTTTTTATGAAGAATAACTTTTTTCGTAAAGCTAATAATAAAAAAGTTTCCCATATGCCGCCAACTTACGTGGACACACTGTATATAGGAGGAATAAGAATGAGCTCGGTTGCCAGGGGCAGATCCGAGTGATCGGTTGCTAACTGCTGCATGATGCGCAACGCAAGGTAGGGCGAACAAGTGACGCCAAAAACCACAACATTTATTTCATAGTCTGAAATAGGATCTGAGGGATTAAAACGCCAAAGAATCCTTTGAAATTTTCTATCTTCTGGGCGCACTTCTATCATCCTGTACATAGCCCGTATGTCTGTAACAAAGATGTATTTTCCAAAGCGAAAATCGAGAAGCAATTTTACAATATCATTTTGTAATTTGGGCCCCGTGTAGAGCGCATTATTCAAACTGACATGTCGCGGTGAGGCGCATGCGCTAGCGTCGTAAACAATTCGTGCGGGAATTGTCGTGGACTCTTTTTTGCAGATTGCAAAATGAGGGATGTAGTAATAATTATTTATTTCTTTAAGTAGGGGGGGAGCCACAGCGGTCATATGTTTAATTTCCAAATAATCGCGCATAATATCAGAATAAGCAGTGTACGAACTTTGGTTTTGTATTAGGCGTCGCTCCAAGGAATAAAATCTCTTTAATGCCATAGATCTAGAATCGCCAAAATCAGGGGAATTGATTTTAAATGGTAAGCCAACCATAAAACGCCCTTGGGGCGTAATTTTAGTAGTTACTGAGAAAAACTTATCACAGTATTTTTCTTCGGGGCTCAGACACTGCATCTCCGGCACCTTTTCGACCTCCCAAAATTTTTGAAGAGTAATATCTAACTCTAGGTTAGCGGCATTGGTAAAAAATGTTTTTATTTGGCTATTTAAACCCGAACACGACAAAGTATTTACCAAAACCGTGTAGCCGAAATAAGTATTGACAAAAACAGGTTGATTCTGACCGAAAGAAATTATACCATCCCTTAAAATGTAGGGTACAATATCGTTACCCAAAAGCAACTGTACAAACCCAGGCTTAATAAAATTAGGGTCCGAAAGTTGAATATTTTTTAGTTGCGATATCTCTTTTAAGCTTAAATTGCATGGGGGTAATTTGTCGCTTATTTTATCAATAATTATGGCATTGGAGCTAAAAGTTTCGGAAGAATCGTAAAGCGAACCAATAGTAAGTTCTATCCCCGATTTTGCAGATGTGGTCATCCTGTCTAGACCATGCAAAGATATGGCAACATTGTATTTATGCAATCCTAATTTATTAGCACAAGATTTAGTAATAAATGTATTATGCGCCCCAGTGTCGAGAATGGCGCGAAAAGTTTGCCAATTATGAAAGGCGTCTTTTATTTTTATTAAAACTGTTCCCAACATTGTTTCCTGGTCATTCAGCATCATTCCTACCTGAGTTTTCTGACCTCCAGAAGGTCCCGCAGTTACAGTGAGAGTCCCAGAAGAAGACTGAGAGTCCACGTGATCAGGCAAGGGGGAAGCCCCTGAGGAGGAGAAATGAAGAAGACTGTGATGCGCTATAGGCTGTGGGCAATATTGCGAGGGGTCATCGGCACCCTAAAATTTTGTACAGCGTCCAACAGGACTTGGGTCCTGACGTGTACTGTTGGGTCCTGTTGAGTACTGTTGGGTACTGTCGTGTACTGTCGAGTACTGTTGGGTACTGTCGTGTATTGTCGAGTACTGTTGGGTCCTGTCGGTGTACTGTTGGGTACTGTCGTGTACTGTCGAGTACTGTTGGGTCCTGTCGGTGTACTGTTGGGTCCTGTTGAGTACTGTCGTAGTGCCTTGGGGGGGTCTGACAGGGACAAAGCGCGCCCTCAAAAAACATGCGAGCAAAAAAAAAAAACAAAAAAAGGTCATCATCTTTGGGGAACCGCGCCGCGCTCACAAATCTTGCGACCAAAAAAAAAGGTCATCCTGGGGAAGGCCGATAGGGCCTTAGCGCGTCCTCAAAACACTGGCGACTAAAAAAAAAAAAACAAAAAAAAAAAAAAAAAGATCATCATCTTTGGGGACCCGCGCCGCGCTTAGCGCGCACTCAAAAAATTTGCGACCAAAAAAAAAAAAAAATCCATCCTGTCTTTTTGCATCTACCCCACTGTTTCGGGTAAGAGGGTTGTGTCGAGTACTGTTGGATTCTATCGTGTACTGTTGAGTACTGTTACGTACTGTCGTGTACTGTTGGGTACTGTCGTGTACTGTCGAGTACTGTTGGGTCCTGTCGTGTACTGTCGAGTACTGTTGTGTACTGTCGTGTACTGTCGGGTACTGTTGGGTCCTGTCGTGTACTGTTGGGTACTGTCGTGTACTGTCGGGTACTGTTGGGTCCTGTCGTGGTACTGTCGAGTACTGTTGAGTACTGTCGTGTACTGTCGAGTACTGTTGGATCCTGTCGTGGTACTGTCGGGTACTGTTGTGAAATTTGTACAGTACTGTTGAAAGCTGATGACCCCTCGCAATATTGGCAACGTTTCGACGAAGGGCACGCATAAACCCCGTATCCTGAGTTTAGGCAGTTGATGCACGCATGTTTTGACTTAATGAAAGCGAATCTTTCAGAGGGCGATTTATTTAAAAACTCATGACAGCGATATATTATGTATTTTTGATTGCAAAAAATACAATGGGACGTTTTTGCTGGTGAAACACCTTTTTTGGCTTACCAACGAAGCTGTTGCCGCCCCTAGGGGGGTCCGGTAACGCTTTTTCGTGCGGTTTAATGCTAGAATCGATGGCGATTCCGGTAGCACATTCGAGCGCCGTACAACGTTTTAAAAGGAAATCCCTAACATCCTCATATTTCGGTATGTCGGTATTTCCTTGTGTTTGCTCATAGGCGAGGCGTGTGGTAGGGGGTAACCGATCCAATATCATGTAACCAAGTATAAAATTCCAGTTGTCTGGATTTAGCTTCATAACTTTTAAAGCCGCGGTATGCTTAGTAAAAGTGTCCACTAAATTCCGTAGCGCTTGCGCATTTTCACTTTTGATGTATGGCGAACTCTCGATAGCTCTCCAGTGATTGAAAGCACGCAAACGGTGATTATGAAAACGTTCGACGAGCGTAGTATAAGCCATTAAATAATTTTCGTTTAAAATAGGGATATCCACGATTAGCTCTTTGGGAGGGCCCTCTAGGCAAGACAGCAACAAATTAAATTTTTGCAAATTGCAAATCGAGCGATTATTATGAACCGACGTATTAAAACTTTAAAAAAGTCGGAAATGTGGCAATATATCCAGAAAAGACCGGTAGCTTGAATTTCGGCAAAAAGGCATCGCTCTGAATAGCTCCAGCACCCGCTAATGTGCCTTGAGCATAAAAGTACTATGAAAAACGTTAGCCGGGTCTTCCAAAGGAGCCTCAAATAAATCATAAAAGATTGTCTCAATTTTCTGTACCTGTTCAAAAGTAGAGGTTTGCAATTGGTTTTCGACATCCAAGCAAGTCTGATCCTCCGCTATTAGAGCTAAGAGAGTGTTGTGATGCTTTTCAAAATCTTTGAGGACTTTTCTCAAGTTTCTGAAACTAACTTTGAAAAAGTTTTTACTTCCAGAATCAAGGTGGGCCTCGGTAGCCAATTTTGAAATAGAATTTAATTGATTTATTGCTGTCTGCCTAAGAGCTTTTGCTCTGGCGATTTTGGTATCCGTATTTACGGTCGGCATGATTTCTTATTGCAAATGCAAGATTTCCCTCGTGAAAAAATAATAAAACTTCCTTAATTAAAGTATTTTTTTGAGCAAAAAATGTTACAATGATGTAACAGACCGACGCTCTTTTTTACAAAATAATTTTTGAGGAGAGGAGATTTGAAGTACAAGGTGTACTCAAAATATTTTTACACTTAAAATAGTCTATTTGTAAGTGCAAAATCCAATTTGATACTCCGACAATAATTAAAGCAAAAAGGTGTTGTCAAGCCAACTTATTTTTTTTGTATTTAAAAAAGTCGTGGCAATGAATTTATATTCAATGCAAAGAGGCAAACTAGCCGATTTATTTGGAAGGTCATTTATTTAAATATAATTTAATCTTAATATTTAATTAACCCCACTAATTAAAATACCACCAAAGCTACGTTTTACCCTTAAGGAAAGGTTATGCTTGGCGCAAAAAGGAGCTATAGGTAGTATTTTACCAGATATAGGCTTTGCATCTGAAAATGAAAAACCACATTAAGAGGGCTAACTTCACCCAAATGAGTCTTATACAAAAATAGTCCAGTCCCAGAGATCCGGCTCGAAGGACCAATGAAACGGGCCGAGTGTGTAATAGCTTCTTCGCTAAGGAGCTATGGAGCTACTACTCAATCGGACACCTACTGTAAACAATAGGGAGCGCGAGAACAACAGAGCGTAATTTCAGCGGACGCAGTGAGGTGGAGGAACGACCCTTAATGGGTATGAAAAGGAGAGAAAAGGAGCTAAAAAAGAGTTATTTTTGAAAAAAAATGACTTACCTCGATGGTGTTTTCTTTAAAAGGAAGGGTACTATGGAAATGGAGTAATCCGATGATGATGTCTTCTTTCGGCGTTGTTAACTCTTTTTAGTTTTTATAGGGTTTATGGTTTTAACCGCACTAACATATCTTTAATGCACTGTTATGGTTTTGCGCGCGCGCGGCTTAACGATTTTGAATTTTTGTTTAATTATGTTTAGTTTGACACTAATTAATTCGGCAAGGGCCGTAGATTGATGCCACAGGGCGGCTATGATTAACCCTTTTGCAGTATGCGTTTGGCAGGGACAAACGATTAAAGCACACTGTCTTATCATTTTTCGTTGTTTTCCTCTCTCGCTTCTTGACTCCACGAATTTAGGTAGGTAGACTCGTATTTTTAAATGGGTCAGTTTAAAGGAAATAGGAAAACCGAATATCAGGTGTGATAAACAAGGACACATCGAGATTGGTGTGTAATAGAATTGCTCCAGTTTTAATTTTAATATTTTAAAATTAAATAAGCAAAAAACATATCTGCTTTTCTTATCCCAAGGTACCGAGTGTTATTTATTTTTGACAACGGGTGAAATGAAATTTCAAAAAAATAAATAAAATAAAATAAAAATGTTTTGTAGTTCAAAAACTTAACTAAGGGCGTGGAAACGAACCAATACATACATAAAAGAAGCCTAAATCTTTTTTTTTATTATTATAAAATCCATAATTTTTGTTTGTACATTTCTACATGAAAAATAATGCTCATATTTTGTCAGGAACTTGGCGTGATTCCAAAAAATTACGAGTTTCCGAAATTTTGTTTTCCATTCCACGAATGGTTGGAACATAAACCTTAGTGACTTCAACAGAATTATCTTGAACAGGATCATCATTATCTTCGTCATTATCACTTGAAACCATGTTTGAGGTTACGGAGAGATTACAATTTGCTCATCAGTCAACGTTTCTCTTGCTACAATGTCTTTGTCAATAGTTACATAATCGTTAAAGTCGAAGTCACACATTTTTCTCTTAGCTTGTTCTTCTACTAAATTAAGCATATCATTATCGAATTCATACTCGGGATCATATTCTGTGCATGTCTTTGCAACCATTCATGTCGTTGCCGTATCATCTAGTGTGAAAACGCCCATTATCTGCTTATATAAAGTTCGTTTTAAAAGAAAAATACATATTCTAGATTATTAAAATTAGGTTCGCTATATCCGGAAGATCGCTATAAGCGGGATCGTTATAACCAGTAAGACAATACATGAGTATTTATGGATGACGTTTCGTATAAAGAAAAAAGATTCGTATTAACCAGAAGTTCGCTATAAACGGGTTCGTTATAAGCGGACTTCACTGTATTTGTATTTTCTAAAATCAGCATTGTGCCCGATTTCCGTTGGCATGGCTAAGACCCACTACTAGTGAGGAATTATGGCCTCCAACAGCTTCACGTATTTTAGATCGTCGAGCTGAGATACGAGGGTAAGTTGAGAAATTACGATAAAAAAAAATTTATTTGTATTTTGTAAAATCAGTGCTGTGCCCGATTTCCATTGGCACGGCTAATACCCACTATCAATAAGGAATTATGTCCACTAACAGCTTCACGTATTATAGATCGTCGAGCTGAGATACGAGGGTAGGTTGAAAAATTACCATAAATTTTATTTAATTTGTATTTTCTAAAATCAGCGCTGTGCCCGATTTCCGTTGGCATGGCTAAAACCCACTATCAGTAAAGAATTATGTCCACTAGCAGCTTCACGTATTTTAGATCGTTGAGCTGAGATACGAGGGTAAGTTGAGAAATTACGATAATTTTTTTTTATTTGTATTTTCTAAAATCAGTGCTTTGCCCGATTTCCGTTGGCACGGCTAAGACCCACTATCAATAAGGAATTATGTCCACTAACAGCTTCACTTATTTTAGATCGTCGAGCTGAGATACGAGGGTAAGTTGAAAAATTACGATAAATTTTATATTATTTGTATTTTCTAAAATCAGCGCTGTGCCGGATTTCCGTTGGCATGGCTAAGACCCACTACTAGTGAGGAATTATGTCCACTAACAGCTTTATGTATTATAAATCGTCGAGCTGAGATACGAGGGTAAGTTGAAAAATTACCATAAATTTTATTTAATTTGTATTTTCTAACATCAGCGCTGTGCCCGATTTCCGTTGGCATGGGTAAAACCCACTATCAGTAGGGAATTATGTCCACTAACAGCTTCACTTATTTTAGATCGTCAAGCTAAAATACGGGGGTAAGTTGAAAAATTACGATAAATTTTATATTATTTGTATTTTCTAAAATCAGCATTATGCCCGATTTCCGTTGGCATGGCTAAGACCCACTACTAGTGAGGAATTATGACCACTTACAGCTTCACGTATTTTAGATCGTCGAGCTGAGATACGAGGGTAAGTTGACAAATTACGATAAATTTTATTTTATTTGTATTTTCTAAAATCAGTCCTGTGCCCGATTTCCGTTGGCACTACTAAGACCCACTATCAATAAGGAATTATGTCCACTAACAGCTTCACTTATTTTAGATCGTCGAGCTGAGATACGAGGGTAAGTTGAAAAATTACGATAAATTTTATATTATTTGTATTTTCTAAAATCAACGCTGTGCCGGATTTCCGTTGGCATGGCTAAGACCCACTACTAGTAAGGAATTACGTCCACTAACAGCTTCACGTATTTTAGATCGTCGAGCTGAGATACGAGGGTCAGTTAAAAAATTACGATAAATTTTATTTTATTTGTATTTTCTAAAATTAGCGCTGTGTCCGATTTCCGTTGGCACGGCTAAGACCTCGTATCTGAAACTATAAGTTTCTGACTCTCTCCCGTAACACCAGGATCGATAATTTCCATTTTTTAGTAATATCCGATTGCCTTAGCATCATAAAAATTCCTATGTAGTTAAAATATGAAAATAAGAATATACAGCAAAAACGAACTGGTCCACTGTAATTTAAATGAATATGAATCTGAATCTGATGCTAACTTCCACCACGTATTTGGTCGGAGAAAACCCGCATGCTTTACAAGCTGTCAAAATTCAAGGACGCAGATCCCTACATGTCTGGTGCGGTCTCCTGAATAACAGAGTTATTGGGCCTATATTTTTAAATGGTAACTTAACCGGAGAAAAATACCATGATTTGTTGCGAAATGAAATAGAAGGGCTTTTAGAAGAACTCCCTGTTAATAACTATAGAAATTTAATATAGCAACAGAACGGAGCCCCCCCAAATAATATCCAGCCAGTAACGAATTTTTTAAATAATCGATATATTATATGTATTCGATAGGAAGATACGGCACATTATTATGGACAGCAAATAGCCCCGATTTGTCTCCCCTTGATTTTTGTTTGTAGGGCTAGCTAAAAAATAAGGTGTATTATAACAGGCCGCAAACACTTCAAATTTTACAACAGAAAATAAAGCAAACAATTGTTGATCTTAACGAAAATTTTGCGAACTCTATATTTCAAGCTATCCACAGAAAATTTGTAAGAAATATTCAAAATTGTATTAATAATCAAGGAGGCTATGTAGAAAATTAAAAATGAAGTAATAAATATTTTTTCTTTCACCAAAATTGCATAATTTTTTGTTTTTACCTTGCGGCGCCACACACTACTGCTCAGAATCACCCCGGATAGTAAATAATAATTAATTATATACCTTACAAAAGCAACAGCATCACTTTTTGTGTATATGCGATTGTCTTTTTCATGGCTGCCTTGATGTTTTAAGGAGATCAATTTAAGTATTTTAAACATTTAAGCGCATATATCTCCAAAACTAATGAATAAAATAATACAACGATATATTAAATTTTGACATTTAGAATTTTTTTTTGACATTCCGACTTAAAAATTCTTTAACTTCGTAAAAAAATATGAAACCTTTGTATTTATCGTATTTTGATATCTATTCAAATAAACATTTTAGATATTGTGTAAAAATATACGGGAAAACCCTGTAAATCGTACATCCAGTAGCTACGTACAATTTACGTACCTTTTACGTCGGTACTTCTCGGGACCAATAAGGTACGTACAAATATACATAGTACGTACACTATAGGTACGTACATTTTAAGTACATTTTACGTCGGTAATTCCCGGGACCAATAAAATACGTACTGTGGACGTACAAATGGTACGTAGACTAGGTACGTATATAGTACGTACAACTTTGTACGTACATAGTATGAACACTAGGTACGTACATTTTACGTTCATTTTAGAGATGCGCTCCCGAACATTTAATACCGGATTTCGCTAATAGAGGGCGTACACTAGTTAACATTTAACGGCATTAGAGTTAGAGATATATTACTTAAATATTAAATCAAACAAAACAAACTTCAAACTTATTGAGACTTCGATTCTCGAAGTAAAACTGGACTAACTCTGAAGTCGGAATGTTCAGGAAGCCGGAATAGTTTTAAATGGTATAGTTCTAATCCTACACTTTCTTTATTTTAATTTGATTTCCTATGTACGTACCATGTACGTCTAGGGTACGTACATTTTAGGTCCTATATACGTACCATGTACGTCTGGAGTACGTACATTTTACGTTTAATTGGACGTACCATGTACGAGATTTATAAGCCATGTACGAGATTTATAAGTACATAGTACGTACATTCGTCCAAAATACGTCGAATGTACGTACATAGTATGTACTTCAGTACGTCCATAGTAAGTACAAATCGAAGGAAAATAATGGCTAGAGTGGCGTCCCTACGACGTACATATGTTGACGTAAGTCAAAAAATGGGTGGAAGGGCTGCAAGGCCCACTCACATATGAAAGTCGAAAAATGTACATCCCATGTACGTACACTACGTCGCAGAGTTACGTACTATATACGTACATAGTACGTACTTGTGCTGTCTGGGTATTAGCCTTAAAAAAAGTATTTTGTAAATATCTCAGAACCTAAAGTTCTTATGCAGTTTTTGACTATAACACAAATTGTAGAGCAAAATGTAGTCTACTATATTCCGAAAACCGCATATTGATAATGCGGGTTAAAAAGTTAGCATTTTTAAAACTTTTTAATTGTCAAAAAACTGTAATAAAATTTTATGAAAATCGGTTTAGTGGTTTAGGTATATTGCAAACATGGATCAGGCACACCTCTTATGGGATTTCTGTAATCCGTCAAACTTCATTCAATTTTGGTATGTTGTAGACTGAACCTTTCTTATCAAAAGTTCTCATGGGCCCAACTCAAATTAATGACCAGTTTTTAAAATACAGCGTGTTGAAAGTGATGATGTCCAAGACGCATAATAGCTTTTTAGACGGGTTTTCCAAACATAAACGCAATTTTACTATTACATATATTTACGATTTATTTCTTATTTTTAATCTGTGCTTTTAAAAGATTGTCTACAGGGTGTTTAAGCAAATATTAGTCGAATGTTTTAACTTTGCTCATCAGAAGTTCCCATGGGCCCAACATAAAATAATTTCCAGTTTTTGAAATACAGAGTGTTGAAAGTGATAATGTTCAAGAAGCATTATAGCTCTTTAAACGGGTTTTCCAAACATATACGCAATGGTACTTTTACATATAGAATATTAATTATTTTTTTAGTGACTTGACTTATTAAGTATTTAATACAGGGTGTTTCGGGAAATATAATTTTTTAAATACTATTAAAGAATACATAGATTCTATATATATATATATATATATATATAGATATCCGCTGATCGTTGTGACATCCAGGCGTAAAAATTTTAGATATCTTGTGACATCCTTCGACGCCGTGACATCCAAATTCGGATGTCACAAGGTTTTTCCATGTTTTTGGTACAGTCCTGATGGGGAGGGCCCGGGTGTACCTAAATTAAATGGATGTCATAGCATACCATGAGTCTGATGAAGAATACAGCAAAATTTTTAAAAAATTTTGACGCCAAAATTTCCGTGTATATTGGCGCGAGTATATTCAAGAATCGATCCAATTGATATTCATCACTCTGTGACATCCAATGTATATTTTCATCTTAATTGCACGCACTCGTAACATCCGTCAAAGCGACAACCTTGCATTATGCCTATTTTATTAATTAAATTTGGTTTATTTTTTATTTTGGGGCGGCTGTTGCTATGTGGTCCAGCGATTCACTTGACTTGCATCTTTGTAAAAATATTTAAAAATGTTAGCATAATAAATAATGTTAGCTAGCTTATTGGGAACATAAATAAAAAATATAAATAAATATTTCTTCATGTACCTCAGAGCAAAAGTGAATTAACTAACGGACTTGGATAGGGACTTGATACTATTTGTAAATTGCTATCTCCGTCCTCCTTTTTACCACGTAGTTAAAGTCAGATAAGTAAAAAGAGCGCTAAATTTTCATCTAGATACGTCAAAACGTACTGATTTATAATAGTATATTTTTAACTCTATTCAGTGATTTTTTTACAAAAACAAATCTGCTGAATTAAATTAGAGTTCTTATAAATCAATTAATACATATATACCGGTTGGGCCAAAAAAAAAACCACACAATTTTTTTTCATTATAACTTTTGAACTATACCATCGATTTTAATGGGACAAACTGCGCTTGGCAGATAATTAATCAGAGTTTTGACTAACTAGGATAATTTGTCAGCGATCTCAAAATCCAAGATAGCGGACAATAATAAAATATACCATTTAAAGATGCTGGTTTATTCTTATGTTGCAAACACGTTTGAATTATTTTTTTAAATTAGTAGAAAAGCTGCGTTGTTGCCACGCACATGGTATGAATCAGCAAAATCGGTTTGATGGTTCTAAAAAAAATATTTTTGTTTAAACCATTGTTTTGAAAATTATACGATTGCCTTGCCAATCATGTCTGCATTTATTTCTTTACAAATTTATTACTACTGAACCTTTGACTTTGATGAAATAAAAAACATCCTGGTGAGAATTGATTGCTTTTCAAAGATCATGATCAAAATTTATCGCCATCTTAAAATTTAAGAAGGTGGACAGAATCATACTTGATTCTTAAAAATGGTGGGTTTATTCTTATTTTCTGGAAATATTTTAGATTTTTTTTAATTTATAGAAAAGCACTACTTTTCCCGCAAACAACAAGGTACAAATTAGCAAAATCGGTGTATTGGTTCTCAAAAAACCTATTTCTGTTTTCGTCATTGTGTTACAGATTATACGATTGCATTGCCAATCCTGTCTGCATTCATTTCCTTATAAATCATTATTACCAAACCGATTTTAGTGAAATAAGAAAAATGATGGTGAGAATTGATTGTTCTTTCAAGGTTATAATCGAAATTTGCCGTTATCCTAAAAGTTAAGATGTTGGACAGAACCATACTTGATCCTTCAAAGAGGCACTTTTATTCTTATTTTTCAAAAATGTTTTATTTTTTTTATTAATTTGTTGGAAAGTACTACTTTTCTCCCGCTTAATGAAGTACAATTTAATAAAATCGGCGAAGTGGTTCTCACAAAATCTGATTTTGTACAATTGTTTTACAAGTTATGCGATTGCATTGGCAATTTCTGTCCGACATATTAAATTCGAAGATGGCGGCAAATTTCGATTATAATCTTTAAAGAGCAATCAATTCTTACCACGATTTTTTGTGTTTCACTAAAGTTGGTAAAATTTATAAGAAAATTAATGCAGACAGGATTGGCAATACAATCGTATAATCTCTAAAACAATGGTTGAAACAAAAATAGATATTTTGAGAACCACCACACTGATTTTAATAATTTTTACCTCGTTGTGTGGGGAAAAAGTAGTGCTTTTTCATAGAGTAAAAAAAATCTAAAACATTTTCGGAAAATAAGAATAAGCACGCCATTTTAAAGAATCAAGAATAATTCTATCCGCCATCTTAAAATTTAGGATGGCGATAACTTTGATCATGATCTTAAAAAAGCAATCAATTCTCACCAGGATGTTGTTAATTTCCACTAAAATCGGTTCAGTAGTAATGAATTGATAAGTAAATAAATGCAGACATGATTGGCAAGCAATCGTATAATATGCAAAACAATGGTTGAAAAAAAATATTTTTTTATAGAACTGCTGAACCAATTTTGCTGAATCGTACCTTGTCGTGTCTGGTAAGAACGCAGCTTTCTTACTATTTAAAAAAAATTATTAGAACATATTCGCAACACAAGAATAAACGAGCATCTTTCAAAGGTACGTTTTAATTTCGTCCGCCATCTTGGATTTTGAGATGGCAGACAAAAAATGATAAATTAGTCAAAACTCTGATTAATTCTTTGGCAAGTGTAGTTTGTCCCATTAATATCGATTGTATAGTTCAAAAGTTATAATAAAAAAATGTCCAGGTTTTTTTGGCCCACCCTGTAAAGGAAACGAGTTCAGAAACTGCTTAACCGATTTTATAACCCCCCCCCCTAATTGCGCCTCTAATATATTTATTTATTTATTTCCAAGGAGTAGCACATATAAGAAAAATTCAGAAGAATAATTTACGTACCTAAAAAAAAGGAACATATGGGTTAGTCGATTTGGAAAAAAAAAATAGATATAAAAGAAAAGAAAATGGGAATAAATTGCTAGACTGAATAATGAAAATCTTATATTTTTATTTTATATGATTTGCATAATAATTAAGGGCCTTAATTCTGCAAAAGTGGCGCCAGCGTCAGTAAATAAAACATATCCAGCTAGGTATAGAGCTACATAATTTATCAAAAATTCGCTGAACATAGGTAAGTACCTAGTCCAGATTATCTAGATTTTTTTTTTAAATCTAGGTACTGTAGTCATAGATTTTACTGGAATATCGGCCATTTTTGGTGTACCGAGCAAAGCCGATTAGTAATCAGTTTCTATGTGACTATGCTTGGAGGTGCTTCGCACCTCTCTGTATACGTCTTGGAGGTGCCCTAGCTAAGGACACTCATCGTAAAGGTAAGCTTTATAGGAAGCGAAGCTAACGTCAAGCTTTCTATTTTTTGGTTATTATTTTTGACATGTTTTCCTCGGTTTCGCATTGGCGGTTCTGTTTTATTTTGAAGATGTTGTTTTACACAGTATGAAGGTGTGTAATTAAAAAGTTATGCTGCAAACTATCTTAAAACTGTATCATTATTAAATAGATCTTTATACTATGTTAAAACCACATTTTTAAAATAACATCGAGTCGCCAATGCGAAACCGAGGAAAACATGTCAAAAATTATAACCAAAAAATATAAAATCAGAGTTAGGCTTCGCTACCTGTAAAGCTTGCTTGACGATGAGTGACCTTAGCCCTAGCCCCTTACTACCCCCGTAGTGGGCGCCCCTGTAGGTTCTATTCCTATTCTATTCTATTTTTGCAAATGGCCGGTCCGCAATCGGCCAGCCCTGGGCTGAATTGAGTATGTATACTTCGATTTAAATTTGTCTCTCTGTGACATCCACACTAACATAATTATGTTTTCGCCAAGTTCGCGCGCCCTAACCAAGTTCGCGCGCCCTAACCATCTTTTAGATCTCCATGGAGTTAACAACCCCTCCAAGTTTCATGGAATTCCATAAAGTAGTAAAGTAGTTACGAAATTTCAAAAAACGTCGAAATTGCCACTCACTGACTCACTCACTCACTCACTCACTCATGTATAGATCATCAATATTCTACTGTACTTCCAAACATGCTACAAAGCTGAAATTTGGCAGACTGATAGAAATTATGACCAAACCCGTGGAAAAAATCATAAAACCCCAAAATTCTAATTTACTCCCCTCCCCTATACATTTAAAGGCTTAGGCTTGGGGGGGGAGCGGATATCCGAAGTACCCCCAAGAGTGTGCCTGGAAAATTATTGTATTGTCACCAGTTCTTGATAAGTGTACAAAGTTTAAATTAAATCTGTTCGTTTAAAGTAGGTCAAAATCTAGTCCAAAGGAGTCAGTTACAAACATACATACCTACCTACAAACATACAGGTGAAGCTAATAAAAGCGTGTCAAAAATAAGAAATTACAAAATACGAAAACTTTTATTTAAAACTTGTTATTTCCCTACAATTTTTATTCTGGTAACGGAGTTTTCAGAAATTGAGTAAAAATTTGATTTGAAAAAAAAAATAAAGCGACCTAAACACCCAGAACTACTGCGTTTTTCAGATGGCTGTACGTAAGTTAAAAAATTTCAAGGTAAAAGCCATTTCGATATAGTAAGCCGATTTTAATGTGCAGCTACAGGTTTTTCAAAAGTCCGAAGAACCGAACCGAACCGGATAAACATACATACAAACAAACAAATGTCACAAAATATTTCTAAGTTATCTTAAAAAAAAATCCGTCGAACATAATACCTTTCCTAGCTTTTGCTGCACGAACTAGGAAAGTAAAAAATTGGGACTGATAAAAACTGAAGTCTGAGTCCAAAAAGATAATGGGAGTTACATACAAAAACGGACAACTTTTATCTAATTTGACCTACAAACTGTGAATATAGGGTACAATAATTAATAATAGGCTCATTATTTTTCAACTAAATTTAACTAAAGTTAAGTTGAATAGATAAGGAATTTTTAAATCTAGTCAGATTTTATAATCTGACGAGTTTTTTTAACGTCAAATTTAGTACCTAGGCTGGGTCTTGGGTCGAGATAGCCCATTTAAAAATGAACAAAATCCACCTAACGCAAGCCAAATAAAAGGGTTTTGGTAAATTTTAAAAATTGGAGTTTATGTGAAAATATGGCGTGTGTGATATCGAACGAAAGGTAATTGAGTCTGCAGTTAAACAGAATACATTTAAGTTTATTTTAAAAAAAGGGTGGGGGTAAATGTCAAAAATTAGAGTTTAAATGAAAATATGGCTTGTGTGGTATTAAACGAAAGGTAATTGAGTCTGGAGTTAAACAAAATACATTTTAGTTTAAAAAAAAAGGTGGGGGTAAATTAAAAAAATTAGAGTTTAGGTCAAAACATGGCTTGTGTGCTATAAAAAAATTGTTTTAAATTAAGCACACCACTGGAGCGATAAATATGAAATATTTTTTACCATGTTACACAACGTTTAAAAGGAAATTTTATTATCTACAATGAAGTAGAAAACAATTTTTTTGATAAAGGGCATGGTTTTCAGAAAATCAAATAAAACCTGTGCAAAACATAATTTAAAAAAAAAATAAACAAATGACCCCCATTTACGGACGTCGCTGGCGGGTTCGTTGTAAGTCAAACCCCATCGAGTTATACAGCGTTGAAAAGAGAATTTTACTGTCAATAAAGTGCATCATAACATTTTTTTTTAAATTAGGCTTAGTTTTTAAAAAAATTAGATAAAACTTACAAACAAAAATATTTTAATTTGTGATTTTTTAAAATTGGTTAAATTTACGAGCGCCTCTGAATTTATAACCATGAAACCAATCCGACTTTCTTGCACAGCGTTTTAAAGGAAATTTTATTTGCTACAATAATGTATAACACATTTTGTTCTACAAACCTTGGTTTAAAAAAAAATCGAATAAATCATGGAAAAACATGGATATTTTTTGACTTTTTTAAATAACTTCAATTAACGGACGCCGCTGTAGAGTGAATAAATAGCTGACCCCAATCGAGTTGTACCTTTTTCAAAAAAAAATATCATTGTCTACAGTAAAGTGTATTACATATTTTTCTCTTAGAAGCGTATTTTTTGAGAAAATTTGAGAAAACCTAAATATGTTAGATTTTGGGGGGTCTGGGGGGGTTTTTGAAGAGGTGGTTAGTTTAAGGAAGTGTTTGACCCCTAAGCTCTCTTACCTTTTTGTACGTCACTAAATTTACACAAAAAAATAAAAATAAATAAAAAACGTGCCGTTTAAAGCACTACATTTAAAAAAATTATTATTTTCTAACTTACTTACTTTAAGTTAAAAGTTACTCCCACTCCAATACAATATTTAAAAATACATTTAAAGAATGGATTTTGTAGCTGATAAAATTCTCTAGAAGATATGTTCCTAGGACTTTTACCCTAGAACAAAGTATTTCGGAGCTTATGCCGTCTAAAGTAGAAAGAGTCTGAAAATTTGCCCAAGCACGTGATTTTAGTCATTTTTGGAAATTACCTAGCTCCGTTACTACTGCTCGCAGAATAACCATAGTAACACAAAATTGTAGATAATTATATTCTCTAAAAAATTTAATATAACTCTTTTTGCGATTTAGTGTACTGTAACGAAGTTACAGGCAAAAATCTACAAAAAGTGCCAAATTTTGAAGGTTTTTTCAAGATGGCGGAGGAAGCACAGGGGTGGGGGTGACGAAGACTCAGATTTTTAACTACCCTTTTGGCCTTAATAACATATCCAAAATTCAGAACTGCCGGATCTTTTGTAGGGTAAAACTCCTCTATTCATTGTACTACTATAGCAATAACCAATATTGCTGCGCTTGCACTAATAGACCGGTATCACTCTAGCAAGTGATCAACCCAGTATATCACTGAAATACGTGGTCCCTACTAAACACACCCAGCACACCACTGAAATACGTGGTCCCTACGAACCCAGTACACCACTGAAATAATGTGGTCCCTACTTAACATACCTAAGTAAAACCTCACTATGGTGGTTACGCTTTATGGCCCATAAGGCCAACTCTCTACGGCCTATAAGGTTTATTTCTTATGGCCCCTAGGTCAACTCTCTCCAGCCAGCATCCCTCTTTTTACATTATTTAATTATTTATAGGAATAACCTCTATTCCTGTTAATCTGTTTTCTTATATAAAATACATGTATAAATGTGGATTGTTTATACTTAATTTTAACAAACGTGAAATTTCATACCCGTGAATTTAAAAATCAAACAAGTTTCATGGCTAATCGGGCAAAAAGGAGTTTTTTTGTTTCCCTTATATTTTTCCGTGGGTAGCTTGAAAGCTTAACTTCACGGGGGTCCAAGATCTAATTGACACCTAATAAGTGTTGACAGTTAACCGTTTCGTCCTTAGGGGACTCCTCAGAACACTGCTGGTCAAGTGACAAATCTTGCGAAGTTAATCAGACGGTTTTGTCTCTAATTAAATGTAATTAGTGAGCGAACTATAGCAAGAGGCGCCATCTACCGAGATACGAGAGAAACAAAAAACGAAAAGCAGCGAACCACTGCTATACAATGTCGATCAATGAAAAGATCGAATGCAAATAAAAGAAAACAACTACAGTCCGTGACCTACGACAGCTCTTTGTCTTTTCAGGCCGGATCAACGCATTTTGCATTTTTACCCGTCATCAAGACAGTGAACGTCAATCAACGGAATTTTTAAGCCAAACAATACTAACAAACGTGAAATTTCATACCCGTGAATTTAAAAATCAAACAAGTTTCATGGCTAATCGGGCAAAAAGGAGTTTTTTGTTTTCCTTATATTTTTCCGTGGGTAGCTTGAAAGCTTAACCTCACGGGGGTCCAAGATCTAATGGACACCTAATAAGTGTTGACAGTTAACCGTTTCGTCCTTATGGGACTCCTCAGAACACTGCTGGTCAAGTGACAAATCTTGCGAAGTTAATCAGACGGTTTTGTCTCTAATTAAACGTAATTAGTGAGCGAACTATAGCAAGAGGCGCCATCTACCGAGATACGAGAGAAACAAAAAACGAAAAGCAGCGAAACACTGCTATACAATGTCGATCAATGAAAAGATCGAATGCAAATAAAAGAAAACAACTACAGTCCGTGACCTACGACAGCTCTTTTTCTTTTATTTGCATTCGATCTTTTCATTGATCGACATTGTATAGCAGTGTTTCGCTGCTTTTCGTTTTTTGTTTCTCTCGTATCTCGGTAGATGGTGCCTCTTGCTATAGTTCGCTCACTAATTACGTTTAATTAGAGACAAAACCGTCTGATTAACTTCGCAAGATTTGTCACTTGACCAGCAGTGTTCTGAGGAGTCCCATAAGGACGAAACGGTTAACTGTCAACACTTATTAGGTGTCCATTAGATCTTGGACCCCCGTGAGGTTAAGCTTTCAAGCTACCCACGGAAAAATATAAGGGAAACAAAAAAACTCCTTTTTGCCCGATTAGCCATGAAACTTGTTTGATTTTTAAATTCACGGGTATGAAATTTCACGTTTGTTAGTATTGTTTGGCTTAAAAATTCCGTTGATTGACGTTCACTGTCTTGATGACGGGTAAAAATGCAAAATGCGTTGATCCGGCCTGAAAAGACAAAGAGCTGTCGTAGGTCACGGACTGTAGTTGTTTTCTTTTATTTGCATTCGATCTTTTCATTGATCGACATTGTATAGCAGTGTTTCGCTGCTTTTCGTTTTTTGTTTCTCTCGTATCTCGGTAGATGGTGCCTCTTGCTATAGTTCGCTCACTAATTACGTTTAATTAGAGACAAAACCGTCTGATTAACTTCGCAAGATTTGTCACTTGACCAGCAGTGTTCTGAGGAGTCCCATAAGGACGAAACGGTTAACTGTCAACACTTATTAGGTGTCCATTAGATCTTGGACCCCCGTGAGGTTAAGCTTTCAAGCTACCCACGGAAAAATATAAGGGAAACAAAAAAACTCCTTTTTGCCCGATTAGCCATGAAACTTGTTTGATTTTTAAATTCACGGGTATGAAATTTCACGTTTGTTAGTATTGTTTGGCTTAAAAATTCCGTTGATTGACGTTCACTGTCTTGATGACGGGTAAAAATGCAAAATGCGTTGATCCGGCCTGAAAAGACAAAGAGCTGTCGTAGGTCACGGACTGTAGTTGTTTTCTTTTATTTGCATTCGATCTTTTCATTGATCGACATTGTATAGCAGTGTTTCGCTGCTTTTCGTTTTTTGTTTCTCTCGTATCTCGGTAGATGGCGCCTCTTGCTATAGTTCGCTCACTAATTACGTTTAATTAGAGAAAAAACCGTCTAATTAACTTCGCAAGATTTGTCACTTGACCAGCAGTGTTCTGAGGAGTCCCATAAGGACGAAACGGTTAACCGTCAACACTTATTAGGTGTCCATTAGATCTTGGACCCCCGTGAGGTTAAGCTTTCAAGCTACCCACGGAAAAATATAAGGGAAACAAAAAAACTCCTTTTTGCCCGATTAGCCATGAAACTTGTTTGATTTTTAAATTCACGGGTATGAAATTTCACGTTTGTTATTATTGTTTGGCTTAAAAATTCCGTTGATTGACGTTCACTGTCTTGATGACGGGTAAAAATGCAAAATGCGTTGATCCGGCCTGAAAAGACAAAGAGCTGTCGTAGGTCACGGACTGTAGTTGTTTTCTTTTATTTGCATTCGATCTTTTTATTGATCGACATTGTATAGCAGTGTTTCGCTGCTTTTCGTTTTTTGTTTCTCTCGTATCTCGGTAGATGGCGCCTCTTGCTATAGTTCGCTCACTAATTACGTTTAATTAGAGACAAAACCGTCTGATTAACTTCGCAAGATTTGTCACTTGACCAGCAGTGTTCTGAGGAGTCCCATAAGGACGAAACGGTTAACTGGCAACACTTATTAGGTGTCCATTAGATCTTGGACCCCCGTGAGGTTAAGCTTTCAAGCTACCCACGGAAAAATATAAGGGAAACAAAAAAACTCCTTTTTGCCCGATTAGCCATGAAACTTGTTTGATACTTAATTTTCATATTCCCCTAAATCCCTCAGTCACAAGGGCACTAAATAACAAACCTTGTGACATATATGGTAGAGATACCGCTTGTCACAAATATAGTCGTGACAATATTAGCTTACACGTACACTATAATTAAAGTACCTAGTGTGAGCGTAGGTGCCCATATACTAGCAGAGTATTTTTTTTAGTCCTTGCCGTATATTCATCTTGTAAGCCTATTATGACATCAATAACGTGCTTGTATATTTTATTTGTCATTTTCTTCCCCGTGACATCCAGTGTATATTTTTCTTATTTGCATACATATACCTGTAACATATTTGCACACATTTGTGACATCCCTAACGTCTTTGTATATTTTATTTGTTATTTGTTTCCTCGTGACATCCAGTGTATATTTCTTATTTTTATGGAGGTACTTGTTACATCGGTTATTTTTATGAAACGTTGGCAACATTGCTGGATGTCACAAGTTAACACAAATATTTAGGGATGTTACAACGTCAAAATTTTTTGTGTATACAATGGACGCCACAAAGATATGAAAAATTTTATTTCTAAATTTGTGAGTTTATACAAATATTTTTATGGAATTAAAAATAAAATATTTTTTATTACATTTCATATTTTTTATTTTTGGATAACACCATGTTTTAAAGTGGATGTCACAAAAACCGACTTTTTGCTGGATGTCACAAGATACAACGGTCGAGTATATATATATATATATATATATATATATATATATATATATATTGATGCACTCGGCGTTAAGGATATGACGACCTGACATCATCTATTTCTAGTGGTGTTAGCCCATATATAGGTACATATATGATATGAGGGGAAGTTCCTTTACCAGAATTTCAAAAGAGGGGTAAATATTTTTTTTTCAAATATTTGATAAGTACGTGGAATACGTTCGGACCTCAGACCGATATACAACCTTTGGATATGTGCTATTTCCTGCCACCTCGGGCACTGTTGCCGGTTTTATTAGGGTGATAACGTATGGCGTAAGTCTATAAGCAACAATAGCTTTATCTAACTAAATTTAAATCTTAAATATAAGGTAACAACATTTTACTTTTATTTAGGGACACTTTAGGAAATATTACAACTTTAAAAGGTTGCAAAAGTTTGTAAGAAAAGATTAATGGTGACAACGTACTGTCTTTATATAAAAAACCGAACATTTATACTTTCATTATAGAAAAACTTATTATTTTTTTTTGGAAAACACATTTTGAAGTTTTGTAATCTCAGAAAAGTTGCATAGCTTGAAAGTCCTAAATACAATTTGTGTTGAAAAATGGTTTACTTACTGTCAAAAATTCTACACATAGATCCGATAAACATTAAAAGGAAATTGTCAAAAATACACTCTATGGAATGCAAAAAAAATTAATACATTATCTTAATTTATATATTTTTGGGTTTGCAATGTTTATGACATGATTGATATGACAGAATTTAAAAAAAAAATTATTTATCCGTAACAATAAATTTAATAAAAAAGAAATTGTGATAATTAGTTAAGCCGTTTAAAACAGGAAAACCATATACAGGAATGATGTGTTTGCCCAAGCCACAGCCCAACGCGAATATTATTAGTCTAATAATAACCACCAGCAATCACAAGGCTTAAATGTTGACGTGATGTCAGAATTTGTAAATGACATTCTTTATCAGAGAAGTTTCACGGCGAATCCTCAGAGGTAAAGTAGCTTGGGGACGCGTTTCGGCTACCAGAAGACAGCCTAAGCCCTGGATTTTTTTAAATTTGAAGGAATTTCACCAGGTAAAAAGTCTTAACAAAAAAGTTTTACGGGCAAGTCCTCAGAGGTAAAGGTAGCTCGGGGAAGCGTTTCGGCCTCGTTAGGCCTCATTCAGCCCGAGCATAACCATGAAATGAAAGGATCATGTCGGTATCTGAAAAAGAAATAGGCAATATGGTGTTTACTGAGGAGAGACCAACTGTCAATTTGCAGCTTTGACATTCTTTATTATTTAATTTCCAAGTAAGTCATCAAAATTATAATACATTTATGTTCAATTTAGCACTGTGCCTAAGAGTCATTTGCAGCCGTAATAGCCAAGTTTACAAAAACATTTCCAAACTAGTGAGAATCTTTCATTTTAAAATTTGTATTGGAGAACTTGGCTTTACTTTTATCTCAATTCTTTTAACGGAACACCACTCTCGCGTACTTGGCTTTTTAATATGAAATGTTTTTGTTATGATTTCACTCCTTTTTTAAAGGATTTGGATAATATTTAAGTTTTAAAGTAGTAAAACATGAGGAATATTATTCAACAGTTTTGCAATGCTTTATTAAAAATTTTGAAGTTTTTTTATATTTTCCTATGGTTTTGTCATAGTTCCTATCAGCCTTCTAAAGCTCAACTCTCTAATGTTCGTCGAAATAGGCAATGCTAATTTTACATAACTTTACATTTATAGGGGAGGAAAGTAAATTAAAATTTTGGTGTTTTTTTAAATTTTTTACTATACTTAGTTTTATCATAGTTCCTATCAGTCTTCCAAAGCTCAGCTCTCTAGCGTTTCTGGAAGAGGAGAATGTTACTTTTACCTAACTTTACATTTAAAGGGGAGGGAAGTTAATTGTAATTTGGGGTTTTTTAATTTTATTATATAGTTGTATCATAGTTCCTATGGGCCTTCCGAATCTCAGCTCTCTAGCGCATCTGGAAGTGGGCAATGTTACTTTTACATACCTTTATATTTATAGGGTAGGGAAGTAAATTAAAATTTTGGGGTTTTTAAGTTTTTTCCTATAGTTTTGTCATATTTCCTATCAGTCCATAGCTCCGCTCTCTAGCAGTGGCGGATCCAGGGGGGGGGCACTGGGGGCACTTGCCCCCCCCCCGAGCATTTTTTGAATATACAAAGTCAAAAGTAATGTTTTTGCTAATAAAAATTTTAAATTTTTGCCTGCGGCGCATGAGTGTCTATTGTTATTATCATCGAAATTACAACCACTGACTAATTCAATAAAATGCTGTTTAAAAAAATATATACCGCTTTTTAACAACAGAGAATATCACCTAAAGTGCCCCTCCCGAGAAGCACCTTTGGATCCGCCCTTGCTCTCTAGCGCCTCTGGAAGTGGGCAGTGTTACTTTTACATAACTTTACATGTATGGGGGGGAGGAGTGAATTAGAATTATCGGGTTTTTTTATTTTTTCCAATGGTTTGGTCACAATTTCTATCAGTATGCCAAATTTCAGCTGTGTAGCGTATCTGAAAGTACAGTAGAATTTTGATGATCTATACTTTACTATTTCATGGAATTCCATGAAACTTGTAGAGATTGTTAACTCTATAAAGATCTACGACTGTGTGCAAAGTTTGAGTTTCGTAGCTCATTCCGAATTAGAGTTTTAGATAGGTCAAATATGGGCTTAAAAGTTTCAAGAAAAGATGGTACAGCCATCTCCGCGCGAACTTGGCGGGGCACCACTATGCCCCCAGATAACAGTTCCTATCAGCCATCCAAAGCTCAGCTCTCTAGCGTTTCTGAAAATGGACAATGTTACTTTTACATAACTTTACATTCATAGGGCAAAGAAGTTAATTAAAATTTGGGGTTTTTAATTTTCTTTTATAGTTGTGGCCTATTAAAATGCGTTGTGTGACATTTGTGGCAGCTTAAAGACGTTGCCGCCATTTTGTGACACTGTAATTAGGATAGTGACAATTTGCCAACTTGTGACACAACAAAACCATTGAATAATAAAACAAATATCTGATAGCAAAACTGTATTTTCCAGCTAGGTAAAACATTGATATGCCCGGTAAATTTTATACAGTGGAGAAGGGGGGGTTCAGAAATAAGAAAATTTTAAGTGCGCCACATTATTTAATACCAATGTTTTACAAAGAAGATCTTAAATAAAATACAGTTCAACCCAAACGTTGTAGCTAAACAATGAAATTCTACCTACTTCCGAGGCTTCCAGAGTATTTGTGTAATTAAAAAACCAAAAAAATTGACTAATAAACGAGATAAATTTCTTTTAACTGAATCAAAATGATAAAACTGGAAGCACTTTACAGGTAGATGGACTCCTTTAACAGGTCATAGTGTACCTACATCTGAGTCAGTAGCATAGGACTCAATTATATGAATGATTGTAAAAAAAAATATACTTCCAAAATCGTTCCATCATAGGGGAGATCTGGACCAAATATCTGCTGTCATCATTCTACGTTGGGTAGAATGAGACAGACAGCAACCCAGTCCGAGATCCACCCCATGAGGTAAAACAGTGTAAAGAAACCGCTAAAACATATAATCTCATCTCTCTTTTGTCTCCGCAAAGTTGGTCATTGGGTTGCACAAATAATACAAAAACTTAGTTCATCTTGTGTATTTTAAGGGCTGAAGTTAAGATTAGAAACATGAAATATGCTACGTCTATACCAGGATATTGTACCTACAACTCTACGAACTTCTCTGACAGTTCTTGGCCTCTGGAGCTCTAACATGGCTCTAATTTTATTAGGGTCAACTCGGATGCCTCGACGGTCCACTACGAATCCTAAATAAGTCATTTCTGGCCTACACAGTTGGCATTTTTCCCAACTTACCGTTATCTTTGCATTCTGCAATCTTCGTAGGACTTCCTCAAGAATTCTAAGATGTTCAGAAAGGCTCTGTGTGACAATTACGAGGTCATCGAGATATACGTACACGTAGGGGTCTAAATCGTTTCCTATGATGCTATCTATGAGTCTCTGCCAAGTTGCAGGTGCATTATGAAGACCAAATGGTAACCGCTTAAATTGGAAGAGACCTCGTCGACAGATGAATGCTGTTAGTGGCTTCGATGATTCTTCCATTGGTACTTGCCAATAAGCGCTTTTGATATCTAAAGTTGACAAGTATTTAGCATCTTTCAACTTGTCAAGAGTCTCGGATACGAGTGGTAAAGGATAACTATCACGCGCCGTCACTGAGTTCAATTTGCGGTAGTCTACACAGAAACGATATTTCTTTGTGTTTTTCTTTTGTACCATTACCACTGGTGAAGCCCATGAACTACTACTACGTTCTATCACATCCATTTTCAGCATTTCGTCGATTTCGTCATCAATAAGTTTTTGAATGACCGGTGAGACCTTATATGAACGTTGTCTTATCGGTGCTGCATCTGTTGTAATCTTATGCTCTACCCTGTCTGTACATCCTAGTGAGTCACCCATAATAGTCTTATATTTATCGACCAATTCCTCTAGTCGTTCTGATTCATAAGGCGTAAGAGTAGTTTGTTGGTCTGATGTGTCTAAAGAACAAATCACATCTTTATTATCGGCAAAGTGCCACTCATTAGTACTTAAGTTCGGTACTATCCCCATCGAAATCCAAAAATCTAATCCTAAAATCAAAGTGTGCGGCAACTCAGGAACGACGACGACCTCTATTAACCTAAATTTATCCTGAACTCGCATAGGAAGCTGCACTGTCCCAATACTACTCGTGCTTTGACCATTTGCCACAATACAACTCGTCTTCTTTGTCGTATCAAGTGAAAAACTAAACCTCTCGATGATTGACCAACCATGATTCCCTAAAAAGGTACGTGAAGCCCCGGAATATAACAAACCTAATAACTTATTTCCGAGCACATCCACTTCTAAATAAGGCCTCTCATCTTTACGACCATGACTTATCACATAATCTAAGACGTACGTTAGCCTATCGGTCGATGCTTGTTCAGGCTGACTCGAAGGTCGACCACCTACGAGCGCCTGGGTCCGTTTCCCTGACGATTACAATTACGACATTCTCTTACTGTAACCCCTGCCTGTCCACACGAATAGCACTGTTTGCCTCTAGGTAATGCGCACCCGATTGCCATGTGCCCTGTTTGGTTGCATCTGTAACAAACAACGTCCCTGTTCGCCCTACCAGATCCAACACCCTGTGGTGGTTGTCCATCTCTGTCATTTACACTAGACTGACCACTAGCTGGTTGCTGTCTGTCTCTATCAGCTCTAGCAGCGAAACTGCTTGCTGGCTGCTGTCTATCTCTGTTAAATCTATTATCAGGAATATTCAAATTCTGTTGATTTGATGTCCCGGCACCTGATATTTGAATTGCATCAACCCCTGTTGAAAAATCGTCACTGTCGCTCTCTACGTCAACGTAGGCCAAGTCAGGTTCGATTGATTGGTTTCTTCTAGATGTAAAATTTTCCTCCTCTAAACCATATCTCTGGTCTATTCTACGACACAGATCCTTTAAATGTGATAGGCTATTGACCTCAGTAGCAATCAACCCTTTCTTATAGATGTCCGCTATATTTCTGAAGACGATAACTAATTTTGCCTCTTCAGAAACAGGGCAGCCATGTCTTTGGAAATATGTGTTCATGACAGCAATATAGGTCCCTATAGACTCTCCGGGGCCTTGTTTACGTTTTTGTATTTCCTTCAATAGCTTCTCGCCATATGAAGAAGGAAGATACTCTGCCATGAACCTTTGTTCCAGCTGTTCCCATGTATGGACTTCTCTACGTACATCTTTGTAAAAAGTATAAGCTGACTTTTCAAAAAGATCAATGCCCGAATTCAGTAAAACCTTTTTGCTGACTCCTCTAGCCTGACTCAACTCGTCCACTCTCTCGAAAAATGCGGTGACGGAGATTGTACCCCTCTCACCTGTAAACTTTAAGTTCCACTTATGCGGTGGTACAGGTGCAACATGATATGAAGTACCAGGATCACTTGACATTGGTACTGGTGACGAACATGAAAATGGTCGTGACTGAGCAATTGGCGCAATGCTACTTTGGAGGGCAGCTAAACTCAAAGGAACGGTAGACGGTTGTTGATACTGAAAAGCTGTTCATACACGGTTGATTTGTGTGCTCGAGTGCTGTGGTTGCGGGAAATGAGACTGGTTTGGTGTGTTGCCAGCATTTGTCGAGTGGTCTGAGCTTCGACTCGTTGATTGGGTTTCAGATGCTTCATCATCATCTGAGGTAACGCCAACTCTTAGTAGATCTGTTGCTTGGCTCTGCAACCTCCCAATCAAACTCAAGGTTTCCGCAACCAGTATGCCTTTGGTTTGACTTTCTTCAAAGTTAGACGGATTCATGTTATTTATCCTGGCTAACACATGTTCCAACCTTACAGCGATTTTTCTAAACTCTTCCCCTTTACTCGTACCAGAGAACCTCTCTACCAGCGGTACCAGACTATCAAGCTTCTTCATGCAGCTAAAAGCATCTTGGCCAAATTTAAAGGGATACGGAGGGTATCTCATACTTGCATCAGTCTTTTCTCTTTGCTTAATCAGCATGAGCTGTTGCTTCATTTCTTCCACCGATCCAATGGCTATGCCTCTCCATGTTAACTCGTAGATTAACTCGTCCTTGACTAAGTACCTTATGTCAGACAACCGACTCAAAGAAATAGCCATGGTGCCTTTTATATTCAAACTTTAAACTTTAATTAAAACTGGTAATTATACCTCCCAATTATAAAAACTAAACCACGCAATAACAAACACAAAGTTCACTTTAAATTCACCAGTGAAAATCACTATAAATTTTCTCACAAATGTAGAAAATATAAAACTTAAATACGGGCAGACGCGAACAAAATCGAAGAACACCGGAGCAGTAAGAAAATAAAATTTATTTGCATTTAAAAATGTAATCATATGACGTCCAACCCTGCAGAGAGAAATAACTACTTAAATCCTAAATTAGAATTAACAAGTAGCCATAAAAAAAAATTAAAAAATAAAAGAGAGACAAGAGCTTTGGCAGTGTTCAGGTCTTATGTTCCACTCCTGTGTGAGTAAAACCAAAAAAAAATAATTGCGTTTATCCTAGCTGAACTGGATTAAAATTAAAGTTAAGTGATGTTTGTTTACCTCAGCAACCGAATAGGTAATTTTATCCCTAAATGGAACGTACAACAGACTACCTATAACAAAAAATCCCAAACGTCGGAACAGATGTTCATGTTATAGAAATCGTAAAATATGCTCAATTAAAAAAAATCCGCTCGCTGAAATTGCGTCGAATTAGACTAGTAAGGATGTTGCGTGTAATTAAAAAAAATTTAAAATAAAATTACCGATGTTATTAAAAAATTTACAGAAATAACGTCTTGGTAGGACTGCAACTCTCTAATCTTCATTAAAATGAAATTCCCAAAACTTAAACTAAATTGATGCAAACCATGGTCATGGTCAAAAAGACCCTAGGATCGTACCGAAAGGTGTCCAAAATTTTTTTGGTGTCGACCACAGTAGTCCAATAGTCAAAAAAAATTAATTAGTGACTCACTAAAATTTTCAAAAATTACTCCACTCTGATAGGTGGTTTGGAGTAGGGAGAAGAAAAAAAAAATTAAAACAAATGATGATAGGTTGTTAAAACGTGAGGGTTCGAAATAAAATTATATTTTAATTCAGCAAAAAAAAATATTTAAATAAACTGGTCAAATCATTGTAGGGGCAAGGTACTACTATGCACCAAGGAAAAAATGTCCAACAAGAAAATCAAGTTTCCCTTTTAAAAAAAAAATATTTAAAGAAAAATATTTAAAAAATATTTTCAAAAAAAAATTAAAAATGTTTAAGTGGGGTTGCAGCTCCTATTAGTGAACCTTAAAAAAAATTTAATAAAACCAACACCAGAAAAATCTTATTCGAGTTGTCATGCAACAGTTTTTGTTCTTTTCCTTTAAAAACACAGTTGTCAATTCCCTTTCCTCTCCCAAAACTGTGGCAATGTGGAAAGTAAATGAGCTAGAAAAATTAATTTACTATACAAAAAAAAATTTTGAAAATTAAATTTACTTAAGAATCATAAGGTATAAAAATCGTAATTGCAAAAAAACAATCAGTTTAGGAAAAGTTAAAAAAATATTTATGTTACAAAAAAAACAAACGATGTTAGTATATTTGTTTAAAATTATTACTAAAGGAAACAAACAACGTGAGTACTCATTTACTGTACCACTATAATAATGTGAACCTAAGTTTTAAACTTTGCACTCAACCCCGTAAAGAATTATCTTGTGTGCCCTTTCACAAAAAACAAATATGGAGACAATTTCAATGTTCACCTATAAGAACGTTGTAAAACTAAATCTGCCTACTCAAGTGTTTTTACACACAACCTCTAATCAAAAAAAATCTTACTGCTTAATGCATTCTCAGATCCCTATTTCTGGTGTTTACGAGATATCAAATTAAGTTGGGCCCCCTCCACAACCATTATTCAAAGCAAAATTACCAAATGTACAAGGGCTAATGAGATCCTATCACTTACAAACGACATTTTGAAATGAAACAGTTGGGAATAATCCTGCGTAAAACCCAGAAAACAAAAATCAAGAAGCCAAAACTATTACATTAATTTTAAAAGAGCATAATAAAACTCCCGGCCCCAATTAAACTTTTGTTATCTCAACAAAACTCGGCCTAAAACCAAAAACTTTTTATTAGACATTTCCCCTATTCCCTAAGTATAATGTCAATAAACCCAAAAACTTGTGATTTCCATTCCAATCCCATCTGTACCCTATATATTTTTAACCGGCCAAACACCCACAGGCGAAACAATATCTTATTTCAAAGAAAGGGTGAAGATATTTTGAAGCACCCTGTGAAAATAGGACACTATTATGGAAAATTGTTCAGATCAGTGTTCTTACTAATTTTTAACCTAAATATATCTAGTTCCCTCATGTGCATGTTACTATTTTAATTCCTATCATAATTAAATAGATCACAAAATTTGTCTTTCTCCGCGAATCTGCAAGGTCCTGGAAAATGCGAGATTCAGCCTGTAGGCCAAATTTGGATGTATTTTAATTTAGCGAAAACCGAAGTTGCGAAATCCTAAAAAGATTAGCAGGAAGTCCTCGTTCCTCGATTTCTACACTCCAAACCAAACATTTCTTCCATTTCCACCCAGCTCGCGAGAGAAAAAAAAACCTAATTATTGCAATATAAAAGCTAGCTCCTTTACACCCTGTACAACTATCAGATTTTAAAAAAAATAGATGCCCTCATCAATGTTTAGTCGCCTAAAGGAAAACCTATTGTTTTTAACTTTATTCTTAGGTTGAAATCATTTTTTAAAAAACCCAATGATCTTAAATTTATTGTTTAACCTAAACACTTTCCCATTTATTCCACAACAGTGTATTGTAATTTAAAAATTTGCTTTATTATTTGAGGTCACCAGTATGAAATTATTTTAAAATTAAAAAAAAATGAAATAAAAAAAAATTATTTCCCAATTGTCCACAACTTCCAAGTTTTCATCCCTAAATACCTAGGTACTTTCTCAGTCTAACACCATCCATCGTTATCCAACATAACGCTTTAATTTCAGAAGCAACAAAACGAAAATTAAGTGAAAAAGCTAAGCAAGTAAGTTGGAAGTTGCTTTACAATGGGCGCAGATGACAGGCCCCCTTAAGTACACGCCACTGTCCTGAAATGCAAACTAACAAAAACTGAAGACTAGCATATCTGCCGTCAAACAACATTTGGCATGAAATTAAAATAATTTCATATCATACCAGTACCCTCCAAAAACAAAACGTTTTTTACTATAAGACCCAAACACTTAACCAATAAATCTTGTTATTTAAAATTATGATTTGGAAGTAAAAGATTTATTTATTCCTGCCTGATCAACTAAGACAAAAAAAGTTCACCTTTTTGTAACTCAAGAAGTTCCTGTTTGGTCCCCTAAAAAAAAATATTATCTGTCTGGTCACCCTTTACAACTACGACCACTATACAAACCGTTTTGACCAAAACAAGAATTCGAGAAGTTATGTTAACAGAAAGAAATAATCTTTTACGAAAAATTAAATTATTTAAAAAAAGAAGCAAAATTTTGAAATATTTTTACCAATTACCACCGCCTAGCATTTATATTTAGTTGAAAGTCTCTCTTAAATTCACTGACTCAAAATGACATTACTTAAAAAAATTACTGAACTTTACAAATGAACTAAAAAAACCAAAAAAACTTATATCTATATCTGTCTCAGTTAAACATTTCTTTTGTGGTATTATATCTAGTTGGGCTTCAAATTCATTTTCCCTGTATTCAATCCGGAGCAGGCAAAACTTCTCAAGGCTCAAACATAAATGTTTGCTCTCCAATGGCCATGACCAAGCTATGACCTGAACGCAGAAAAAAATTACAAAAAAAAATAAATGTGAACCAGAAAACTTTAATTGATAGAAATACCCGTAGGTCATTTTTAAAAAATGCACTCCAAAGCCCAACGTTGTATTTTCTACCAAAAAAATTTGACCAGTCACAAAAACACAACTAGACAACTAAACTGGCAACCAAAGACCTAAAAAAGAACTGCTCCAAAAAAAATACCCCAAAAAAAAATGTTTACTGGACCTCTGGCGTTGATCTTCAGCCAATATGTTGCTCTAGGAGTTTTAGCCTTGTGTTCCCTAAACTTCCGAGCTAACTATAAGTAGTAGTACCCTCCTCTGACCCGATGTAACTGAGTGACGTAAGTTCTTAATTGTCATCAACAGTTACCTCCAAAAAAAACAAGAAAAGAAAATGACACAGCAAAATAAACTCATTTTCCTTTTCTTTTATTACTAATTAATACTTTCAACTAAACAAAGCTACCAGCTGTTAAGCTATATTTACCCTAAAACAACCTAGCCAAGAAAAATTTGTGTGAAGCCCTGTAAAAATATTCCAAATACCAAGTGGTGATATCCCACAAAAAAATTAAAATCACAAAAAAAAAATAACTTGTTGACCTAAATAAATTGACTGCACTAAAAAATAATCGGTGAAACAATTTCTATCTTATCACAAGCAGGAAATAATAACATGTTAACATATTAGTAGTAGGCAACCTGCAAAAATAAATTGTTAGAAAAAACACTACCTATGTCATCTATTTAAAACATAAAAAGACCATGTCTGGAGGTCCATACACCTATAAATTAACAAAAAAAATTGAAGTAAATTTACATTGTTGTATTTATTTTTCTTTAAAAAAAATTAAAACATGTTTTCCCTACAAAAAACTTTAAAGAATTAAGAACATGATTTGGACCTTGCTGAATAAAAACTCCCATGTTTTTTTATCCACTTATTCTTCCTTAATAAATAACAATGAATATTTTATTTTCCAATAAAAACTTGTGAAGATAAGCTAACAAAAAAAACTATGAGGATCAACAGAGCAACAACGACTTTCAAATCAAAGCTTAAGTTACCAAAAAATATTTAAAAAGTGTTATTTTCAAAAACCAATGATCTTGTTTTTCATTAAAAAATTGATTGGGTGTCAAAAACACCGACAGCAACTGAAAGCTTTTTACCTGGCTTTGGCTGTAACACAGAAAAAAAAAATTAAAAAAAATTTTAAAAAAAAATTCAAAAAAACTTTTTTCTTTTTTTTTCCAAATTAAAAACAAAAAAAATTACATCAGACGTTAAAAAACTAGCCAAAACACACGTAGGGCGCCAATTTGTGGCCTATTAAAATGCGTTGTGTGACATTTGTGGCAGCTTAAAGACGTTGCCGCCATTTTGTGACACTGTAATTAGGATAGTGACAATTTGCCAACTTGTGACACAACAAAACCATTGAATAATTAAACAAATATCTGGAAGCAGAACTGTATTTTCCAGCTAGGTAAAACATTGATATGCCCGGTAACTTTTATACAGCGGAGAAGGGGGGGTTCAGAAATAAGAAAATTTTAAGTGCGCCACATTATTTAATACCAATGTTTTACAAAGAAGATCTTAAATAAAATACAGTTCAACCCAAACGTTGTAGCTAAACAATGAAATTCTACCTACTTCCGAGGCTTCCAGAGTATTTGTGTAATTAAAAAACCAAAAAAATTGACTAATAAACGAGATAAATTTCTTTTAACTGAATCAAAATGATAAAACTGGAAGCACTTTACAGGTAGATGGACTCCTTTAACAGGTCATAGTGTACCTACATCTGAGTCAGTAGCATAGGACTCAATTATATGAATGATTGTAAAAAAAAATATACTTCCAAAATCGTTCCATCATAGGGGAGATCTGGACCAAATATCTGCTGTCATCATTCTACGTTGGGTAGAATGAGACAGACAGCAACCCAGTCTGAGATCTACCCCATGAGGTAAAACAGTGTAAAGAAACCGCTAAAACATATAATCTCATATCTCTTTTGTCTCCGCAAAGTTGGTCATTGGGTTGCACAAATAATACAAAAATTTAGTTCATCTTGTGTATTTTAAGGGCTGAAGTTAAGATTAGAAACATGAAATATGCTAAAAAAAATTAAACAAGTTCGGGCCAAAATAGCAAGGCACTCCAAATTTCACAGGAGAAATTGTCTTAAATAAATGAAATGAAGGAAGACAAGTCAATTTAGTGAATACGCCGCAAAATTGTGGTTATTACGTCATACCGTTACCTTGCGTTTACAAGCAAGTTTGAAATTATACTGTAAAAAATTATATATGAAAAGAAATTATATTGAAAAATTATATCAAATGATTATGTCTAAAGGCTTGCTCCTACCTTGGTCCTGCAATTATTTAATCGTTAATTCGGTGTTTTATTAAACCTGGAAGTGGTGTTTTCTGACATTCCTCTTGTTACTCCTGGTTCAGTTCTGCCCGCGTCTCCCTTGAAGATCCCTTAGCACATGGTACTGGGGCAGCCCATGGTTGTGAAAAGGTTGTGGGATCCTTGCCCGAGCGTAAAACCCTGTGGAAAATGAAATGTTTCAGTTTCCTGGAATTCGTCAATTTTGCACGAAGTTCCCCCTACACCGAGTAATTTAAATCGAGAACCCCATGTCGACTCAATAAAATACAGCAGATTTAAACAGATGAACTAAAATAACTCTAACGTACCTTTCCCAGGGTTACAACTGGCTCGTCCGGCTTCCCACCAGCGTCCAGCACAGCTGTCGGTGGAATGGACAGGGCTGTAGACAAAGGAGAAAAACAATATAAAGTTTTTATCCAACACGTGGTTAAAAGAAAAATTTAAAAACGCCAAAAATTCCCCACGTCTTTTGTCAAAAAAAAAAAAAGTACATTTCACACGAAAAATAATTACAATTTGGGAGGCAAATATTACCTTGAAGAGTCCTCAAATAAAAAAAAATGAAAAAATAAAATCGAACTTACCAATGCTCTTATTTCCGTAGAAAGGGCGTAGGCCGCCTTAAATCCCTCTATGTAGAGGATATGAGCCGTCCACGAGATACGCCTCACGACGGACTCACTCTTTACAGTCTCTGGGACAGAACCTGCAGTTTTTGCAGTGCCACTACACAAAAACAATGGCGATCCCAGAGACCTGTTGCCGACCCAGCCAATTCTTTTGAAAAGAGACCAGGCAGAACACAAAAAAATGAAGTGGCCGGAAACCGTTTTGTAAATTTGGTGGGGAGTGGGGACAGTAAAACGCAATACCTACCAACCAGAAAAACCCGCGGTTTATATAATATATAATAGTTCCATACCGGTATATAGGGGCCAGCACCGACCAAGGGGACATTGAAATTAGGTAAAACGCACATTGAGGTGTTGTCGGATCTATTTCCACGGTTGAAATTTTTATAACAAGGACGTCGAGACACCCTCCATACATAGACCGAACATTTGCTTACCGGACCCTTGCCGACATAGCAAGTAGAAGGAAAATAACCAGACGGACTATAAGAAGCTCAGCATTGAAACCATCAACTGTAAAATCAATTACTGGAGATCAGAACTTGCATCAAACCCAGAAATATTCGAACACTCAATCAATTCCCATATGAGTAAGTGTAGAATTTAGTTGTACTTTAGTTACAGTTTTAGTCAAAAGTTTCCTTCGCTCTTTATAAATGTTTTGTCTAATATTCATATGGTTTAACGCCATTTTTGTAAAACATTTCTACAGTAATAAAGTTGTTTCTGAACCTGAACCCAAAAATACACACTGAACTACTGCTTAAAGGCACAAGAGTGTTCAGATGTTAAGTTACACGATTTCGTTTATTCTTTTAGTCTTGGTTTTTATCCCTCGTTTATCTCCCATTTACAAAAGTGCATAACTCGTATTTATTTTATCTTCTCCTCATCAAATTAATAAAGATATCAAAGGGGCGGGGTCTCCGTTGTTACTGGTCAACCCAAATATGTTTTCGTACTATCAAAACTAGTTAATCCGTGAAGGATATGAGGTTCGGATTGTCCCAATATCCTCGAAAATAAACGTGAGGGAATGAAATGTTCATCTAAATGTTTCCTTCCTGTTACTGAAACCATTTGTGATGCGGCAACGCCGCCATTCCCCAGCATAACAGCTGTTTAACTTTATGAACGTCAAGTAAACCACGAAACTACAGAAATAAACAAAACAAACAAAAGTTTTAATGTGATTTTCCCGAAATCTGTGATCCTAAATTCCAATTACGATGTCCAGATAATGCGATGTGCGTAGTGTCCACAGTAATTCGATGGAATGTCTCCTTTATAAGGTAACTTTTTGGACACTATATAACCTCCAAACCTAGCTCTATAAACTACCCTTAATTTGTGTACAGAAAGACGAGTCAAGGAGCCTTGATTATTTACCTAAATAAACAAATATGTAACGTTATTTTAAACGTAAAAATGACACGTTACATAGTTTTATCATAGTTCCTATCGGCCTTCCAAAGCTCAGCTCTCTATTGTTTCTGGAAGTGGGCAATGTTTCTTTTAAATAACTTTACATTTATAGGGGAGGGGAGCAAATTAAAAGTTTGGGGTTTTTACATTTTTTCCCATGGTTTCATCATAGGTCCTTTCAGCCTTCCAAAGCTCAGCTCCCTAGCGTTCAATGTAAATTAAAATTTTGGTGTTTTTAAATTTTTTCCTATAGTTTTATTATGGTGCCTTTTAGTCTTAAAAAGCTCAGCTCTCTGGCGTTTCTGGAAGTGGGATAGTATAGGGGAGGAAAGTAAATTAGATTTTTGGGGAGTTTTAATTTTTTTCTATAGTTTTATCATAGTTACAATCGGCCTTCTAAAGCTCAGCTCTCTAGCGTTTCTGGAAGTGGGCATTGTTAATTTTACATAACTTTACATTTATAGGGGAGGGAAGTAAGTTATAATTTTGGTGTTTTTAATTTTTTTCTATAGTTCCTATAAGACAGCCAAAGCTCAGCTCTACTTTACATGTATAGGGGAGGGGAGTAAATTAGAATTCTGGGCTTTGGTCATAATTTCTATCAGTCTGCCAAATTTCAGCTTTGCGGCATGTCTGGAAGTACAATAGAATTTTGATGATCTATACATCAGTGAGCGAGTGAGTGGCAATTTCGACATTTTTTAAAATTTCGTAACCAGTTTACCACTTTATGGAATTCCATGAAACTTGGTTGTTAACTCTATGAAGATCTACGACTGTGCAAAGTTTGAGATTCCTAGCTCATTCCGAAGTAGAGTTTTAGATAGGTTAAATATCGGCTGAAACGTTTCAAGAAAAGATGGTACGTCGCGCGAACCTAATAAACGAAACCTATAAAAATAACACAGGTTTTTTTTCTGATTTTTAAAAATAGCCCATGAAGTCTTAGGTACTTAGTTTTTGGTAACATGGTAACATATAAAATTTTAGTGGCGTCCCAAAGTCGGAGGTCTTTATTAAAGCAACAAATTTTTTCACTGTATTTTTTTAAAATAATCTTTTAGGGAAATATGTTATGCCCTGTATTATAAGGCCATATATATTTTAAACTAATGTATATCTGACAATGTTTAAATTTCCAATTACACACCAGAGGCGTCCAAAAAAGGCGACAATTTTTTAGGATTACAAATATTCCCAATGTAAGGACGCTGGTGGAGAGTAACTGTTTAAACACATTTGATGTAGAAAGCTGATTTTTTGAGAAAATAATATGAAACCTAATAATTTCGGTTTATTATAAAAATATCTTTAATTTTCGTACGACCCTGGAGTTTCAACTTTAGCTTTAACACTACTATATATAATATACCGATTAAAATAAAAAAATATTTTCTAAAAAAAATGTTTTTAATATTGTCCTCTTAAATGATTTTTTAGAAAACTGAATCATAACAAAAACATTTCATGTAAAAAAAAGCCAAATACGCGAAAGTAGTATTCCGTAAAAAGAATTGAGATAAAAGTAAAGCCAAGTTCTCCAATACAAATTTCAAAATGAATGGTTCTTACTAGTTTAGAAATGTTTTTTTAAACTGCAATTATATATTTATATATATATATATATATATATATATATATATATATATATATATATATATATATATATATATTGATAAAGGGTACGTAGCTAAGTAAATAAAGTATATAAACTACGCTGTCACCTCATATATAACGTTGTCACCTCACTTTTTTGAGGTGTCAACGTTTTTCAATAAAAATTTCAGGGATGACTCCTGACACACTCAGCAAGCTGTGTGCAAAATTTTGTTCTGAGGTCACAAAATGGTATATATAGCTACTTTTTGGCCGTGTAGTTCACGTATCTACCGGTGGCGCTAGCGGCGCTTTTACTGAAACTAAACGGTCTACTAAGTCACCTCGGTGTTATAAAAGGTATTTTGCGTGTTAAGACCGCGTCGCACCGACCTCAGAAATTTGGCAACCTTGTGGTTTAGATTTTAGAGACGGGTTTCTTTGTTGTATGTAATTTCAGATATTACCTGCTTTTTACCCTTGGAATGTTTAATCGAATTTTTGGAAACGTCTCGGGTCTGATATTTTAGAAGGGGCTTTGTAGACGATTATTATTGTATTTTTTATCTTATTGAAATAATTGAACTAATTTTGTTAGTCTTCCTACATTTCTTTGATTATTCTGGTAGTTTTGGACGGTTGATTGAATGCTTTTGTAATAGATTAAGTATTCAACCCTGTGCTATGGGCTTTAGACTTAAAATTAGTTAAGTAGTTGCAAAAGGTCCGAAACTTGGCACAATTATAGGGTTGACATTCCATAATATTCAAGGAAGTTTTTTTAAAAAAATGGCGCACAAATTCTGTTTTTTTAAAATCCCTTGGTGTTTGTAAAAGAGTTTGAAACTAAATTTTATACGAAAATGCTGAAAAGTGTTTTTGTTAGAGTAATAGTTTTCGAGGAATGATATCAACCATTTTGTCGTCATTTTTGAATTTGCATAATTTCCTTTTTTTGGTGGCCTTTAACTTAAAAACGACTAATTTTTGAGAATGATTGTAATGACATTAAACAAAGATTGATAGATATTCTACAAAAAGTATCAATTAGTTGCATGTGTAATATTCTTGCTAGGATACAAACCACAAAGTGTTAAAGATATCCCCTCCATTATTTCTTTCTATATTATAAGCAAAATAAACTGAAATTATTAGGTTTTATCCAATTTTCTAAATACTAAGTACTTTAGACAAAATGCATAATAAAGTTTATTGTAGAAAACTCCATTGACGTCCCAATTATGAGGCTATTTTTAAAGATCACAAAAAAAATCCGTATTATTTTATGTTTTATTCAAACCTATCCCATACACAAAGGATGTTTATTTTGCTTGGGGCAAAGATTTATAATGAATTTCCTAAAGCAATAAAGATGCTATGTTTTAAATCATTTGTCAAAATATTAAAAGAGTTTGTATTTTCCGATTTTAATCTTTCTATTTTTTCAAAACCCTTTATTATGCCTACTTATCAGTGTGTCCGTAAAGTGTAGAATCACGAATTTTTTAGAAAAAAGCTTGGATATCAAATAAAGATTTAAAATACGAGTTAGAAAAGGCTATGGTTAATTATACAGGATGTTCCAGAAAAAGCTATGACATAAACTTATGTTTCTTTAAATAGGACACCCGGTATATTTTTTCACATTTGACTTTGATAGGTCATTACAAATTTGGTACATTTTTGTTAAGTAAGTCATTTATTTAATAACAAACATGTCATCTAATCAACGGTCTCTAAATCTCCAAATAATGGGTGATTCCAGACGGACCTACTGTACATAAGAATCTATTATATAATTAAACCACTGTCCACTAGTTATCAAAGTAATTTGACCTGTACCTATACCTATAGCATATGGGTTTATGTGAATGCATGTGTGTGTGTGTATATGTGTCTGTAAAAAATAATGCAGATTTATTTCTTTATTTATAGTGTATGTAAAGAGTTTGTTTTTGACAGGAAAAGTTTAGTATTATATGTTAGCTCCCGCTAAATTTCGCGGTTGTTTTTAACTTTTTAAAACCACATAATCGGATGAAGGACAGAGTGCATTTTCGCGCATTTGGACATGCGCACCAACAATCAAGAGAGATCCTTTGTCAATCGCCTCGAGAAATGGCGTGTTAATTTCGTTCTCCAACTATTTCAAATTTCTACACCTGAAAGTGCTCGATTTTGGTGTACTGAAGCATAGAACTAGAAACTTCAGCCCTTCAGCTACGTGGTGACATCATTAGATCCAGTCAGGGGCCCCTTGGAAGTGGATAAATTGGCTGCAAACTGGTGAGTGCCTTTGTTTCTGATTGCCGTTGTGTGGCACCAACAATTAACCTATGGACGTTTGATTATTTCGTAATTTCATATCAATATATTTATATTTGTTCGCGCTTCATTTAATTAAAATATTTATAGTCCATTGCAGTTATCGTTTTTCTAACCGCGGACTAACATTATAATTAAAATTATTAGTTTAAAAATTAAGTAATAAACAGTAGTTACTTAGTCAATGTTCTTAAAGTTTTTAAAATTTTAATAAGCTATTTTTAGTTACTTAATTTTTTTCTTGTATTCTATCTTTTGTTTGTAGGTAAAAGCACTACAGGATTAAATTTTTCGCTTTCAGCACTAATAAAAGAATTAAAAAATTTATTATAAAAATGTTAGAATTTCTGTATTTACATTTAAAATGTGTGGAATAAATCTTGAAACTTGAATCATATATAAGAAATTTGATGAAGAATATAAAAAGTTACGGTGTGTGAGATAAACGCAGAAAATCGTCGTGAGGTTCAGTTTGGTGAGGAGGTTAATCCTAGGGTAGAGGGGGTTTCCTTAAGGACACCTATCGTAAATGCAAGCTTTATAGGAAGCAAAGCCTGACATTGATTTTCTATTTTTTGGTTATTATTTTTGACATTTTTTCCTCGGTTTTGCACCTTAGGTTTCCTACTAGGAGTTCACAACCAAAATGTCAAATCCTTATAAATTTGTTCATCCAGTCGTCATTTTTACGCCTAATTTGCTTCGACTATAAAATACGATGTCCAAAAAAAGTGTTATAAATAAAAGAAAATTGAAGCCAACATTTACCGTTGTGTAGGTATGAAGGGCAGCAATTTATAAGTAATTCCTTTTGTGGTGGCAAAGAACTTTTTATAGATATGTTTGTCAATTTAAAAACTTTTAAAAACGCCTCGGATTTAAAAAAAATTTTTATTAAGAAAATCCGGTTTTTAATAATGATAAATCTTTGACTAACTTACTTAGACAATTTTAAATTAAAAAAATGAGTCAACAAACATGTTAAAAAGATACTTTACTATTTCCAGTTTTTTACTTAAAAATACCTCCGTAAGTTTGAACCAAAACGGATTTAGCAAAAAAAGCAAACGTCATATTACTAGGGTTTTATTCGAATTTGAAAGAATAAGGATGCGACTTTTTTACTTAATTTGCGCCAACATAGCCAATTCTTAAAACACTTGACTAATTTAAAATATTGATAATGCCAGGAAAAAGAATTAACGTTAAATTAATCGGACAAAAATGCGCGTTTTTAGTGTTTTTAACCTGGTCCGGCTAGCATAAACAAAAAAATCACTTTGATTTAATTTGCGATGTTTTGTCACGCGAGTTAAATATTAACTTTAGAGTTAATTGTTTTTAAAAAAATTTATTTTGCGTAATAACTTTAAAGTAACAATAGTACGATCTTAAGTCTACAGAAGCTTTGCTGGGAATGGTTTAATTTTCTCCTAACAATTCATATAATAGTAAAAAAGTGCAAAGTTAGCAAACACGTGTGGTTATAAAAATGCTTATCTAATATAATAAAAATAATATTATGTGAATATAACTCCTCCCTCCTTAGGTCTGAAAATCACGAAGAGGGAGTTGTTTTCAGGCTCAACTTCAGAGTTGCGGCTGGATTTTGCTTCTTCATCAGGTGGTTGCTTTACCACTGTTTTTCTTGACGTTTTGTGTCGGCAAGACTTCAGTGAAACTCCATTTTTCCAAAAGTAAAATATCATCATGGCTATGGCAATCATAATGATAACTGAAGTAACGTAAGACGTGATGTGGCTGGCATGAAATTCATTTTGAATCTTGATTGGTTTTAATTTATTGGCAATATCATTTAATTTATAGATATTGGCAATATCGATTTTTGTTAAATTTGTTGATTCCAAAATTTCTGGTTGCTTAAATTTTTGGAATTCAATATTTGGTAAGATCAGTGGTCTTCCTTTTATTAATTGGTTTTCGTTTCTGTATTTTCGATTTGCAACTGTTACTTCACATGACTGTGGAATTCTAATTAAAATCGGTTTACTAGTTCCAATATATTGACTAGTGCGGCATTTTGTGTGGACCATTTCAGTTTTGGCTGGCATCACCAGTAGTTGGTCTTGTGCGATTTGTTCGATTATTGATTCTTGTAGATTGATGTTAAACACAGGGCAGTTTTGTGGTTGAAAGCCCTCTGTGAGTCTAAGGGTGCAATTGTCATCGGTGGTGAATCGTTCTTGGAAGTAGTACGTTTATTCTAATTGTGGGCAGGCTTCTTCATGGAACTGATTTTTCTGTAAGCTTCGTGCCAAAAAGGGGTATCGAGGTACGAAAATTTGGTTATTTTGGATAGTAGGTATTAATTGGTAAAATGTATATGTTTCGGGTTCAATAATTGGGACATGAATTGCAAAAATTAATTTTAAGTTTGAAAAAGTTATTTGTGTACCCAAAAATTGATAGTAAGTTAAGACATTATTAAAACTTGGAATTTGACTAGGTTTGTAAATTTTCTTTAAATATTCCATCATTCGAATCAGTTCAGTGCCTGAAATAATTGAGTTATGCAAAGTGTTTAATTTTGCAAACATTATTGCATCTCCTAAATTATCGACAAAAGTAATAAGATTTTGGCAATCTAAATTGATTTGTGATAACAAATTTTGGAAAGTCAAATAGATATTTAAATCTCGAATTGTTGTTCCCATATAATTTTGTAATCTTTTTAAACTGTTTTCTAATTTATTTTGGTTACTACTAAGAACTGTTAAGGTTTTGTTATAATCTCGAATTAAGGTTTTTGATAACGAGATTTGTAAATTCATTTCTTGAACAATGGTTTTTTGATTTTTCTGTAAGTGAGATATTGCTTGTTCGTAACGTTCACCATCTTCGGAGTCGAGGGTTCCAAAAAGCCATTTATTAATTTTTCCGACAACATTAATTAAACCTCGTTTATTCCTGATAACAGGGTGCAAATTTAAAATTTTATTTTGAGTGGTTTGTATTAAATATTCCGTTCTCAAAAGTGAGCTTTCGGAAAGACTGTTTAAAGATATCGGATCTGTATTATTGTCTTTTAAAAAGTTTTGTTTAATCATTGAGAAATATTTTTTAATTTTTGAAAATTGATCGATTATTGATTGAAGATCAATATAATGCAAAAAAGTATGTTTTGTATAAATTTGTTTTGAGCTACCTAGTTGGATAGGAAGAAGGGGGTTATTTAAGGTCGTAATTTGCACGTCATCATTGCTGCTGACTACTATCAGTGACGTCATTATGACTGCTACTATGAGGGCGTTCCTCAGGAGTGTCATTTTGAACCTGTAAAGAAGATTTCTTTTTAGTTTTTGGTTTTCGCTCACTCGATTTATGATAAGTGCCTTTTGTGGTGAAAATCTTTTTAGGAGTTTGTCTCTTTACTGCGGTTTTTGTAAATTTGGGGGCATCTTTTGATCTCGATTTCGTTTGTATGTAGGCGTCAGAATGATTTAAGAAATCTGGGGGGTCCGATCGTTTTTCGTTTACCTTGTTTATATTTTTCTCTTTAACTTTTGAGTTGTTTCTTTGTGTTTTTGGACATAGTCTGAAACAATGGCTGCGTCCGATATGCTAAAGGGGTCGATATTACTTATGTGCCCTTTTACCACTTCAAAGGGGGTAAATTTATGTACAGAGTGAATCGAATTATTATAACCAAGGCATGCGCGTTGCATGAGTTGCTCTGCGCTTGATTTTGGATTATCTTCCTTTAAACATCTAAATGCTTCAATAATGGAAGAATGGAATCTTTCCACGGGGCTATTTGAATTCGAATTTTTGGCGGTTCCTTTGTGAAGTTGGATTTTGTGTAATTTGCAAAAATCTTGAACGTCCTTATTTTTAAATTCAGTTCCTGGGTCAACGGTTATTTTTAAAGGTAAGCCGTGGTGGCTTGAGAAGGTCAGTAATGCATCTGTGACTGATGTACCGGTCAAGGTCTTTAAAAGGTACGCCTGGCCGTATCGAGAAAATGTGTCGTACAACGTTAAAAATATTTCTTTTGATATGCGAAATGAATCAACATGTACATGATCAAAAGGTTTTGAACTCGTGGGCGTCAAGTTAAATTTAATCACTGGAGGATCGCTATCGTATTTATTCCTTTGGCATGTTTCACAGTTGTTGACATATTCAGTAATGTCTTCGATCATTTTAGGCCAATAAAAATTTGAAGATATTGAAGTTTTCATTTCGTTAATGCCTCTATGACATGTTTTTGTGGTATGATACAGGGTGAGTTTTTCTTTTTGCTCTTCTCTTATCTCTACGTCTACTAATAATTTTGGGCAATGTATTATTTTGTAAGATGCATTTTTAAAGATATTTTGGACAGTTGTTGTAAATAATGGGGCCAAAATTGAGGTTCTAAAGAAAATACCGTATCGTTGGTTTGGTTCTAAAAATTCTTTTATAAATTTAATTATGTCTTGCTGTGCATCATTGGCAGTTAGTGTGACGTAATATCTCGTATTTTCAAAGACTTTGTCAAATTTACATTGCATCTTATCTGTATCGCTAATAGTCATTATTATTTGATTTTTATATTGATTTAGAGGTCTTTCCGATATTGGTATTGCCAATATTGGTTCTTCAGCTGATGAGTGAACAGTTTCTCCATCTGAATTTTCATCCTGGGATTGATTATTTGATTGATTTGATTGATTTTTTGATATTCTCTTTGATTGATTTGATATTGATTGATTATTGTCATTATTATTGGTACTGGGTGATTCTTCTGGTTGGTTTTCAGGTTCTAGCGGTGTTACAAAGCTTTCTGGTCTGTCTAAAAATTATTGTATGACATCATCGGAATCTCCCGCATTATTTTGTACTGAAGCCGTTTCCAAGGCATTGAGGTCTACTGGGTTTCTAGACAATGCGTCGGCTGCGTTATTGGATTTACCTTTTATATATTTTATTGAGAAGGTATATTCGTCTAATTTTAATCTCCAGCGTACGAGTCTCGAATTTGGTTCTTTTAAGTTCATAAGCCAAGTAAGTGGTTGATGGTCAGTATACACGGTGAATTCTCTACCAAATAAGTATGGTCGAAAATATTTACATCCCCATACTATTGCTAAACATTCTTTTTCGATCGTTGCAAAATTAATCTCTGCAGGGTTTAATGTTCTTGATGCATAACAAATTGGGTGTCCATTTTGTGACAAAATGGCCGAAATCGCATAATTCGATGCATCTGTCGTCATTTCAAACGGTTTAGTAAAATCGGGATATGCAAGTACTGGTTCTGAACATAAAATAGTTTTGCAAATATTAAAGCAGTCTACAAATTCTTTTGTGTGTTCCACTTTATTATTTTTCTTTAAGCAATTAGTCATTGGTTTTGTGATTTTCGCGAAATTTTTAATAAATTTTCGATAATAGCCTAATAAACCTAGGAATGATTTGATTTGTTTTTGGGTTTTTGGTATTGGAAATTTTGCTATTGCCTCTAGTTTCTTTTTATTTGGTTTAATTCCTTCTGTTGTTACAACGTGACCTAAAAATTCGCATTCTTTTTGTAAAAATTCTGATTTATCCAACTGAATTTTTAAGTTTGCGTCTCGGAATTTTTGAAAAATTAATTTTAGGTTATTTATATGTTCGGTGAGGCTTGTACTGAAGCAAATACAGTCATCCATGTAAATCATGCAAATTTTGTTCTGGAGGTCTTTGAGGACTTCATCCATGGCTCGTTGGAAAGTAGAGGGTGCATTTTTAAGTCCGAAAGGCATTCTCAAATACTCGTAATGACCATTTTCTACGTTAAAGGCTGTCTTCTGAATAGAGTTTGATTGTATTTCTATTTGATGAAAACCACTAGCGAGGTCTAAAGTGGTGAAATATTGAGCTCTACCTAATTTATCGAGTATATCTGATATATTGGGAATTGGATATCGATCTGTAATTGTTTTCTCATTGATTTTGCGGTAGTCTACTACAATTCTCCATTTTTGTCTTCCAGAGGCGTCCATTTTCTTTGGAACAATCCATATTGGAGATGACCAAGGACTGCATGATGGTCTAATAATATTTTTGTCAAGCATTTCTTGAATTTGTCGTCTGACCTCTTCTTTGTGTATGTATGGGTAGCAATATGACTTTGTATGTACCGGTATTTCATCGTTGGTTTTTATTTCATGTTTTACAGCGGAGGTGAAAGATAGTTTTTCTCCTTCTTTATAAAAGATGTCCGAAAATTCTCGACATAATTTGGTAATTTCTCTTTTTTCTTCTATATTCATGTGATCTGTTCTAATCAAGTGATCTATTTCCTTTTTTATTGATTGGTTTGATATTGGCATTGATTGATCTGATTGACTATAATTTTTAATGACCGATTCAAATGTAAACATTTCAAAATAATTTTCTTCGAAGGGTTGAACTCTTAGGGGTTGTTCGAAAGTAAGGGATAAATTTCGATCAGTGGGGTTTTGAATCTCTACGCATGCCCATCCATCTTTGGCATTTGTTATTATTGGCGGTATTAAAAAATTACCAATTTTATTTCCATTCGTTAATATTTCGCCCTCGTCTATCGAAACGGGTATTAATTTTAAAGCCTTTTCCTTGGGTCCTAATGCTACTGTTGAGCTTGTATCAAAACTTTGTCGATATATGAATGGTATTTTTACATTCGATCCAATCAATTGTTGGTTAATGATGTCCAGGTTGATTTCAAGTTGTCTAAGGTCGTTTATACCTATTACACCGTCGAAAAAATCGTGGAAGTCGAATAAAACGAACTTAATATATGTGTTACAATTAAATTCTGCGAACGCAGGGATTTCTGCTTCAAACTGCGTTTCGGTGCTACCTGTTGCCGTTTTAATTTTATTTTGTTTTCTAAAAATACAATTTGGAAAAAATTCTTCAGCGATTGATGGTCGAAGAACCGAACGACAACTTCCTGTATCGATTAATAATTTACATTTTGGATGTTTAATTTCGATATAAGGAAGTGCGCTGTTGCCAGAGGTATTTATTTCTACTAGGTTTGATTTTGTTTGGAGCTGACCTCTTGAAAATTTTCGGTTTTATTTTTAGTTTCCGAGATATTTAAATTTTGAGTTGAAGTTCCGGGATTTTGCATTTCATTTCCTTGGTTTTGGTAATAAACATTAGTTTCATATGACTGATCGGTGTATGGGTTATAATCATCGCTATGGTACTGGTTATAATCATGGCTATCGTACTGATTATAATCATAGCTATTATATTGGTTGTAATCATGGTCATCGTATTGGGTATAATCATAGTCATTGTATTGGTTATAATCATGGCTATAATTATTTTGATAAGATCATTCATGTGTTTGATAAGATCATTCATGTGTAATTCTTCGAAATGAAATTGAGGTGGTTTAGGATAACGTTGCCAGTGTTGTGGTAGTTGACTTTGTTGGCTATGTACGCGTCTAAATGTATTATTAGATGTCACGGACATTGGGGTAGGTTTTGGTAATTGATCTTGTGGTGTATTTTTTGGTTTAAATACGTCTGGTTTGGGACCGAAAACTTGTTCACCTGTGAAAAACTTTTTTGGTGGCATTGGTCGTGGTTGAATATTTATTGGACCAGTAGGAAACCTATTTTGGTTAGCAAAATTTTGATTAGAGAAATTTTGATTTTGAGGTCGCTGCTGAAAGAAGTTTGAGTTTTGACCAAAATAATTTTGAGGTTGTCTTTGGAAATTATTAAACGGTTGTCTTTGTTGAAAAATACCTGGGTTTTGAAAATTATTAAACGGTTGATTTGGTGAGCTAAAAATGTTTCTATTAGGTACTTGTTTTGAATTTGAAGGGAAATTGTGATTATTTTGAGAACCGTATAATTTTTCGAAATTTTCGAATTCGTTGACTTTAGTCATGGTTTCTTCTAACGAATCGGGTTATTGAAAAACATATTGTCACGGATTTTACCTGTGCAATTTGCGATAAAAGTATTTAATGCAGTTTTTTCATATTCATTTTTCAAAATAGCAAATGTTTCGAGGGGTAGATTTTCTTGTCGAACCATTTGATTGATTGCGTTTGTAAGGTGCTTAAGCCGTGTACCAAAAGAAAAAAGATCTTCGTTTTTAAAAGGTTTGGTGCGAGCTAAATCTTGAATTAAGCATTCTTTATCTCTTCGATCAGAAAAACATTGTTTTAGAGCTTCCTTTAATTCATAATAATTTTGTATATCACTTCTATTGCCTACCAATTTTTCGGCATTACCTGTCAATTTACTTTGGATGTGATCAAAAATTAATGCATTGATTGTCTCATTTCGTGCAACTGAATAGTCTTGTACTAACCTATCGCATTTGTTTAAGAAAATATTAAGAGTTTCATAACTACCATCATAAGGTCTTAAAGTATTTAACCTTGCCCTTAATAAATCCCATTCTATACGTGGTGGTTGAGGAGGTGGCATAACATTACCTTCTTGATTTGCCATTTTTAACGGTCTTATAACGTTTGCAAAATTTTGAAACCGATATTCAAAATGTTTCGGTTGTTTTTTCTCTGTTTTTGATTTAAACTGATTCGAAAATAAACTACTTAAAGAATCCGAATCAGAATCACTGTCTGAGCTCATAAAAATTACAAAAAAAAATAAATTTTTAAATGTTTTTTAATACTAATTTCTTTTTTAAAAATTCTAAAATTCAGTTTTCGATTTTTGTTGAATTTTATTTATTTTTGTTTTTCCTATTCTATTATTAACCTAGTTGATCGCAATTGATCTTGCCCTAAATCTATTGATCCCAATTGATCTTGCCTAAATATAGTGATCCCAATTGATCTTGCCTAAACTAATGATCCCAATTGATCTTGCCTAAAATTAGTGATCCCAATTGATCTTGCCTAAACTTAATTGATTGCAATTAATCACGCCCTAAAATTATCTCTACCGAAATCTTACACGATCTAGGAAGAGGCGAAAAGGAAAATTTGGCACTTACGATTTTTGTGGTCTTCTTGCGTCGTGGTTGCTTTATCGCTGTGGCCCAAATTAATCCTTCCCCGATTCACCAGCAGAGAACTGCGACTTGTCACTGTTAAAGTTCTTTTTGCGTTTTAAAGAGTTGAAACTCACGAACCGATTAAAGTTTTTGTTTTTTAACCGATACTAAACGCATCCGCACGACTGCGCCAGTTAAATATTAACTTTAGAGTTAATTGTTTTTAATTGATCTTAAGTCTACAGAAGCTTTGCTGGGAATGGTTTAATTTTCTCCTAACAATTCATATAATAGTAAAAAAGTGCAAAGTTAGCAAACACGTGTGGTTATAAAAATGCTTATCTAATATAATAAAAATAATATTATGTGAATATAACTCGCGCTATTTAGCTTTTTCCTTCAATAAGAAGAACCACTATAGCAGCTACGTCCCTGGCCGTAACTTATATTCAATGTCTTTGGAGGAATTCAGCTATTTCAAGAGAAGAAAAAAACTTACTCCTAGTAAGCTTTGCTTTTTAAGCGACAAAACAATAGTGAAAATCGCAGCAAAGCAAGTTGTTTTGAAAATAGATTTTTTTTAGAAAAAAAATTGAGATAACGCCGAAACTGCGTTATTTATGTGTGTTTGAAGCTATCTGAGCAATATCGTTGTGACGTGTGTCTGCTTGTATCTCTGTCCGTAACACGATAGCTCCTAAACCGCTGAACCCATTTTCATGAAATATTTCGGTGAAATAGTGTTTGACATTCTAACGAGCTAAATAGATTTTGGTCCAAATCCACTAATGCTTGATAGTTTTTTGACAATTAATTTTTTTTTTAAATGCTAACTTTTTAACGGAGAAACAATATGCGGCTTTGGAAATATAATGGAGCACTTTTATCTTAATAATTTGTGTAATACCTTGAAACTTCATAAAAGCCTTCGTTTCTGAGATATGTACAAAAAACTGAAAACGGGAAGTGTTCTAATAGGCTAGCTAGAAAAGTGTCAGATCCGTCATGGATCTGTTTATTTTATTTCAGAAAATTGCATTTAAATACAGTCAATTTTTATGTTTCCGTGGCATTTTTCAGGGGATAATGTAAAGTTGCATAATATTTTTCATATTATCTTTTGAACTATAGGTCGTTTTTGAGTTACATTGGTTTTAAATTCCTGTTGGAGTGCACTAATAATACGAGTTGAACCAGGATTACGTATAAGTAATCCTGGGCCAACTCGGAAATTATTAGTATACTTAAATAGGAATTTAATACTTTGGTACAAACTTAAATAACCTCGGCCGTCGTCGCTGGAAATTCGTTCTCGACGTTTCGCCATCTCGAGTGGATGGCATCTTCAGGAGATGTTGACTGTCGGCTTCTCGAAGACTGGTGGTTAGTCTGTCGCGGGCGCAGGTTATATACGCTATGGTGGGCGGGGCGTATATCAGAACTGGTCGGTGATTGGTCACATTCCCTTGATTCAGTTTTGTTATTGTAAGCGAGCCGTTTGGTGTTTTTAAGAACCGGTACCCATGTTCTGTTAATTTTAAGAGTTTCTTCAGATCTGTTGAAGTTCTGCTGGTGTTTATGAATTTCGATTGCTTCTCTATAGAGTCTTGGATAGTATGAAGAGGAGGCGCAGAGAACTTGTGTGTCTTCGAATTTTATTCGGTGGTCTTCATTGTTTAGTGTGTGGTCTGGAACTGCGGATTTTTCCGTATGTCCGAGTCGACAGTTGGCTTTGTGTTCTTTGATTCTTGAGTTTACGGACCGTTTGGTTGTTCCGATGTAGACACTTCCACAGGTACAGGGAATGCGGTATACCCCCGAAGAACATAGTGGGTTCCTTATATCCTTCGCAGATCTGAGGTGGTTCTCGATCTTCTTAGATGGCTTGAAGATCGTTTTTATGTTATGTTTTCCCAGAATACGTCCGATCCTATCTGTCACTCTAGGAATGTAGGGCAGAAAGGCTCTTGAAGTAACTTCGCGGCTGCTCAGTCCACCGTTACTGTTACTTCTAGTGCTCGGCTTTGGTCGTATACAGTTATCTATGTCGCTTTGAGTGTATCCATTTGCTACGAGGGCGTTTTTAAGATGGTTTAGTTCTTTGTCTAGATGTTCTGGTTCGCAGATTCTTTTCGCCCTCTCTATCAATGTTCTTATTACCCCTTTTCGTTGGCACGGGTGGTGGTTAGATGTGTTGTTTAGGTAGCGGTCTGTGTGAGTAGGTTTTCTGTATACGGTATGTCCTAGTCGTCCCTCTTTCCTCGTTACTAGTACGTCAAGGAATGCTAATTCTCTGTTGTTCTCTGTTTCCATTGTAAATTGTATACTGGGGTGTATGCTGTTAATGTGGTTGAGAAATTCATTAAGGCTGTCTCTACCATAAGGCCAAACGACAAAAGTGTCATCTACATATCGAAACCAGACTTTGGGTTTATGAGGGGCATTTTTCAACGCCTTCTCTTCTAGTTTCTTTATGAAAAAGTTCGCAATCACTGGCGATAAAGGGCTACCCATTGATACTCCATCGATCTGTTCATAAATTTGTTCATTGAAGGTGAAATATGATATTGTTAGGCAGATTTTAAACAGGTTAGTGATGTCCTTCGGAAAAATGTGTTCCACTTCCCTCATTGCCTCGGCCAAAGGTACCTTCGTGAACAAAGACACAACATCAAAGCTAACTAAGATGTCTTTCTCGTCCATGACGATGTTTTTGATCTTCTCAATAAAGTGGGTGGAGTCTCTTACATACGAATCCGTTAGTCCGATGTGGGGTTGCAAGAGGAAAGCAAGATGTTTCGCAAGTTTGTATGTTGGGGAGCCTATAGTACTGACAATGGGACGAAGAGGCACATCGTTTTTGTGGATTTTTGGTAGTCCATACAATCTCGGAGTCAGGGCTTCACTTTGGCATAGCATCTTCTTGACTGGGTCCTCCAATGAAGAAATCTTAATTAAGTGATTCACTTTTTTAATTGCGGGTTGTGTAGGATCTCTTTTTAGCTTCTTGTATGTTGAGGGTTCTAAAAGATCGACCATCTTTCTGTTGTAGTCATCCCTGTTCAATACTACAGTGGCATTTCCTTTGTCGGCAGGCAGTATCAGAATGTTTTCGTCCTTGTTGAGATCCTTAATGGCTTTTTCTTCCATCCTTGATTGGATTAGACTGGGACAAAATTGATGCTATTTCCTACAGATCCATGGAAAACGAACACCACAGAAGTACGGAGAGGCAGAAAACCAAATACCAGAGACTAACTGACGACAACAACAAACGGGATAACCAGCAGCCCATCCTTGATTCTACAAAAACTGTCATCAACCTATCGGACCGCCCGCTTTCCCAAAATGAAGTCTCAGTACTCTCTAAGGGGGGGAACTGTGCTGTTGCACCTAGGGAGGTTCCCAAGGAGGAAATAATTGCCAACTTAGAATCTGCTATTAGAAGGTTGCCCGAAGATCAGGCAGAAGAAATACGCACGGAGTGTTCACAGATTTTGCGAAAAGCCAAACCACCAAAACGCAACATTACAAGGATGGAAGAAAAAGCCATTAAGGATCTCAACAAGGACGAAAACATTCTGATACTGCCTGCCGACAAAGGAAACGCCACTGTAGTATTGAACAGGGATGACTACAACAGAAAGATGGTCGATCTTTTAGAACCCTCAACATACAAGAAGCTAAAAAGAGATCCTACACAACCCGCAATTAAAAAAGTGAATCACTTAATTAAGATTTCTTCATTGGAGGACCCAGTCAAGAAGATGCTATGCCAAAGTGAAGCCCTGACTCCGAGATTGTATGGACTACCAAAAATCCACAAAAACGATGTGCCTCTTCGTCCCATTGTCAGTACTATAGGCTCCCCAACATACAAACTTGCGAAACATCTTGCTTCCCTCTTGCAACCCCACATCGGACTAACGGATTCGTATGTAAGAGACTCCACCCACTTTATTGAGAAGATCAAAAACATCGTCATGGACGAGAAAGACATCTTAGTTAGCTTTGATGTTGTGTCTTTGTTCACGAAGGTACCTTTGGCCGAGGCAATGAGGGAAGTGGAACACATTTTTCCGAAGGACATCACTGACCTGTTTAAAATCTGCCTAACAACATCATATTTCACCTTCAATGAACAAATTTATGAACAGATCGATGGAGTATCAATGGGTAGCCCTTTATCGCCAGTGATTGCGAACTTTTTCATGGAGAAACTAGAAGAGAAGGCGTTGAAAAATGCCCCTCATAAACCCAAAGTCTGGTTTCGATATGTAGATGACACTTTTGTCGTTTGGCCTTATGGTAGAGACAGCCTTAATGAATTTCTCAACCACATTAACAGCATACACCCCAGTATACAATTTACAATGGAAACAGAGAACAACAGAGAATTAGCATTCCTTGACGTACTAGTAACGAGGAAAGAGGGACGACTAGGACATACCGTATACAGAAAACCTACTCACACAGACCGCTACCTAAACAACACATCTAACCACCACCCGTGCCAACGAAAAGGGGTAATAAGAACATTGATAGAGAGGGCGAAAAGAATCTGCGAACCAGAACATCTAGACAAAGAACTAAACCATCTTAAAAACGCCCTCGTAGCAAATGGATACACTCAAAGCGGCATAGATAACTGTATACGACCAAAGCCGAGCACTAGAAGTAACAGTAACGGTGGACTGAGCAGCCGCGAAGTTACTTCAAGAGCCTTTCTGCCCTACATTCCTAGAGTGACAGATAGGATCGGACGTATTCTGGGAAAACATAACATAAAAACGATCTTCAAGCCATCTAAGAAGATCGAGAACCACCTCAGATCTGCGAAGGATATAAGGAACCCACTAAGTTCTTCGGGGGTATACCGCATTTCCTGTACCTGTGGAAGTGTCTACATCGGAACAACCAAACGGTCCGTAAACACAAGAATCAAAGAACACAAAGCCAACTGTCGACTCGGACATACGGAAAAATCCGCAGTTGCAGACCACACACTAAACAATGAAGACCACCGAATAAAATTCGAAGACACACAAGTTCTCTGCGCCTCCTCTTCATACTATCCAAGACCCTATAGAGAAGCAATCGAAATTCATAAACACCAGCAGAACTTCAACAGATCTGAAGAAACTCTTAAAATTAACAGAACATGGGTCCCGGGCCTTAAAAACACCAAACGGCTCGCTTACTATAACAAAACTGAATCATGGGAATGTGACCAATCACCGACCAGCTCTGATATACGCCCCGCCCACCATAGCGTATATAACCTGCGCCCGCGACAGACTAACCACCAGTCTTCGAGAAGCCGACAAACAGTCAACATCTCCTGAAGATGCCATCCATTCGAGATGGCGAAACGTCGAGAACGAATTTCCAGCGACGACGGCCGAACAGCCCGAAAGCACACCCACCATTAGACGATGGCCGCGAAAGCCTTTCACAATTTGAACCTAAAACGAACTCAGAGAAATTCGTTTTGAAAAAATATGTAACTACAAATACTATAAACTGAAGAAAGTTGCTGTCAAGATTTGGCAGTTTTGCAAAGCAGGATAATAGGAAACTATGCAAATTTTTCATTACATTAACTTCTCACAAGGTGCAGGAAAATATTAATAATAAGCTGTATATACAGGGTGATGCATTTGCAATATAGCGAATAAAAATTATAATTTTATTATGACTTTCTTGGAAATTAAATGATAAAGAATGTAATTTACAAATTCTGACATCACGTGACATTTGAGCCTTTTGGTTGCTGGTGGTTATTACTAGATTTATAATATGCGCGCTGGGCTGTGGCGTGGGCAAACACAATATCCTGCATATGTTTTTTTCTGTTTTAAACGGCTTAACTAACTATTACAACTCCTTTTTTTATTCAATTTACTTTCACGGATAAATTAAAAAATATTCAAAATTCTGTCATATCCATCATGTCATAATCATTGCAAACCAAAAAATATACAAATTAATATAAACTATTAAATTTATTAGCATTCCAAAAACTGTATTTTTGACACTTTCCTTTTATTTGTTTATCGGATCTTTGTGTAGAATTTTTGACAGTAAGTAAACCATATCCCAACAAAAATTGTATTTAGGACTTTCAAGCTATGCAACATTTCTGAGATCACAAGCCTCAAAATGAGTATTTCAAAAAAAATAACAGCCCGTTTTTCTATAATGAAAGTATAAAGGTACGGTTTTTTATATAAACGTTTTAAAGTTGTAATATTTCCTAAAGTGTCCCTAAATAAAAGTAAAACGTTGTTACCTTGTATGTAATATATAAATTTAGTCAGATAAAGCTAATACGTTGCTTATAGGTTAGGGTAGATATACGCCATACGTTATCACCTCAATAAAACCGGCAACAGTGCCTGAGGTGGCAGGACATAGCACATATCCAAAGGTTGTATATTGGCCTGAGGTCCGAACGTATTCCACGTATTTATCATATATTAAAAAAAATCTTTACCCCTCTTTTGAAATTCTGGTAAAGGAAGTTCCCCTCATCTCATATATGTACCTATATATGTGGTAACACCACTAGAAATAGGTGAGGTGAGGTCGTCATATCCTTAACGCTGAGGTGACAACAACGCGTGCATCAATATATATATATATATATATATATATATATATATATATATATATATATATATAATTAAGCTTCCTACTATTAACACAGGGTTTTTAGAGAGTTTGTGCTGCAAAAAAAGCAAAAAGGGCCTAATTGTAAAGAACAAATAATCTACCACCTTGTAGATAATGTTTTAAAGGTACAGATTGAAAATAATAAATAAATCGTAAATATATTTAGAAAACCTGTATTATTTTTCTTGGACATTATTACTTTTAACACGCTGTATTTCAAAAACTGGTCATTAATATAAATTCGACCCATGAAAACTTTTGATGAGCAAGGTTTAATCTACAACATACTAAAGCTAGTTTCTTATTAAAACAGTCGATTAATATTTACTTAAACACCCTGTAGATAATGTTTTAAAGGTACAGATTGAAAATAATAAATAAATCGTAAATATATGTAATACTAACATTGCGTATATATGTTTGAAAAACCCGACTATAGAGCTAATGTGCTTCTGGGACATTATCACTTTCAAAACTGGTCATTAATTTGAGTTGGGCCCATGAGAACTTGTGATAAAGAAGGTTCAGTCTACAACATACCAAAATTTCATGCAGTTTGACGGATTACAGAAATCCCATAAGAGGTGTGCCTGATCCTTTAATGAAATTTGGTAGTTTTGTATGACGTATACGGACAATGAATTTTTTAGAATAGCGCAACTTATTTCTTATACACACATAGACAGACATCACGACGATATTGCTAAGATAGGTCAAATTACACCCAAATAAGACAGCCTTAAAAACAGTTTTTTATAAATATCTTAAAACCGAAAGCTCCCGATTGGTTGCAACACAAATTATTGAGAAAAAATGAGCTCTACTTTAGTTTGAAATCCGCTTATTGATGCAATGTTCTGTTAAAAAGTTGTCAGTTTTTCAATTATTTAACTGTCAAAACAGTGTCGTTATCATTAAAGGATTTAACCAAAATTTAGTCAGTATTTTACACTATTTTATAAGTCAAATTTCATTAAAATAACACATTTCCGGTGTTATCTCAACAAAAATAATTTTCATCGAAAATAATAGCTACCTTCTCTAGCTATTGGTGCACGGGCTAGAAAGGTAATAAAAATTAATGTTTTTAAAAATTTTTCACAAAAAATAACATTTTCTTAAAATGTTGCGTAAAAATTATTTTATGTTTCAAAAATTGTCGCTTGCAGCGCATTAAAGTTTCATATAGTGCCATAATTTTGAGCTCAAACTGACCAAAACCCGCATTTTTTTTTGTTTTTTTGCTTCATTCGCTTCTCCCCCCGGACTTCCTGGATCCGTCACAGGTTACGGGGCTCTGCTCTCCCGCTGGGCCCCTAAGTACCTAGTCGGGCCCTGCTAGTAAGTACCTAATTTTGATTTATTTTACAAATTAAATATTTTCGTTTCATTTTAGCAGGGAGTTCTTCGGACGCTTAAAATAACTAGGTATTTTCCTAAAATGGTTATTTTGTGAGACTGTGCTTTAAAAGAAAAGAGGGGAGGCAAACCGAATAAAAGTAACCACTAACTTAGGGTGTTTCTGATTACGGTTTTTGCCAGTCTGTTACCCTTGTCTTTATTCTGCGAAGAGCGCAGTTAGCAGCGCTCTCTCACGTTGCGTTGTTAACTGTATTAAAGGTAACGGAAGACACTAAGTATCCTCGAATAGCTTCTACTTTTACCAAGGGTGGTTCTTGGGCCAAATTCTGGGGGGTAGGGTTTATGGTCAAGCGGTTACTGTAAATTAGGGCACAGGAAAAAAGCTTATCTAACAAAAGCACACAGGAAAGATCCTCTTAGGGAAAGAGCGCACACGTCAAAAAGCGCACGGAGATTAGCGCAGACAGAAAATAGCGCACACGGAAAATAGCACAGGCGGAAAATAGGGCACACGGAAAATAGCGCACACGCAAAAAAACGGACATAGTAAAACAGTGCACAATGAAATAATAATAGTTTATTTATCAAAGTTACATTTTTTGTAAGTACATTTTTTGGCGCTGAAGCTAAGTGCTTGTTAACAAAGTTATGACAATTTCGCCACAAACAAGAGGACACATATTAAAACTTTTATAAAATTTTGAAATTTGATTTTTTTTTTACATATTTGTATTTTAAAAAAATTTCGAAAATCTATGAGAGCTTACATATCTAGAGACCTTGTATGTATAACATATTATGTATGACATATTTTCTCTAGTCTTATCTAGTATAATGTAAAATTTTTATTTGTATATAGGTCTCGTCAAATGTACAGACCACTTCTTGATTTTGTTACCGGTGTTATTATTGTTTAAGTTTTTTTTCTCTGTGTAATTTTTTTCGCATGCTATTTTTTCCGTATGCGCTTTTTTCTTTGCCCATATTTATCCTACGTTTTTTTCCTATGCGCTTATTATCGGGAATCTAATAAAGCTAACAAAAATATTTCTTTTAGCCTTTAACTAATCTGTAGCAGCTACCAGCCTTTATATCTAATGTATTTTTTCTGGCTCTGTCAAATTTTGCAGATGATGGGGTTGTCGTATTTGTTAAGGATACATGGGGTGATGTTAAGACTGTGGCAGAAAGGGATCTGCATGTTATGAAACAATGGTTTGATCAAAAAACCTTAACAGTTAATTTTGAAAAAACTAAGTTTTTGCCATTTTCAGTTTACGAGGACAAGCTTCCAACTTTCACCTCTTTGTCTGTTTCAAATAATTTTGAAATTGAAAGATCTGAATATTTCAAATACTTGGGAATATTACTAGATCCGCACATGAGATGGAATCGACATATAGATTGCTTAATCAGGAGATTGCGATACATGATTTCTAGGTTTAAACATTTGCGGGAATTCCTCAGTCTAAAATCACTAAGAACTCTTTACATTTCACTAGTAAATTCACATTTAACTTATGGCATAGTTGGCTGAGGCACGCTTTCAGACAATCACTAGTAGAAAGTCTGCATGTTATCCAAAGGTGGATCCTTAAAATTATATTCAAAAAACCTTATTTATATTCTACCAACTTACTTTACTCTGAAGCGAAAATTTTGGATGTGAGGCAGCTTTATTTTCAGAAACTTGCATTCAAGGCGTATAAAGAGAAACATCTATTGGAAAAACGTGAAACTACTCATTGCACCAGAAATACTAATAATTTTGTTACAAAAAGGTTTAATTTAAATAAAGGCAAAAGAAATTCAAAATATCTTATGCCTAGAATTTTGAATTTTTTGCCGCAAAACATGTTGTTATTGCAAACAGAAAATACAGTCGAACCTCTCTAACTCGAACCTCCATAACTCGAACCCCTCTATAACTCGAACCTTTTAAGCGGTCCCTGCACTGCACATGTATTTTAACCTATGTAAGTCGAGTTTCTATAACTCGAACTCTCCATAACTCGAACTGTTTTGATTGTCCCTTCAGGTTCGTGTTATAGAGGTTTGACTGTAAATTTAAAAAAGCGGTAAAAGAGTTTTTACAGGGGGAAAGTAGACACAGCATATCACTTTTTGTAACCCAAAAAACCATAATGTAGTAGATATAACTTTTGAATGTCTGTCCCTTACGATACTTTCAGTTTAGTTAAATTAAGAAAATAATTATATAATAATACGTTTTAGTGAAGTGAAGTGCATTTTACTATTGACAATAAAACCCGGACTGGATAAGTAACCCGATTCTGACAGTAAATCAAAATTTAGACTGTGTACTTACCTATAAATGACTCTAGCACTTACAAATGATATATATCACTTAAATAGTGTTTTTTGTATATTTATTTGTTTGAATAAATTGTATCAGGTCATGTATTATTATTTTTTTTCTATTCTATTCTATAATAAAGAAACAACGAAATGACGTGAAAATTAATTGTTTGCCCAATCAGTGTGTTGTTTAGTGTACGAATATTGAACAACAAAACTTGAGAAATTAATACATAAATTCTCGTTAACCAAGGGAGTCCCAACAAAGACCTGTCAATTTCAAATTTTTTTTTATTTGGGATCGTTTGCGGTTTCGTTAAACAAAATGCTTGCCGAAAAATTGTGGGCAGTAACAACCAATAAATATAAAAGAAACAAGCTCAGGAAGAAAAGAAGTTTTTAAATCAATGTGCAACTTACAAGAAAGTTATATTTTATGTTGATATGTTTAGTAATATAAATTATATATCAATTTATAGCTACACTCAGTTTCAAAAATAATGTAGCAACTCAAATTTTTAGAGATACAAATTTAAGCCAATAGTAAACCAGTAGGTATCCTTTTTAAGGAATGAGAAGAAATTTGGTATTGGTATGGTATATTAGCTTACTATAGTAGTGTGAGCTATGGTGATCCTAATTTTTTCGAGAAAAAAAAAGATGCTCGATTTCAAAATATTTTATATATCTTTACGTTTCAGATGATTTTGGAACTTTTTTGTCGCGCCGTCTGTCTGTCTGTCTGTAACGACCAACGCGCACAACTCAAAAACCGCTTGCTCGGTTTCAATGAAATTTGGTACTGGGTCTTGGGTCGAGATGGTCCTATTTAAAAATGAATAAAATCCACCGAACGCAAACCACATTAAAGGTGGAGGAAGATTTGAAAAATTAGAGTTTATGTGAAAATATGGCGTGTGTGATATCAAACGAAAGGTAATTAAGTGTGGAGTTAAACAAAATAAATTTTAGTTTTAAAAAAAAGGGTGGGGGTAGATTTCAAAAATTAGAGTTTACGTGAAAATATGGCGTGTGTGATATCAAAAGATAGGTAATTGAGTCTGGAGTAAAACAAAATACATTTGAATTTATTTTAAAAAAGGGAGGGGGTATATTTCAAAAATTAGAGTTTAAGTGAAAATATGGCGTGTGTGATATCAAACGAAAGGTAATTGAGTCCGGAGTTTAACAAAATACATTTTAGTTTTTGTTTTTTTAAGGGTAAGGGTGGATTTCAAAATTTTTATTTTAAGTCAAAATATGGCTTGTGTGGTATCAAACGAAAGGTAATTTAGTCTGGAGTTGAATAAAATATATTTCAGTTTTTAGTTATATAAGCTCACACGTACACTATAACTATAGTACCTAGTGTGAGCTTAGGGGCCCATATATTGGCAGAGTATTTTATATATTATTCTAGCAGGACACTACTATACTATCTATATATAATATAGACGTTCTACGTTTTCCGATACCCAATCTCCACTCGTTTCTGTTTGCCTATAATTCATCATCTAGGCCCCTTATTCTTATTTCACTGTCTATTTCTTCTCTCCAGCTTGTCCTCGGCCTTCCTCGTTTTCTTCGGCCAGTTGGTTTCCATTGCAATATTTGTTTAGGTAGTCTTCCATCATCCATTCTTTGCACATGTCCGTACCACACCAGTTGTTTTGTTCTTATATCATCCACTAAAGTACGTTCACCCACTGTCATAATTTCTCTTATTCTTTGATTTGTAAGAAACATACAATCAAAGAATAAAAAACAGGTTGCTGAATTGTCCAAGTAGTTCTAGGTCCTTTTGGTCTCTTGCAAAAGCCGTTGGATCAAACTTCACCAAGTCATCCATACCACCACTTACAGATAAAAATACTCAATTAGCCACAACATCAGAGGAAAAAGCCAATATGCTGGCCAAAATCTTTTCCTCCAACTCAAACCTAACAGTGCCAAATGGAAAAACTCCACCGTTCATTGAAAGGGTTTCCCACAGTATGCCAGAGGTACCCTTTTGTCACAGAGAAATACGAAAATCCCTTAAAAAGTTGGATACAAACAAATCAATGGGTCCAGATGGCATTCCCGCGATAGTACTCAAAAATTGTGCTAGCGAACTCACCCCAACTTTCGCAAAATTATTTAATTTATCTTATAGGCAAGGAGTATATCCGTCATCATGGAAGTCTGCCGCAGTACAACCCATTCCAAAGAAAGGAAAAAAGACAGATCCGTTAAACTATAGACCAATTGCTCTACTTCCGGTGATATCAAAAGTAATGGAAAGAGTTGTGAACAATCACCTAACCAAGTACTTGGAAAAGTACAAAATTATCAACGACAAGCAATACGGATTTCGAAAATATAGGTCAACTGGCGATTTACTTACATACGTCACTCACTTATGGCAAAAAGCGATTGAGTTGCGAGGTGAAACAAGAACAATTGCCTTAGATATATCTAAAGCATTCGATAAAGTCTGGCATGAAAATCTGCTCAACAAGCTCAAAGCAACGGGATTGTCGCCGAGACTTTGCACTTGGTTTGAAAGTTACCTTAAGGATAGATCCATTTATGTTGCACTGGATGGCCGGAACTCCAACTCTTACCAAATAAATGCTGGTGTGCCACAGGGAGCAATCCTTTCGCCAACACTTTTTCTGATTTACATAAATGACCTCATTGATAAAACAGTTAATCCACTTTATTGCTTTGCAGATGATGGCAATGTAGTCTCCTCAGTCATACCACCCACATATCTCTCCGCACGTGAATTCCATTACCTTAGACTAACTGAAATATCACAGATAAATGACGACTTGGAGATAATAGAGGACTGGAGCAACAAAAACCTTGTACAGTTCAAGGCGCAGAAAACCCAAGCAGCCCTGTTTTCAAAAAAGACCAGCATCGGTGGGCCAAACATCATGCTATCTGGAAGTGCTGTCGCATTGCAGAGCCAGTTGAACATCTTAGGAGTCACTGCAGAGACCAACATTTCTTGGCATAGTCACGTGGCAGATATAGCTAAAAGGGCGTCCCAAAAGCTTGGGGTGCTATTTCGTACAAGACATCTGTATACACCAAGCCAACTGCTGACACTCTACAAAGCCCAGATTCGACCAACTATGGAGTACTGCTCACGTATATGGAGTGCGGCACCCAAACATAACTTAATGCTTTTGAACACCGTGGAAAAACGAGCTATCAAGCTGATCAATGACCTCGCACTTACCCGTAGCTTGGATAGTCTCGAGCATCGAAGAACTGTGGGCGATCTATCTCTCTTCTACAGGTATTATCACGGAAAATACTCTGAAGAGTTAGCACGTATGATCCCCCCGGGAGTAGCACCTACTAGGCGAACACGTCAAACAGACGGTAACCATCAATTTATTGTCAAAATAGAGGCACCAAGAACCTCATTATATCAGAATTCATATCTCTGGAGAACAGCATCGCTGTGGAATAAACTCCCTGCGACAGTTTTCCCTGCAGGTTACAACCTGAACCGTTTCAAAACCAACACACACCAACATTTCCGCGCACTTGCCGCTTCTCGTGCGTGATAGGGATCTCCTTGCGAGTGCGCATACCCGTAAAAAAAGAAAAAAAAAACTCTTTCTCTTTTTAATTTCCCTGCTGCTCTTCTCCAATAGTCCATCTCCGTAGCGGAAAGCATTTTTTCTGTTCTATCTTTGATTGACCATACTTCTGAGCCATATGTAATAATACTTTTTACAATGGTGTTATATGTAAGCTTTTTGTTATGTTTTGATATACTTTGGTCCCACATTATTCCATTTAATAACGTTATTGTTTTTCTTCCTTGTACGTTTCTATCTTTTATAGCTTTGTCTAGCGTTTCGTCAGCTGTAATTTTTACACCTAAGTATTTATACTCATCACAGGACTGAATTCGCAGCCCAGTATTTAAAATTAGATCCTGTTTCGTTCCACCAATACACATATACTCTGTCTTATTGATATTAACCTCTAGTCCCCACTTATTGTACTCTTCTATTAGTTTTCGTGTCATATATTCGAGGTCATCATAATCCTGAGCCACCACTATCTGATCATCGGCGAAACATAAAGTATACAAGGAATTTCCATGTTTTGGCATTTTCTCTTCCAGACTTTAAGGAGTCGTTCCAAATATATCTTGAAGAGCGTAGGCGAGATACAGCAACCTTGTTTAAGACCTTTATTTACTTGAAAGCCTTTAGTTAGTTTTCCTTTTATTTTAACTTTTGCCTTACTATTGCGGTATAACTCTTTGATGGCCTTAATTAGTTGTACGCTTATGTTTTTCTTTTCCAACGCTTTCCAAAGTAGATCTAGTGGTATATATGCCTTCTGCAAATCTACGTAAAGCAGATGCAGCTCTTGTTCGTATGCCATTTTCTTTTCAATAACTTGGCTTATACATATCTTTATATTCGCTCTCCACTTTATTTCTTATTATTTTGCCATATATTCTGCTTAGCGTACTATTTACAGATATACCTCTATAATTGTCACATATATCTTTTCTTTCTTTTTTGTGTATTGTGGATATACATGACATTTTCCACTCAGTTGGTACTACAGGTCCATTTAAATATTTTTGGAAAAGATTCTGTAATCTCCAAAACAGTTCTTCAGTGCCATATTTAATAAGTTCAGCTGGGGTAATTCCGGGTCCGGTAGACTTACCGCTTTTTAAGGTTGTGCACACGTTTTTGATCTCAGAGATTGTAAGGGGTACTTGAGATCCCATCGTTCTAATGATATTGTCTCTTTCGTCTTCCTTGAATTCTGCTCTATCTTCAGTTAAAAGTTTTTAAAAATGCTTATCCCATTCTTTGTCTGGTATTGGTGAAATAATATCTCTGCATGTTTCTTTTTTGATCGATCTTATAGTTTCCCAGCTTTCGATACTTCTCCTACCTCCTAAGTAAAAATCTATTTTCTGGCACTTTTGCATCCACGATTGATTTTTCTTATCACTGATCATTCTTCTCACCTTTGATTGCGCGATTTTATATTCGTCTCTGCTTCTATCTGTCTTTTGGGATAAGTAGGTGTGATATAATTTCCTTTTTTTCTCTATTTCGCTTACAATCTCAGCATCCCACCAGTATGGTTTTGTTCTTTTAGGAGTTTCTTCCACTAATCCTAGTGCTTCTTTTGCAGCTTGATGGATGCTTAATGTGATACTTTCGTATTCCTCATCTGGGGTTTCACCTGAACTTGAATTAACTTTTTCGTTCAGTCTCTTTTTGTATAAGTTTTTTACACTGTCATATTCTACGCTTAGTAGGTTATATTGACAGTGATTAATTTCCTCATTCACTGTATCATCAAGATGTTGTTGATGCAGGCTTTGGCCTTGATAAGGAAAGAGTATTTTGGTCTCCAGAAAATAGTGATCACTTCCACATGTTAAACCACGCTTTGTTCTGACATCTTAAATTTTTAGTTTTGTCTTTTGTTTAGTGATGAGATAATCAATGACGGATTTCAGGTTTTGTGAGGGTTTGGTCCAGGTATATTTGTGTATTTCCTTATGTTGGAAAAAACCGTTTTGGATTTTTAGGTCTAATTGCTCACATATTGTAATTAGCCGGTTTCCATTGTCATTAACAACATCTTCTCCATATTGGCCAATTGTCAGATCATTTACTCTGTTACCTGTTCTACTATTTAAATCTCCCAATATTACAATTTCTCTAGATGTACTTACTGCTGATATTTCATTGTGGATTTCTTCAAAAAAATTGTCTTTCACGGCTACATTTGCATCGTCATTATACGCATAGATTCCAAAAATCGTAAGTCTCATTCCTTTTTTTGTTAGATTCATTCTTACTAGCAGTTCATTTACTGCTTCCCAGTTGGTGATAAATTTTCTAAATCTTTTGTTGACCAAAGTAGATACTCCTTGTTGGGCATGCTTTTCTTCTGCCACTCCGCTATAGAAATGGTCATATTGTCCTACGTTTTCAGATCCTTTTCCTTTCTTCTTCGTTTCTGTTAGTACAGCAAGGTCTACCTTCATTCTGCTGCACTCATGTACTATTTCATTCACTTTTCGACTCATTCCTTGTACGTTCCATGTACCAAAAATCATATTCCTGTTTCTTTGCTTGGTTCATCTTAGGTTTTTCATTTCTTTCCGAGGCGTTTGATTGGGTTTTTTAACAGTGTTTCCGGGTATCAGAGAGTTAGTCTAATGCCCCAACCCCCAACTTGGAGGACCAGGTGATTTTTGATCAAGGTTTTCTTCCCCTAGCCTTTGACGATTCCAACGCCGGTACTACAAGGCAGCATCTTCTTCACCTGTGATCCTAGGCAGGAGCCCTTACAGAGTGCTATCATCCGGGCCAGATGAACCCTGGTTTTTTTTACGAGGTTGTTACTCCTCCCTCTCCTCCTTTCCCGTTAGTGCAATGGGACCCCAGGCTTGAGACTGGTATAGCGGAGTTACACTACTATACCAAGTGGCTTAAAATGAAGTGGTATTCGGTTAACAAAAGCCCAAAGATCAATGGAAAGACAAATGTGTTCAATTCAATTTCAATTCAATTCAATTTATTTATTGCTTTTAGAAATAAATTACATTTCTTAGCAAGAAGTTCTGCAAAAAAAATACAATATAAAGACCTACAATTGTCCCAATCTACAGACTATAGTTTCTAACTGAAAAAGTCTTTTGAATTACAACAAGAAAACATAAAAGGTATAGCATAGATACAAACATTTTTTTTATAGTTCATTTCTTAAAAAGGAACGCAAGCGTAAAATATTAATAACTGATAAACAAACACTTTTGAAACATGAAGGGTTTGAAATTAAGTCGTGAATGACATCCAAATTTTACCAAGAAACCGGTCTAACCTCTCTGTAGAGTGGACATTCTATTAAAATATGGTCGACTAATTCATGTTTGTCAAGGTTACATATTGAGCAGTACTCCGTGTGCGTATGAGTAGTAAAACGTTGAATTGGTTAGTTAGACGTATTTGGGACAAAAATCTAACCATTCCAATTGGTAAACCGGAATTACGATGATCTGCAGGTTTTTGAGATATTGCTAAATAAAGGTAGAAAACATTATAGTTTGAGTTTTGGGCGATAGTTAAGTCATGATTGTAATATTTGTTGTGGAAAGCGTTTAGTAATTTATCCTTGTTTAATTTAAGTACACATAAGCTGAGATTGTCCCAGACAGAACCCATTCCATGATCGATAAACGAAGATTTGATTTGGAGCGCCCAGTTGTATCTAGGGTCAAAACTTAAACACTAAACAAGCAATGTGAGCCGACCCAGTTTCAAGCCTTATAAGAGAGATAGATAAAGAGTTCTTTTGATAAAGCTGAATTGAATTCTCTCCAATACATCCGTGTACCTAGGCCCCCACACTGCGATTGTAGGAGACACAGTGCTAAGCACTGAGGAGTTAAATAGTTTTGATTTAGTGGACCATTTATTTACCTATGATTTTGAAATAAGATTTATTACGGCGCCATATGCCTGTTTTGCTCGACAGACCGCCTCTTCAGCCATATTTCTAAATAGACAGGAGGAAGTAAATTTTACCCCTAGAAAGTAACTGGGCACTACTTCAATTGGGTTCTGGTTAAGAAAGTAAAATTTGAAGGGCTAGCATATCCACCTTTTTTAAAACACATTATTTTCGTTTTTTCAACGTTAACGATCAGTTCGTTTCTGACGCAATATTTTTCGAGAAGGGTTAATTTTCTCTGCAGGTCGATTTCGGAATCTCCGATAACTAAAAGGTCATCACAATATAATAGTAAAATCACTTCATGCAAACCATCGATGTTTATACCAGATGCTACATGTTGTTTAAAAAAGTCACAGATGTCGGCAAGAAAGTAAAGAAAGAGAAATGGACTGAGGGATTCACCCTGCAAAACACCACAGTTAACGTTATATGATTTAGTGTATTCCTCGAGGGCCCTTACTTTGACAGTTGCTTTCTGATACAAACTTTGTAGCAATTTTATAAATAAAGGCTAATTCCAAAAAAGTGTAGTTTTTGCCACAATAAATGATGTCGAACCGAATCGAAGGCCCTTTTGAAATCTACGAACGTCACAAAAACTTTTTTATTATGAAAGCGCAATTGGAAGTGCGCCAGAGAACTTAAAATGTAGACGTTATCGATGCATCCCCTTTCCTCTCTAAAACCAGATTGCTCTTCACAAATTAAATATTTGCAGTAAAAGTTGAGTAAATAATTTTGTGACGCAGTTAATAAGTGCAACAGATCTGTAGTTTTGGGGGTCATTGGCATCACCCTTTTTATAAAGCACTTTGAAAATTACTTTGCTCCATGACTCAGGCACAAGTCCCTCACAAATAACTGTATTAAATAAGTAACAAAGGTAGAGTACCCAATTTGAGGGTAAATTTTTAAGAAATTCGTACGGGACACCATCCAAACCAGGAGCTTTTGCATTTTTACATTTTTTCGGGTCATTCTGAACTTCGTTCAAATGAATATGTTTACCAAGTATGGATCAAATTGTCCAAAAAAGTCTAAAAAATGATGTGGGGACGTCGGATACACTGATGTAATGAAGGTTTCCCAAGTATTTACTGTTAAGTTAGGCTTAGACACAAATCTTCCACTCAGCTCTCTCACGCACTGCCAAAAGGTCTTTGAGTCTCGTGCTGAGTTTAATGCTGATAAGTTTAGGCCCTCATAATTTTGCTTTTTTGTATTAATTACCCGTTTGTAAATACGATTTGCCTCGACCAATTGTTTTTTTGACTCCGTACAAAAATTATTTGATTTACATATTTTAAGTTTTATTTTAATATCAAATTTTAATTGATAACATTGTAAATCAAACCAAGGTTTTTTTGGGCATTTGTTTTGTTTTATTTATTATGGTTTTTTGTGATCATACCCAGGTTTTCGGAGATGGCAATAATAGTATCACAAATATTTTTATATCGGTCCTGGGATGACCCTTGAACAGCCACGTTGGTTGAGTAGTACATTAGCATTTTATACTGATAGGTTAGTTCGGAGTTCCATTTAAGCTTTTTCTCTAGGTGATTCACTGTACTTTGACTAGTGTTACGGTTATCTACGCCAGCCACCACCCTCGCCAGCATATGGTGCAGAAAAGTCGTTTATTAGGTTTAATGAATTGTTAGAAACAAAGCATAAATCGATCACACTGGGTTGTCTCACTCTACTGCAATGAGTAAAGTTGCCTGGATAGTGAGACTGAGACCTGCCATTTAGTAAAAGAAGTGAGTGTATAAAAAAGTCGACCAGGTTTCTTCCCTTTAGATCGGTCTTTTTATCAAGACTTAGGCGTTCGCACCTCAAATTCGCACCCTGCAACACTTCTTCATAAATGTAGCCTAAGTTTCCAACGTGGCAATTAAAATCGCCCCCGAAAATCCAAGTTATCGCAGGGTACAAATCAGATATGCGAGAAACCTCATTATTTAAAAGGTCAATCACAAAATCATACTTAACAGATGGTTTGAAGTAAACGACACAAAGTAAAAAAGAAAAATCATTTAAAGTTATAAGTAAAATAATCTAAAGATTGGTACTATTAATTAGCTGACATTTATAAGAATTTTTAACAAAAATAATAATTCCTCCACTGGCTCTTCCTCTTGATGCATCCTTAATAGCACTGCTCCAAAAAAAGTCGTTTAAGTAGTTTGGAGGTTGCACTTCAAAGGTAAGCCAGGTTTCGGTTAAGCACAAAATATCAGGCAGCGTATATTCTTCAACGAATTCCCCTATGTTACGGTACCCCTTCATATTCCAAAAAATGATTGTCACTGGTTGTTACTCCGTAGTTTTGCTGTCGCCAGATAAGTCCTTTGGCCCCTTATGAATTTTAGTATCCCTCCCCAAGTAACATTTTTGGTTAAAATTAGGTAAAGTTTACTTAAAATAAGAGAGTAATTTTTCCCCATAGGAAATGAAAAGGTTAAAACAGAGGGAAATTTCCCGACATTTTCCCAAAGTGGGGACAAAAACAAAGGTAATTTGGAAGGAGAAAATAGGTAATTAGCACAGTTTGTGTTCCATGTCTAACTAACCTAGATGAGACTTTGACGAAGGTTCACACATTAAGTCTCTGTTTAGACTAGTTTTCAACTTCAGTTTAGCCTATATGGTTCAAAAGAAGTAAAAATGCCTTCTGTTGTCCCTGTATTGTGGCTTCCCCTACATCTGTCAGAATAGAAAGAAATGAAAACATTTTTAAATAAAAATAAACAAAGAGGAAAACAATAATAATGGTTGATAGGTGTTTAACCAGTTGTGAAAAAAAATGGTGATGTTTTTTATCAACTATTGAAATCATATGGGGGTTTTAAATATAATTTTAAAACATATTGAGATAAAAAAAACTTGCGGCGGGAATATTTTCGTAGAATCCATGACTTTTACGTCCAAAAAACTTACGCGCCCTTCAAAACATGTAATTTTAACAAAAAAATTTGTGTTTTTATGTTTTTAAAAATACAAAAACTGTAGTTTTTTAAATTTATTACCAAATTTTGATGTTTGGTCATAAAAGCAATTTAGTTACATCGTTTTACTGAAGATTCTTGGGATTGTTTAAGTAAAATTAACAAAAACACAATAAACATTTTTCACAAAGAAAAAAACAGGGCGTATACCTTTTTTCCCCCGAAGATCGTCTTAGAGGTTGATTTTACCTTTATTTTCGTCCTCAAAGGCGCAATGTCTAATTTCGTAGCCCAAATTTCTTCTAATTTTGACAAGAACGACAAATATTCCTTTTTTTAACCAAATAATAGTATATATAGTATACCGCAGATTCTTACTCATAGTCACCCAGAGTCCCCCGGAAATATGTTGTCTTTTTCTGTCTTAGCTATACAGAGAGAGAGAGTGAGATCGGGTGAGTCTTGGAGAGTGGAAAATTTTCTTTCAATTCGAGTTCATTTGGTTTCTGCAGTGCGGGTGCGTGGACCGTCATCGTCCGGACATTTAGGCACGCTCTGTAATGAAACCGGTTGTCTAGTAACCACCAGTCAATAAGAGCTCGGCAGCCTATGACGCGGAAGTTTACCTGCTCCAGACATATACGTCATATTATGAGAGAAATAAAGATACATCTATTTAGAAGCCGGAAAAATACAAAAATGTATTTAAAACATTAATAATTTAAAAATGTATGATAAAAATTCCAATAGTTTTTTAAATATCAGGTTTTTTTTGTTCAATTTAATTAAACTTTTTTTGCCGAACACTAAGATAAACTAGGCACATACTATTGATTTTTTGATGGGTAGAAAGTAACTAAAATAATTTTTTAAAAAATTGAGAATTTTTATCAAAAAGATTAAAGGAAAGGAAATTGTATATTCATAAATCACATAACGCCTAGATAAAAGATTTTTGATCCCCCTTCTTAACGCATTTTAAAGAAAAATAATAATAAAAATAAATTGACTGTAACGCAAGGCTAATATTCCTTCCCTCCTGCTTGAGCGTTATATAGGGTGTTTTAAGTTAAGTGTCCACCATTGCTAAATTTTTTATTATTAAAGATAGAAAAAAGTTTAAATTGGCAAACTAGTAGAATATTTGATGCTCTTTAAGGTACTTAAATCTAATCTAATCTTTTGTTTTTTTTTACTACAGTTTAAAATAATAAAGATATCTGAAATTCAAAATTACGTATTGTAATTTTATTTGGTAGACAGAAGTCTAATACCCTGTTTCCACCAATGCATGCCCACCCCGAATCAAAAAACGCATCACGTGATGGCCCATGGATTTGCACCGGTTTTAAATGCAGCGTCACCTGATGCGTTTTTTGAATCGGGGTGGGCATGCATTGGTGGAAACAGGGTATAAGCGTAATTTTGAATTTCGAACATATTCGTTATTTTTAACTTTATCAAAATAAATCAAAATACAAGAATCAAAAGACCTATCAGAAAAAATTATAAAATGCAGGATGTTTATTAAAATTGGATTTATCTTTTTTGGAAAAATTCGAAAACTCGATGTTCGATTTTTTTGATTTAAGCAATTTAAAGAGCGTCAAAAACTCTATTAGTTTACCAATTTAAACTTTTTTCTATTTTTAATAATAACAAAGTCAAATATTTAAAATACAAAAACAACAATATTATTTTACCCTGAGTTTTACAAAATTTTAAAAATATATTTTTTTATATAACAAACGTGGAATTTCGTACCCGTGAATTTAAAAATTAAACAAGTTTCGTGACTAATCGGGCAAAAAGGAGTTTTTTGTTTCCCTTATATTTTTCCGTGGGTAGCCTGAAAGCATCACGGGGGTCCAAGATCTAATGGACACCTAATAAGTGTTTTTTGTCACATTGACCACCAGTGTTCTGAGGAGTCCCATAAGGACGAAACGGTTAACTGTCAACACTTATTAGGTGTCCATTAGATCTTGGACCCCCATGAGGTTAAGCTTTCAGGCTACCCACGGAAAAATATAAGGGAAACAAAAAACTCCTTTTTGCCCGATTAGCCACGAAACTTGTTTGATATTTTTTTTATATTTAGGGAAAAATTTTTTTCAAGAAAAGTTAGGTTTGTGTGTGTGTGTAATAGGCACATCATTTAAGATTTTTTTTTAGCAGGTGCCTTAAAAACACCCAACAACATTGAGTATTTTTTAAATTATTAGTAATTTTGGCCCAAACTGGTTGTGATGATAACTATCAAAAAGTTATCTTAAAAATTATGTGTTGGTTGCAGATTTTAGATGCATTATAGAGAAATAGAGAGAAAACTCATACCCCCAAGTCTATGTCCCAGCTTCCCTCGTAACCTTGTATGACCCACATTGTCTTGGTAGAAAGCAACCAAAACAGGAAAATTTGTGTTTGTTAAAATTTAAATTATATTTAGACACTCACCAGTTTCTTTAACTTTTCTAGGTAAGGTATTAGTTAATTTTGTTGTTGACAGATATCATATAAGTTTCATTAAAAAATAAGTTGTAAGATGGATTCATGGTTCCGTATGATATAAGCTGCAAGGAACTGATCGGTTTAGTTAAAGTAAAAAGTAAGCAGAAAGAACTAACAAATCAACCATTTCTTATTGTTTTCTTCACACGAAAAGCTCCTTATTATAACTCACTTTAACGGACCTCTAAATCCAGCTTTAGGCAATTTAAACAATTGGATGTTGACCTGAATTAAGCACAAAATAATAACAGGCGGATAATTTTTTTTTTATTTAGTCTTTAATACATTTATAGCGGACACGGAAAAGGTATTTAAACACTTACAAGACTCAAAATGTATAAAATTTCCTCGCAAAAAACGAAATTACGCTATAATCAGCGTTTGACTGCTGATTTTTAGGCAAACTGTGACGTAGCCCTGACGTCACGCCACGACACCGACTTACCAGACAACCGGTTTCTTTGCGTCCTGTGGAGAAATATCATATCTGCTGTGGCACAAATATTAGAATGAATTTGAAACAGTACGAATCATCTAATTATTTTAGGATTTTTAAACAAATTACCAGGAGTTAATTATAGTTAAAAGTAATTATCGTTTATCATTTTGGGCATATAGTGTTCCCAAGTCTCGTATTATACAGTGTTTTTTAAGCCGATTACAAATCGTTGTCTTGATTGTTTACCTTACTTTTTGTATTGTAAAACAAGTTAAATGAACAACATTTTGTCAAGTGAAAAACACATACTTTTTATTTAATAGTAAACCTATTAAGTACATAAACTCTTGCTAGGGTATTCCCAGTGAAAAAATAGTATTTGGTTGGTGATTATAACTATAAACTAGTGTTTCTTATTTGAAAAAGTTCCTATTTTAAGCAGCTGGAACAGTCTGTAAAGAACATGACAAATTAAACATTATTAATGGCCTGGATCCATATCTACTAAAAGACTTGAGTGTAAAAAATTTGCAGTCCCTGGCCGCACTATTAATAATAGACCTGAGGAGGATACAAATATTATGAATCCGGGCATGTACTAGACGCAAGGGCTAAGAGAACAAACTTGGAGGCTGTTGTTATTGGAAAGGTAAGCAGAGTGGATTTACAAAAAAATATCTTAAAAGTGTTGATTTACAAAGAGGATTAAACTTTTTAATACAAGGAGGTGATCAGCTGAACCAAATTTGTACATTATCCTACAGGACTACAAAATTTTTGTAAAAATTACTGAGGGCAACCTATATTGATTAGCTGTTTAAAAAGTCTTCCCTTCAGAAAGGGGTCCTTAACTCTATCCATAACCTTTTTGTTATTTTTCTTTTTCATTAAAATAATATTTTTATCATAGAATTTACTTATCTAACTAATGAGTGTGATATGTCACTTTGGTTTTGAAGATATAGATATAGGCGTGATCAGATCCTGTATAGTGTCCCGTGGAGTCCTGTAGACAATTTTTATACACCTACTAACTGTGGGCAGCTGATCACCCCTCGATTTTTATATTCTGTGCCAAATTTCCTTAAAAATGATGTCGGTGTCACGCTCAGAGCTGGGCGTACTTACCTTAAAAGTGCTAGAAGCACATTGTAAATATGGTGCTAAGACTTTGGAGCAATTACTTTGAAGGCCCAAGCACTTTGTCACAAATGACATTGGTAAATTTAATTTCTTTAAATAAAAACTCAATGGATTAAAAATGTATTTATTTCTTACAAAAAGTAAATGTTCCCAAAAAGTTTTGCATGTTTTGAAAAGTCTATTGCCATATTTTAAATTTGAAAATATTATACAAAAAAACAACATTAAATACCATTCAGAGTAAACATTTTTCAGTTTGGAGGAAGGTGGCAAATTTTTTTTTAAATCCAAATACTAGATTAAAGGTAAGAAACTTTAGAATTAATGCTTTAAAATGTTTTTTTTTATTTCTCACTTTGCTAAAAAACCAAGGGCAGTTTATTCTTAATACTATTTAATATTTTGTTGTTTTTTCACACCCCTGTATAATATTTTTAAATTTAAAGTGTCGCAATAGACAAAACAAGCAGAACTTTTTATGAAAAGTGACATTTTGCAAAATAAATAATTTTTATTAATTTGTTCTACTCTTTGAGCTTCTTTTCTTTTTCCTTTTGCAGTCCATCTCCTGTCAATGGGTATATACTATATAATTTTTTTAATTTTAGGTAAAACATTCCCAGAAGTTGAGAGTGAAGCCATTGGAATAAAACCCAATTTTTATATCTTAAAGAAATGTCGTGAACACCAATGGAAAAAAAGTGCAGTATTATTTTTTGATATGATATAAATATTAAAAATATATCTTAGGTACTTGTGCTTAGTAAAATAGAATAATTTTCTTTAGATTAAATTAAAACTGTACCTGCATATCTTACTAATTATAAAAGATTATAAATTATATCTCTATATAGTCTCCTTCATTAATTACTTATTAGGGTCACTTCACCCAGTGCACACCCAGGAATAGGTCTTGGGGGGGGCCCGAGACCTCTTGGGTGGGGGGCGAAGCCTCATGATGTCGAATTTTAAGCTATTTTTTGTGTTTTTTCATGAAACATGTAAAAAAAATCAAAGCCTTGGGGGGCCTGGGCCCCGAGGCCCCCCCCGGGTGCGCCCATGCTTCACCCCACAATTTACCTTACAATAACTTAACTTACCAGAAGGCAACTCAGACTAATGTAAGATAACTTTTTGTGCAAAAGTGTTGCTTTTTTAATTGCATAAAATATTGCCCGTATATAACGTCTAAGTAAAAAACTAAAAATTGAGAATTTTATCGTAAGTTAGTCCCAGTTGGCTTAGGAAACTTAAATTATGTAAGGAAAATGTTAAGGCTAAACCAGCCATTATAGGATTTAAAAAAAATTAAATTAAAGCTTTTGTATAAAAAAATAAGTACTGTTTCAATAAAAGTCAATAATAATATAAAAAAAAACACAATAAAGTGTAGAAATTACATTATATCATATATATTATATCACATTTTGTCTAAATCACTCATTCACTACATTTTCCATAATTTCATGTCGGTGGAGTCTGCAGTTCTTCCAAAAAAAAAATAATACTTATTTATCAAAACAAATCTAGTTAAAGCCGAGAGGTGACCACCTGAACCAACTTTCTACACCATCAGACAAAATTTAAAAATAAATTCTTGGTCCTGTAATGTGTTTTACAGTACTCTATATTGTCCTGTGCTACATATTCCTGAGAACAAAATTATACACCGACTAAGAGCAGCCGAGCACTTCTCAGTTAAATGTAATTTTTCACTTATCGACTTCAAAATCCTTATTTAGTCCTAGCTTTCAGTCCTTAACATGATGATGAGGCTACCTTGACTTGAACCAAGTGTAATGACTGAAACTGAGTCACATACCACGATTTTCCTTTTTAATTTATAAAATATCTCAAAACTTAGGCAATAGGGGGGCAGGGCCTCGAGCCCCTTCATGGTTGCTCTCATGAAAATACATCTACAAAATACTGACATACATGTCCAAATTTTGGGTTGTTATCCCCTCGGCTCTCTCTAAATATAAACCCTTGTACTGTCATGCTTAATAGGAAACCCATAACTACATAGGGATTCCTATGTAGATATGATATTTTCATTAAGAATGGCAGTGTTAACTATATGTATACAGACTTACCTCATCAAGTTCAAGCTGCTTCCTCTTTTTTGATGCTCTCTATCAATTTGTGCGGCAATCCAATCAGATCTTCCTGAAAACAAAACAATTTTCAACAATATAAACAAAGGGCTATTTTTTAAAATTTATTACCTGTTTTGAAGTGTGTGGAGCATGCTTTACTTGAGATTCACTAAATCCTCCTTTTCTAAGGGCTTTAATCCACAACTCCTGCCTCTGTTTTGATAAGGCATTTTGACTGTCACCTGCATTTTTCAATGCAGCAGGAGTCCGAAAAAACTTCAGATAAGCTTGTCTAACGAACTGTCACGATCAGCTGTTCGATAGTTGTTGGACGACAAGCAAAGCGTTTTCCCATAAGCGGCAATGCTAACATAAACGTAAATTTAAAAAAAAAGTGAAACGATTTAATTTACAACAAAGATGCTGTTTTGAGTATTGAAAAATTCGTTTTTCTTTAAAAAATCAATTAAAGCCAGTAAATCTCAAATAAACCATGTTTTGTTCAAAAAGTCAGGTTATGTTTTTTTTTTACTTTTGTTTTTATTAACTTTTTTGCCAGTTTTTTACTCAGTTTGAATAATTATTATTAGTTTCTGTGCTGTTATGAATTGTGGCAGCTGGGGAGATCTTGATAATGTTAGTTTTGATGGAATGCCAAGTATTTTGACCTTAAAAAATCATCTTGATTTAAATGAACTAACTGATTTAACAGAGGATAAATTGAAATATTCGAAAGTTTTTTGTCAGGTTTGTTTTGGATAAATATGTAACTGCCATTTTGGCAACATTTTCTATTGGGATCTTTTTTTGTGCTCGAGTGGACCTTTTGCAGAAGTGTAACATAGAATTGTGTTAAACTAAAAGAAATATTTCACTATGATATTTTTACTATTCTAGGCAAGCAACTTTCAAAACTAGATTACAGCAATGATCCTGACTGGGTCTCTCCTGAATGGATTATTGTTTCAAAACGGTTGAGAAATTAAAAAAATTATGGTTGAAAAAAGGGTATAGAGAATAAAAAGGAAAACAATGTGAGGTTAAAGTGTGAGTAATGAGCTGAACCAAATTTGTACACCATCCTACAGAACTCTTAAATAAACTCTTGGTAGTGTAGCATCCTGTATAGTGTCCAGTGGAGTCCTGTATCATCAAAGTTTCTTTTTCTTTAATAAATATTTATTTTACGGACATCAAAACAGTTTAGAATAAACTGGTGAATTTGACAATCTCCCTAACTCAAACCTCTTTTTATGCAAATTTTCCTTTATTTCCATGCAAAACAATATATAGTTTTTATCCAAAACGTGGTAAAAAAAAATATAAAAAAACTCCAAAAATTCCACATGTCTGCTGTAGTAAAATTACATTTCACACGAAAAACAATTACAATTTGGGAGGCAAGTATTGTCTTGAAGAATTCAATAAAAAAATAAAAGAAAAATCGAACGTACCACTGCTCTTTCCGTAGGAATGGCGTAGGTCGCCTTTTAGTCCCTCACAAAGAGGATACGAGCCGAGAATACGCCTCACGACGGGCTCACTTCTACAATTTCTGGGATATCTTTTGCAATGGCTGCCGTGCCAATAACCAAAAAAACAATGGCGATCCCAGAAACTGTTGTCGACCCACCGCCGACTCTTTAGGAAAGGAGAAAAGACACTTTGTCAAGAACACAAAAAAAAGTGAAGTTGCCGGAAATCGTTTCTAAATTTGGTTCATTTGGGACAGTACCAACCTAATTTTCCCGGTTAAATTCAAATAAGGATTCGAACCCATTTATAAAAAAAACGCTCTCGCCGAAAAATCACTAACTCCGGTTTGGGATCCTGGAGAAAAAAACCCGCGGTTTTCAAACTAACCAATGATGAAATACACTAACATTTCCGTACCGATCTATAGGGGGCAGCATCGGCCAAGGGGATATCGAAAATACGTAAAACGCACATTGAGGTGTTGTCGGATCTATTTCCACGGTTGAAATTTTTATAACAAGGACATCGATACACCCTCCATACATAGACCGAATATTTGCCTACCGGACCCCTGCCAACATAGCAAGTAGGAGGAAAATAACCAGCCGGACTATAAGAAGCTTATCAACTGTAAAATCAATTAATGGAGATCAGAGCATGCATCAAACTCAGGAATATTCGAACACTCAACCAATTCCCATATGAGTAAAGCTATACTAAGTGTAGAATTTAGTTGTATTTTAGTTACAGTTTTAGTCAAAAGTTTCCTTTGCTCTTTATATATGTTTTCTCTAAGATTCATATGGTTTGACGCCATTTTTGTAAAACATTTCTACATTAATAAAGTTGTTTCTGAACTTGAACCTAAAAATACACATTGAACTACTGCTTGAACTCGGCACAAGAGTGCTCAGATGTTAAGTTTGTTCACCACTAGCCAACCCTACACAACCCTTCAATCCGACTGAGTTAGTTATTAACTTTATTTAACTATGATTATATATAAATTTATATAATATAAAAATACGATTTTGTTTATTCTTTTAGTTCTGGTTTTTATCCCTCGTTTATCTCCCATTTACAAAAGTGCATAACTTGTATTTATTATTTTATCTTCTCCTTATCAAATTAATAAAGATATCAAAGTGGGCGGAGCCTCGGTTTTTCCTGGTCGACCCGTGGACCCAAATATGTTTTCGTGCTATCAAAACTAGCTAATTCGTGAAGAAAAAGAGGTTTTGGACGAGAAGTCATTATCCCAATATCCTCGAAAATAAACATAAGCGAATGAAATGTTCGTCTAAATGTTTTCTTCCTGTTACTGAAACCATTTGTGATGCGGCAACGCCGCCATGCCCCAGCAGAACAGCTGTTTATCTTCGTGAACGTCAAATAAAATTACGAAATTTTACAGATAAACAAAACAATCAAAAGTTTTAATGTGATTTTTCCCAAAACCTGTGATCTCAAACTCCAATTAGAATGCCCAAATAATACGATGTGCGCAGTGTCCACAGTAATTATGCCTCCTTTATAAGGTAACTTTCTGGACACTATATAACCTCCAAACTTAGCTCTATAAAATACCCTTAATTTGTGTACAGAAAGACGAGTCGAAGAGCCTTGATTATTTACCTAAATATAACAAATATGTAACGTTTGCCTTAAACGTAAAAATGACACGTTACATAATCCCCCCCCAACTTCAAGACGATTAACCTAAAAAGGTTAATTGGAGAGATCCGCTGCCGACTTAAGGTCTTTGGCATGCCAACTCCCTGGTAGTACTTTACCCGATGGTTCCTGAAGCTCAAATATCCATGGAGAAATTTTATTCCTAATCACATAAGGACCAACGAATATCGGTGCTAACTTCTTCGAGAAAAACTTCGCAGCATCTGACAACACATAATTCTTCTTCCAAACACGCTGACCCACAACAAAGTTGGGTGCCCTTGTACGCAAATTATACTGAACTACGTTTTTCTCTACTGCCACCTCTAACCTTCTCTTAACATCCGCATAGAGCTTCCGGAAACCTTCGTTCTTACTTTCAGCTGCAGATTGTACACCATTTTCTTCAGATAACAAAACTGGCTTGGAGTAATCTTTTCCTGACAAACACATATTCCTACCAAAATTAACAAAGAAAGGAGACATCCTGGTTGTCTCATGGGTTGCAGTACGAATCGCGCAGGCAAGTTTATGTATTTGTTCGTCCCACTTCCTGTGGTTGTCTTTCACATAACAACATAACATGGTTTTTAACGTACGATTCGTCCTTTCTGTTGGATTCGCTCTGGGGTGATAATACGGATTATACTGACTTTTAACCTGATAACTCTCAGCAAAACGCTTAAACTCGTTACTTTTGTACTGAGGGCCATTATCACAAAGTAGCAAACGGGGTACTCCGAAGACCATAAATACTTGCTCCTCAAGATGCTTGACAACTGCTTAAGTAGGGGCTGTTCGCATTGGAAAAACTAAGGAAAACTTACTCAAATAGTCCGTAACGACGAGAATCCAGCAATTACCCTTTGTCGAACGAGGTACAGGTCCACATAAATCTGTTAAGATAATTTCCCGAAGACGAGTTGGTTTTGGGTGAGATATCATCTGATCAGATACACCTTGTGTATCACCTTTATGAGCTGCACAGACAAAGCATTTCTTTACAAAAGTTGCCACGTCCTGGCGCATTTTTGGCCAATAATATTTTTCTGCCAGTCTGTGGAAGGTTTTATAAACACCCATATGTCCTGCGGTAGGAGGATCGTGAGCTTCTCCAATAATTCTACGCCTATGATCTTTGGGGACTACCTCTTTCCAATATTCGTTAGATGGTGAAAGTTGAGGGTATTCTTGTTTGACATATTTATACAACTTATTATCAGTGTATCTCTAATTCATAAATTTTAACGGTGATTCTACGACCCTCTTTACCATCTTTTGGTATGTACCATCGATCTTTAATTGCTGTTGAAACGTCTCTGGGCTGCAAAATTGTATCAATCATAGGTACTGCGCGAGACAACATGTCCGGGACAACTAAATCTTTCCCTTTCCGATGGATAACTTCAAAGTCATATTGCTGCAGTTTTACAGACCAACGAGCAAGTCTTCCACTGGGCTCTTTTAAGCTATGAAGCCATTTTAAACTAAAATGATCTGTTATGACCTTAAATGAGATCCCCTCAATATATGGCCGGAGCTTCTCTATTGCCCAAACCAATGCCAAACATTCTCGCTCGGTGGTCGTGTAAACACGTTCTGGCTGAGTCAAAGATCGACTCAAATAGCATATGACTTTGTCTCCTTCAGGATAAGGTTGCGTTAAACATGCTCCTATTCCATATCCTGATGCGTCTGTTTGAATGACAAATTCTTTGGTATAATCTGGACATGTAAGAATCGGTGCAGTCACTAAAAGTTCCTTAATCTTAATAAATGCTTTTTCGCAGTCTGGAGTCCAATCGAACTTTTGATTTTTCTTAGTAAGAGCTGTAATTGGAGCTATAAGCGCTGAAAAATTTTATATGAAACGTCTATACCAGGAAATTTTACCTACAACTCTACGAACTTCTCTGACAGTTCTTGGCCTCTGGAGCTCTAACATGGCTTTAATTTTATTAGGGATGCCTCGACCGTCCACTAAGAATCCTAAATAAGTCATTTCTGGCCTACACAGTTGGCATTTCTCCCAACTTACCGTTATCTTTGCATTCTGCAATCTTCGTAGGACTTCCTCAAGAATTCTAAGATGTTCAGAAAAGCTCTGTGTGACAGTTACGAGGTCATCGAGATATACGTACACGTAGGGGTCTAAATCGTTTCCTATGATGCTATCTATGAGTCTCTGCCAAGTTGCAGGTGCATTATGAAGACCAAAAGGTAAACGCTTAAATTGGAAGAGACCTCGTCGACAGATGAATGCTAACAGCATGGCTTTGATGATTCTTCCATTGGTACTTGCCAGTAAGCACTCTTAATATCTAAAGTTGACAAGTACTTAGCATTTTTCAATTTGTCAAGAGTCTCGGATACGAGTGGTAAAAGATAACTATCACGCGCCGTCACTGAGTTTAATTTGCGGTAGTCTACGCAGAACCGATATTTCTTTTTGTTTTTCTTTCGTACCATTACCACTGGTGAAGCCCATGAACTACTACTCCGTTCTATTACATCTAGTTTTAGCCTTTCGTTGATTTCGTCATCAATAAGTTTTTGAATGACCGGTGAGACCTTATATGAACGATGTCTTATCGGCGCTGCATCTGTTGTAATCTTGTGTTCTACCCTGTCTGTACATCCTAGTGAGTCACCCATAATAGTCTTATATTTCTCGACCAATTCCTCTAGTCGTTCTGATTCATAAGGCGTAAGAGTAGTTTGGTGATCTGATGTTTCTAAAGAACAAATCACATCTTTATTATCGGCAAAGTGCCACTCATTAGTACTTAAGTTCGGTACTATCCCCATCGAAATTCAAAAATTTAATCCCAAAATCAAAGTGTGCGGCAACTCAGGAACGACGACGACCTCTATTAACCTAAATTTATCCTGAACTCGCATAGGAAGCTACACTGTCCCAATACTACTCGTGCTTTGACCATTTGCCACAATACAACTCGTCTTCTTCGTGGTATCAAGTGAAAAACCAAACCTCTCGATGATTGACCAACCATGATTCCCTAAAAAGGTACGTGAAGCCCCGGAATCCAACAAACCTAAAAACTTATTTCCGAGCACATCCCCTTCTAAATAAGGCCTCTCAAAACGTTCCTTAGCCTATCGGTCGATGCTTGTTCAGGCTGACTCGAAGGTCGACCGCCTACGAGCGCCTGGGTCCGTTTTCCTGACGATTACAATTTCAACATTCTCTTATTGTTACCCCTGCTTGTCCACATGAATAACACTGCTTATTTCTAGGTAATGCGCACCCGATCGCCATGTGCCCTGTTTGGTTGCATCTATAACAAACAACGTCCCTATTTGCCCTACCAGGTCTAACACCTTGTGGTGGTTGTCTATCCCTATCATTTTCACTAGACTGACCACTAGCTGGTTGTTGTCTCTCTCTATCAGCTCTAGCAGAGGAACTGCTTGTTGGCTGCTGCCTATTTCTGTCGAATCTATTAGCAGGATGATTTAAATTCTGTTGGTTCGATGTCCCGGTACTTGATATCTGAATTGTATCGATCCCTGTTGGAAAATCGTCATTATCGCTCTCTACGTCAACGTAGGCTAAGTCAGGTTCAATAGATTGGTTTTTCCTGGGTGTAAAATTTTCCTCTTCTAAACCATATCTCTGGTCTATTCTACGACACAAATTTTTTAAATGTGATAAGCAGCAATCAACCCATTCTTATAGATGTCCGCGATATTTCTGAAGACGATAGCTAATTTTGCCTCTTCAGAAACAGGACAGTCAAGTCTTTGGAAGTATGTATTCATGACAGCAATATAGGTCCTTATAGACTCTCCAGGGCCTTGTTTACGTTTTTGTATTTCCTTCAATAGCTTCTCGCCATATGAAGAAGGAAGATATTCTGCCATGAACCTTTGTTCCAGCTGTTCCCATGTATGGACTTCTCTACGTACATCTTTGTAAAAAGTATAAGCTGACTTTTCAAAAACATCAATGCCCGAGTTCAGTAAAACCTTTTTGCTAACTCCTCTAGCCTGACTCAGCTCGTTGATTTTTCTTAGTAAGAGCTGTAATTGGAGCTATAAGCGCTGAAAAATTTTATATGAAACGTCTATACCAGGAAATTTTACCTACAACTCTACGAACTTCTCTGACAGTTCTTGGCCTCTGGAGCTCTAACATGGCTTTAATTTTATTAGGGATGCCTCGACCGTCCACTAAGAATCCTAAATAAGTCATTTCTGGCCTACACAGTTGGCATTTCTCCCAACTTACCGTTATCTTTGCATTCTGCAATCTTCGTAGGACTTCCTCAAGAATTCTAAGATGTTCAGAAAAGCTCTGTGTGACAGTTACGAGGTCATCGAGATATACGTACACGTAGGGGTCTAAATCGTTTCCTATGATGCTATCTATGAGTCTCTGCCAAGTTGCAGGTGCATTATGAAGACCAAAAGGTAAACGCTTAAATTGGAAGAGACCTCGTCGACAGATGAATGCTAACAGCATGGCTTTGATGATTCTTCCATTGGTACTTGCCAGTAAGCACTCTTAATATCTAAAGTTGACAAGTACTTAGCATTTTTCAATTTGTCAAGAGTCTCGGATACGAGTGGTAAAAGATAACTATCACGCGCCGTCACTGAGTTTAATTTGCGGTAGTCTACGCAGAACCGATATTTCTTTTTGTTTTTCTTTCGTACCATTACCACTGGTGAAGCCCATGAACTACTACTCCGTTCTATTACATCTAGTTTTAGCCTTTCGTTGATTTCGTCATCAATAAGTTTTTGAATGACCGGTGAGACCTTATATGAACGATGTCTTATCGGCGCTGCATCTGTTGTAATCTTGTGTTCTACCCTGTCTGTACATCCTAGTGAGTCACCCATAATAGTCTTATATTTCTCGACCAATTCCTCTAGTCGTTCTGATTCATAAGGCGTAAGAGTAGTTTGGTGGTCTGATGTTTCTAAAGAACAAATCACATCTTTATTATCGGCAAAGTGCCACTCATTAGTACTTAAGTTCGGTACTATCCCCATCGAAATTCAAAAATTTAATCCCAAAATCAAAGTGTGCGGCAACTCAGGAACGACGACGACCTCTATTAACCTAAATTTATCCTGAACTCGCATAGGAAGCTACACTGTCCCAATACTACTCGTGCTTTGACCGTTTGCCACAATACAACTCGTCTTCTTCGTGGTATCAAGTGAAAAACCAAACCTCTCGATGATTGACCAACCATGATTCCCTAAAAAGGTACGTGAAGCCCCGGAATCCAACAAACCTAAAAACTTATTTCCGAGCACATCCCCTTCTAAATAAGGCCTCTCAAAACGTTCCTTAGCCTATCGGTCGATGTTTGTTCAGGCTGACTCGAAGGTCGACCGCCTACGAGCGCCTGGGTCCGTTTTCCTGACGATTACAATTTCAACATTCTCTTATTGTTACCCCTGCTTGTCCACATGAATAACACTGCTTATTTCTAGGTAATGCGCACCCGATCGCCATGTGCCCTGTTTGGTTGCATCTATAACAAACAACGTCCCTATTTGCCCTACCAGGTCTAACACCTTGTGGTGGTTGTCTATCCCTATCATTTTCACTAGACTGACCACTAGCTGGTTGTTGTCTCTCTCTATCAGCTCTAGCAGAGGAACTGCTTGTTGGCTGCTGCCTATTTCTGTCGAATCTATTAGCAGGATGATTTAAATTCTGTTGGTTCGATGTCCCGGTACTTGATATCTGAATTGTATCGATCCCTGTTGGAAAATCGTCATTATCGCTCTCTACGTCAACGTAGGCTAAGTCAGGTTCAATAGATTGGTTTTTCCTGGGTGTAAAATTTTCCTCTTCTAAACCATATCTCTGGTCTATTCTACGACACAAATTTTTTAAATGTGATAAGCAGCAATCAACCCATTCTTATAGATGTCCGCGATATTTCTGAAGACGATAGCTAATTTTGCCTCTTCAGAAACAGGACAGTCAAGTCTTTGGAAGTATGTATTCATGACAGCAATATAGGTCCTTATAGACTCTCCAGGGCCTTGTTTACGTTTTTGTATTTCCTTCAATAGCTTCTCGCCATATGAAGAAGGAAGATATTCTGCCATGAACCTTTGTTCCAGCTGTTCCCATGTATGGACTTCTCTACGTACATCTTTGTAAAAAGTATAAGCTGACTTTTCAAAAACATCAATGCCCGAGTTCAGTAAAACCTTTTTGCTAACTCCTCTAGCCTGACTCAGCTCGTCGACTCTTTCAAAAAATCCGGTGACGGAGAGTGTACCCCTCTCGCCTGTAAACTTTAAGTTCCACTTATGCGGAGGTACAGGTGCAACATGATGTATGCCCGCAGGTAGAAAAACGATAACTGCAGTGGACTGTATATATTTTAATTAAATGAAGCGCGAACAAACATAAATATATTGATATGAAATCACGAAATAATCAAAAGGTCCATAGTTAATTGCTGGTACCACACAACGGAAATCAGAAACAAAGCACTCACCAGTTTGCAGCCAATTTCTCCACGTTCCAAGGGGCCCCTGTATGGATCTAATGATGTCACCACGTAGCTGAAGGGCTGAAGTTTCTAGTTCTATGCTTCAGTACACCAAAATCGAGCACTTTCAAGTGTAGAAATTTGAAATAGTTCGAGAAAGTAAATTAACACGCCATTTTCTCGAGGCGGTAGAAAAGGATCTCCCTGATTCTTGGTGCGCATGTCCAATGCGCGAAAAATGTACTCTGTCCGTCATCCAATTGTGTGGTTTTAAAATTTACAAACAACGGCGAAATTTAGCGGGAGCTAACATAACTGCCCTCCAAAACACACAATTTTAGAATATCAGCCGGACAGATATAGATATAAGAAAAATGATCGACCGATAAATATAAATGAATGAAAAACAGATAAGTAGCGTAAGTTTATTTAGAAATAACGAAAACCCGAAAAAGGCAAAACAAACAAACAAAATTAAAAAAAATAATAATAAAGAATTACCTATTGTAATAATTGACTTCAATAGGTAGAAAAAATTAAAATTACTTTTAATTCGGCAAGAGGCACAGTTTTACAACTGGCCGCTTGTAAACACCGGTAGCCGTTTGTACCGTCGCGACACGCACTTGACCGTCTCCGCCGGGATGCAATTCGAGAACCCGACCGACTGGCCATTTCAAAGGTGATTGGATGTGATCACTCGTTGTGATAACCAAATCATTTAATTTGATATTTGGGGACGAATCAGCCCACTTGTGTCGCTGTTGTAGCGTATGCAAATACTCTATAGAATACCGTTTCCAAAAATCATTATGTAGTTTTTGGATTAGTTGCCATCTCGAGAGCCGATTTAGGGGAACCTGGGACAAATCTGACTCCGGAATTTCTGAATTAAGGGGTTCAAGGGTCAAAAAATGCCCAGGGGTAAGAGGTTGAAGATCGTGTGGGTCTGAAGAGGCAGGAGATAAAGGGCGACTATTAAGTACGGCTTCTATGCGACAGGTAAGGGTGGACATCTCCATGATAGACAACTTCTGGTCGCCGACAACTCGAACAAAGTGAGTTTTAAAACTTTTGACGCCAGCTTCTGCCAGGCCATTGAAATGTGGACTGAGAGGGGGTCCCAGATGCCAACGAATAGAAAGTCTGGTTGCGTAATCAAGTAATTGGTTACGAAACCCTATAAAATTACTGCCCTGATCTGACCAGCATTGCGTCACGCTTCCACGTCTGGAAATTAATCGATGGAATGCACCTACAAACCCTTCGGTGGACAGTTCCATGGTTAATTCCAAATGCACGCAATGTGTGGCCGTACAGACAAACACACAGACATACGATTTGAAAGCTTTACAACCACGGTAACGATGAGGAATCACAAAGAAAGGTCCACAAAAGTCGATAGCTACACTCGAAAAAGGTTTAAGTTGATTGATTCGATGAGCGGGAAGTGAACTCATTATGGGCGGTCTATAGGGTTTAGGGTTGATTCTAAAACATTGCAAACACTTGGATATGGTTCTTTGAATTGCCCGTCTGGCAGATAATATCCAAAATTGCTGTAAAAGCAGATTATGTAATGTTTTAAACCCAGGATAAAGGTATTGTTAGAGTCGGTGGCAGATTACAAAAATCTGACCTTTTGCATTATTCTGCAAGACACCCCGTCTTACTTTCGAGTAACCATAGTTTAACTACTCTTCTTATCGAGTCCACAAAAGGTGAAAGTTTTCGAAAAGGTTTCGGTATTGGTTTATCCTTAGATAACGCGGAAAAAAGCTCAGAAAAACAAGAACCTTGAACGCGTTTGATAAGAAGGACTTTGCATCTCACCGGTGGTAGGAAAAACGATATTTTCAAAAAAAAATTTTTGGTCCGGTGGATTAGTGGGTTTTTGATAGGAATGGTTTTGAAAAGGTTAACTATTCGAAGGACATAACAAGTGATACGTTGAATTTTTGATATAGATGAATATTTGATATAAGAAGCTGATCTAAGAAGTTAACGTCAACTATCGCATTGCAATAGACCTTTGGCTTTTCCTCCAGATTAATATCTCCGAAATCAATCGGCATTTTTGATTTATGAAAATCGGGCCATTCGTTTTCGGGAGACCACAAAAACGACGGTGCGTTCCACCACATGTCATGTGACATGAGCTGTGAAGGGGTGGCCCCTCGTGACGCAATATTGGCTGCATTTAAAGCAGAAGGAATGAACCATGAGTTTGAGGGAATGATTTCTTGGATCCTACTGACTCGATTTCCAACAAAGGTTTGCCAGCGATTAGGAGGGGATGAAAGCCAGTGCAATACGACTTGCGAATCGCAGAAAGTAACGATATTTGTAAAAGTTATTTTTCCTTCATAACTAGATAAGACGAAATCAATTAATTCGCTTAAAAGAAATGCGCCTAGAAGTTCTAGCCTAGCCAAAGTTTGTGACTTTATAGGCGCGACCCTAGATTTTGCAGATATGAGAGAAACAGATATATTGTTTTCCTCTTCTACACGAAAATATACGACGCCTGCGTAGCCTCGAATTGAAGCGTCACAGAAGCCGATGATTTGACAGGTATTGATTTTTGACAGTTTGATTTGTCGGGGTAATTGAAAATTGGAAAGAAGCGGGAATTCAGAACGAAGTTTGTTCCAAGAGTCGATGATAGAAGAATCTGGTTCTTCGTCCCAGCCTATTTTCGATATCCACAACTGTTGCAAAATAAATTTTGCTTGTAGCAACAAGGGACAAAGAAAACCTACGGAATCGAAGATTGTTCCTATGATAGATAAAATAGAACGTTTAGTTGGGGGTTTGTCCTTCATTCGGCATTGATAAGAAAAAATGTCGTTTTTTGGATGCCACTGAAGGCCTGATAAAGTGTGGTTCATCCTTGTCAAAAGAGAGGCATTTGACGATCGGATTCTGGCAATGTTGCCAATAACTCAGGACAATTGCTTGCCCATTTTTTAAGTTCAAATCCTCCCGACTTCAACAAATCATTGAGTTCCATCTGTAGGGAAAGGGCTTTAGAAAGCGAAGGGCTAGTTCCCAAGATATCGTCGATGTAAATTGACGTTTTTAGAACACTACTAGCCATAGCAAAACGTTCCTTTTCTCTCTCTGCCAGCTCAATTAAGGTACGCATGGCTAGAAAAGGTGAGCATGTCATGCCAAAAGTGATAGTAGAAAGTTCCCACACTGAAAGTGGGTCCTGTGGAGAAAACCTCCACAATATCCTTTGATAAGGACGGTGATAAGGATTGATAAGGACTTGACGGAACATCTGTTTGATATCAGCAATGTAGGCAATAGGATTAAGACGAAACGTAAGGAGTAAAGAAGCAATATCCTTTTGAAGTTTCGGTTCAGATAACAACGTGTCATTGAGACGAATATTCTTTGGGGTGACTGCCGAAAAATCTACTACTACTACCCTTAATTTTGTACTTAAGCTTTCCGGCTTTATTACGCAATGATGTGCCAAAAAACATGATACGTCGACTTTTGGTTGACTAGGTAAAACTAGACTCATATGATTAGAATCGATATAGTCTTGCATGAAACTAGAATAGGCAGTGTACAGATCAGGATTTTTGAGTAATCTATTTTCTAGAAGTAAAAATCTACGATAAGCTTGCGGATAAGTGTTTCCTAGGTCTGGGTTTATTTTATCTTTAAACGGAAGATCTACCATGAATCTACCGCTCGGTTGTCGTACGACACTCGCAGTAAAAATTGATTCCGCTTGTTTTTCTTCCTTTGAAAAGATTTGTTTTTTAGGCAAATGTTCGATTTCCAAAAACCTAGGGATAATGACCTCTAACGGAGGTGAATGGCTCGTTAAAAAACAACTGATTCGTTCCGTAAGACTACCTACTTCGTCCACTTTTCCCATGACGACCCAGCCAAAGATGGTTTCAAGGGCTGAAGGTTGCCCTATTTGTCCAAGAACCCTGCCCTCCTTGAATATCTATGCGAATAGCTCGCAACCAATAACTAGGTCCACAGGTCTAGATTTGAAATAAGATTGTTCGGCAAGTTTAAGGTTTTTCAAGTGTTTCCACTGATTATCGTTCAAAATGAATGTAGGCGTATTGGAACATAGTTGTGGAACGACAATTGCTTCGAAATTAAGTAAAGGAGTGACCTGTCCTTGTGGCTTAATGTGACATTGAACGAGCCCTTTGGAAGTAAAAGAAGACATTTGATTTAATCCGAATATTTCAGTGGTGTAACTTCGCCTAGGAAGATTAAGACGCTGAATACACTTTTCACTGATGAATCCTGTCTGTGATCCAGAATCAAGCAGTGCCCTTACAGGTTGAAAATTTCCGCAACCGTCCATAACATCTATTATGGCGGTGCATAAAAGAAAGGTACCTGAAGGTCCTGAGGTATTTAATGACACATGAAGATTATTGACAGGTGGTGTGTGAATGACAGGACTAGTATCTTGGCTTCCAGACTCTTTATTAGTTTCTAAGATATGAGTTAAAGTGTGGTGCCTTTTACTATTGCAAGTCCTGCATGAATATTTTGATTTGCGCGTATCTACCCCATGCGAGGGATGAAAACACGCTAGACATAATTTTTTCTGCTTGACGAAAGATAGGTGAAAGGTCAAGAAATGTTGGACATTTCGAAAGCACGTGACCTTGATTACACCGGAAACATTTTATTCCCGTACTTGAATTAGTTGAGGTGCCAGCCAGTCCTATAAAAGGCGAATTGGATGATTTATAGGTAGGCTTTTGCCCAAACTGATTTTGCATAGAATTTGAATTTTGATAGGTAGGCTTTTGCCCAAACTGATTTTGCATAGAATTTGATTTTTGATAGGTGCTGTTGATTGAGGAAGTGATTCCAAAACTTTACATCTTTTTTCTAGAAATTGAAAAAGTGACTGAAAAGTGGGAATTTCAGTATTAGTATTGGCGTGACTCATTTCGAAATTTGAACGCGTCGGAATATCCAATTTTTCTAACAAAATGAAAAAAATAATAAAGTCCCAACTGTCAACGTCAAAGCTAAGTAATTTTAAAATTTCTAGGGATTCTGAAAAGGTGTCAATTAAATTACGCAATTCTTTAGCTGACTCGTTTTTTAAGGTAGAGTTCATAATTGTGCTTAAAGCATCATTTGCGAGGTCTCGCTTGTTTTGATATCTATTGACTAATTTGTCGTAAGCAATTTTATAATTTTGATCAGATAAGCTAATCCCTGATATCAATTTTAAAGGCTCATCCTCGAGATATGAAAATAAATATTGAAGTTTTCGAACGTTACTTAGACTTTGATTTTGATCTATAATGTTATTAAAAAGATCGAAAAAGCTTGGCCATAATTTTTTATCACCTCGAAATATGGGAATACCTAACTCTTTGAGTTTTGGAGTTTCGTTTGGTCGAACATATGATCCCAAAAAAGATGGGGCCTCAACCGGAAATATTTCAGAGTAAACCCCTTTACACGCATAGGATCGCATCCTGCGTTTTAAACTCCTCGTTGTGCGAGTCGTCTATCAGCATAATGACATCATTATGTGCCAGCATGCATTTATCGAAGGTTTTATCCAAATCGGAATACCTCACTTGAAACTCGTTTCTCGCTTTTGCGTCCGTTACCGAGGTTTGTGAAAACACATAACACTCGGTGATCGCAGATAAAAAACCCTTGCGTTTTTGCACGGCTTTTTTGATAGACATGATTTTACCTTTGAAATGACGAAATTGTCGGTAAATATACAATTAACTCTAAATTAATGCTTCTGAAATAGAAAAATGACCAATTGTCGAAAATATGCACTAATTTATCGCAATTGATGAAAATTGTTTTAAATATCGAAATGATATGGAACACATCTAATCACAGAAATGAGAAATGTTGTTTGTTTGTTTTGATTTATTCTCGATTTTTCAAGGTAAAATCATGTCTATCAAAAAAGCCGTGCAAAAACGCAAGGGTTTTTTATCTGCGATCACCGAGTGTTATGTGTTTTCACAAACCGCGGTAACGGACGCAAAAGCGAGATACGAGTTTCAAGTGAGGTATTCCGATTTGGATAAAACCTTCGATAAATGCATGCTGGCACATAATGATGTCATTATGCTGATAGACGACTCGGACAACGAGGAGTTTAAAACGCAGGATGCGCTCCTATGCGTGTAAAGGGGTTTACTCTGAAATATTTCCGGTTGAGGCCGCATCCTTTTTGGGATCATATGTTCGACCAAACGAAACTCCAAAACTCAAAGAGTTAGGTATTCCCATATTTCGAGGTGATAAAAAATTATGGCCAAGCTTTTTCGATCTTTTTAATAACATTATAGATCAAAATCAAAGTCTAAGTAACGTTCGAAAACTTCAATATTTATTTTCATATCTCGAGGATGAGCCTTTAAAATTGATATCAGGGATTAGCTTATCTGATCAAAATTATAAAATTGCTTACGACAAATTAGTCAATAGATATCAAAACAAGCGAGACCTCGCAAATGATGCTTTAAGCACAATTATGAACTCTACCTTAAAAAACGAGTCAGCTAAAGAATTGCGTAATTTAATTGACACCTTTTCAGAATCCCTAGAAATTTTAAAATTACTTAGCTTTGACGTTGACAGTTGGGACTTTATTATTTTTTTCATTTTGTTAGAAAAATTGGATATTCCGACGCGTTCAAATTTCGAAATGAGTCACGCCAATACTAATACTGAAATTCCCACTTTTCAGTCACTTTTTCAATTTCTAGAAAAAAGATGTAAAGTTTTGGAATCACTTCCTCAATCAACAGCACCTATCAAAAATCAAATTCTATGCAAAATCAGTTTGGGCAAAAGCCTACCTATCAAAATTCAAATTCTATGCAAAATCAGTTTGGGCAAAAGCCTACCTATAAATCATCCAATTCGCCTTTTATAGGACTGGCTGGCACCTCAACTAATTCAAGTACGGGAATAAAATGTTTCCGGTGTAATCAAGGTCACGTGCTTTCGAAATGTCAAACATTTCTTGACTTTTCACCTATCTTTCGTCAAGCGGAAAAAATTATGTCTAGCGTGTTTTCATCCCTCGCATGGGGTAGATACGCGCAAATCAAAAAATTTATGCAGGACTTGCAATAGTAAAAGGCACCACACTTTAACTCATATCTTAGAAACTAATAAAGAGTCTGGAAGCCAAGATACTAGTCCTGTCATTCACACACCACCTGTCAATAATCTTCATGTGTCATTAAATACCTCAGGACCTTCAGGTACCTTTCTTTTATGCACCGCCATAATAGATGTTATGGACGGTTGCGGAAATTTTCAACCTGTAAGGGCACTGCTTGATTCTTGATCACAGACAGGATTCATCAGTGAAAAGTGTATTCAGCGTCTTAATCTTCCTAGGCGAAGTTACACCACTGAAATATTCGGATTAAATCAAATGTCTTCTTTTACTTCCAAAGGGCTCGTTCAATGTCACATTAAGCCACAAGGACAGGTCACTCCTTTACTTAATTTCGAAGCAATTGTCGTTCCACAACTATGTTCCAATACGCCTACATTCATTTTGAACGATAATCAGTGGAAACACTTGGAAAACCTTAAACTTGCCGACCCATCTTATTTCAAATCTAGACCTGTGGACCTAGTTATTGGTTGCGAGCTATTCGCACAGATATTCAAGGAGGGCAGGGTTCTTGGACAAATAGGGCAACCTTCAGCCCTTGAAACCATCTTTGGCTGGGTCGTCATGGGAAAAGTGGACGAAGTAGGTAGTCTTACGGAACGAATCAGTTGTTTTTTAACGAGTCATTCACCTCCGTTAGAGGTCATTATCCCCAGGTTTTTGGAAATCGAGCATTTGCCTAAAAAACAAATCTTTTCAAAGGAAGAAAAACAAGCGGAATCAATTTTTACTGCGAGTGTCGTACGACAACCGAGCGGTAGATTCATGGTAGATCTTCCGTTTAAAGATAAAATAAACCCAGACCTAGGAAACACTTATCCGCAAGCTTATCGTAGATTTTTACATCTAGAAAATAGATTACTCAAAAATCCTGATCTGTACACTGCCTATTCTAGTTTCATGCAAGACTATATCGATTCTAATCATATGAGTCTAGTTTTACCTAGTCAACCAAAAGTCGACGTATCATGTTTTTTGGCACATCATTGCGTACTAAAGCCGGAAAGCTTAAGTACAAAATTAAGGGTAGTCTGGGATTGTTCGGCAGTCACCCCAAAGAATATTAGTCTCAATGACACGTTGTTATCTGGACCGAAACTTCAAAAGGATATTGCTTCTTTACTCCTTACGTTTCGTCTTAATCCTATTGCCTACATTGCTGATATCAAACAGATGTTCCGTCAAGTCCTTATCAATCCTTATCACCGTCCTTATCAAAGGATATTGTGGAGGTTTTCTCCACAGGACCCACTTTCAGTGTGGGAACTTTCTACTGTCACTTTTGGCATGACATGCTCACCTTTTCTAGCCATGCGTACCTTAATTGAGCTGGCAGAGAGAGAAAAGGAACGTTTTGCTATAGCTAGTAGTGTTCTAAAAACGTCAATTTACATCGACGATATCTTGGGAACTAGCCCTTCGCTTTCTAAAGCCCTTTCCCTACAGATGGAACTCAATGATTTGTTGAAGTCGGGAGGATTTGAACTTAAAAAATGGGCAAGCAATTGTCCTGAGTTATTGGCAACATTGCCAGAATCCGATCGTCAAATGCCTCTCTTTTGACAAGGATGAACCACACTTTATCAGGCCTTCAGTGGCATCCAAAAAACGACATTTTTTCATATCAATGCCGAATGAAGGACAAACCCCCAACTAAACGTTCTATTTTATCTATCATAGGAACAATCTTCGATTCCGTAGGTTTTCTTTGTCCCTTGTTGCTACAAGCAAAATTTATTTTGCAACAGTTGTGGATATCGAAAATAGGCTGGGACGAAGAACCAGATTCTTCTATCATCGACTCTTGGAACAAACTTCGTTCTGAATTCCCGCTTCTTTCCAATTTTCAATTACCCCGACAAATCAAACTGTCAAAAATCAATACCTGTCAAATCATCGGCTTCTGTGACGCTTCAATTCGAGGCTACGCAGGCGTCGTATATTTTCGTGCAGAAGAGGAAAACAATATATCTGTTTCTCTCATATCTGCAAAATCTAGGGTCGCGCCTATAAAGTCACAAACTTTGGCTAGGCTAGAACTTCTAGGCGCATTTCTTTTAAGCGAATTAATTGTTTTCGTCTTATCTAGTTATGAAGGAAAAATAAATTTTACAAATATCGTAACTTTCTGCGATTCGCAAGTCGTATTGCACTGGCTTTCATCCCCTCCTAATCGCTGGCAAACCTTTGTTGGAAATCGAGTCAGTAGGATCCAAGAAATCATTCCCTCAAACTCATGGTTCATTCCTTCTGCTTTAAATGCAGCCAATATTGCGTCACGAGGGGCCACCCCTTCACAGCTCATGTCACATGACATGTGGTGGAACGCACCGTCGTTTTTGTGGTCTCCCGAAAACGAATGGCCCGATTTTCATAAATCAAAAATGCCGATTGATTTCGGAGATATTAATCTGGAGGAAAAGCCAAAGGTCTCTTGCTCTCTTGGTCTCTATTGCAATGCGATAGTTGACGTTAACTTCTTAGATCAGCTTCTTATATCAAATATTCATCTATATCAAAAATTCAACGTATCACTTGTTATGTCCTTCGAATAGTTAACCTTTTTCAAAACCATTGCTTCAAAAACCCACTAATCCACCGGACCAAAAAAATTTTTTTCAAAATATCGTTTTTCCTACCACCGGTGAGATGCAAAGTCCTTCTTATCAAACGCGTTCAAGGTTCTTGTTTTTCTGAGCTTTTTTCCGCGTTATCTAAGGATAAACCAATACCGAAACCTTTTCGAAAACTTTCACCTTTTCTTGATGAAAATAATATCATTAGAGTCGGTGGCAGATTACAAAAATCTGACCTTTTGTATTATTCTGCAAAACACCCCGTCTTACTTTCGAGTAACCATCGTTTAACTACTCTTCTTATCGAGTCCACTCATTGACAATACCTTTATCCTGGGTTTAAAACATTACATAATCTGCTTTTACAGCAATTTTGGATATTATCTGCCAGACGGGCAATTCAAAGAACCATATCCAAGTGTTTGCAATGTTTTGGAATCAACCCTAAACCCTATAGACCGCCCATAATGAGTTCACTTCCCGCTCATCGAATCAATCAACTTAAACCTTTTTCGAGTGTAGCTATCGACTTTTGTGGACCTTTCTTTGTGATTCCTCATCGTTACCGTGGTTGTAAAACTTTCAAATCGTATGTGTGTGTGTTTGTCTGTACGGCCACACATTGCGTGCATTTGGAATTAACCATGGAACTGTCCACCGAAGGGTTTGTAGGTGCATTCCATCGATTCATTTCCAGACGTGGAAGTGTGACGCAATGCTGGTCAGATCAGGGCAGTAATTTTATTGGGTTTCGTAACCAATTACTTGATTACGCAACCAGACTTTCTATTCGTTGGCATCTGGGACCCCCTCTCAGTCCACATTTCAATGGCCTGGCAGAAGCTGGCGTCAAAAGTTTTAAAACTCACTTTGTTCGAGTTGTCGGCGACCAGAAGTTGTCTATCATGGAGATGTCGACCCTTACCTGTCGCATAGAAGCCGCACTTAATAGTCGCCCTTTATCTCCTGCCTCTTCAGACCCACACGATCTTCAACCTCTTACCCCTGGGCATTTTTTGACCCTTGAACCCCTTAATTCAGAAATTCCGGAGTCAGATTTGTCCCAGGTTCCCCTAAACCGGCTCTCGAGATGGCAACTAATCCAAAAACTACATAATGATCTTTGGAAACGGTATTCTATAGAGTATTTGCATACGCTACAACAGCGACACAAGTGGGCTGATTCGTCCCCAAATATCAAATTAAATGATTTGGTTATCACAACGAGTGATCACATCCAATCACCTTTGAAATGGCCAGTCGGTCGGGTTCTCGAATTGCATCCCGGCGGACGCGGTCCATTGCGTGTCGCGACGGTACAAATGGCTACCGGTGTTTACAAGCGGCCAGTTGTAAAACTGTGCCTCTTGCCGAATCAAAAGTAATTTTAATTTTTTCTACCTATTGAAGTCAATTATTACAATAGGTAATTCTTTATTATTATTTTTTTAATTTTGTTTGTTGTTTTGCCTTTTTCGGGTTTTCGTTATCTCTAAATAAACTTACGCTACTTATCTGTTTTTCATTCATTTATATTTATCGGTCGATCATTTTTCTTATATCTATATCTGTCCGGCTGATATTCTAAAATTGTGTGTTTTGGAGGGCAGTTATGTTAGCATAATAATAATGACATCATTATGTGCCAGCATGCATTTATCGAAGGTTTTATCCAAATCGGAATACCTCACTTGAAACTCGTTTCTCGCTTTTGCGTCCGTTACCGCGGTTTGTGAAAACACATAACACTCGGTGATCGCAGATAAAAACCCTTGCGTTTTTGAACGGCTTTTTTGATAGACATGATTTTACCTTTGAAATGACGAAATTGTCGGTAAATATACAATTAACTCTAAATTAATGGTTCTGAAATAGAAAAATGACCAATTGTCGAAAATATGCACTAATTTATCGCAATTGATGAAAATTGTTTTAAATATCGAAATGATATGGAACACATCTAATCACAGAAATGAGAAATGTTGTTTGTTTGTTTTGATTTATTCTCGATTTTTGTTCACTGAAATGACCACGCGGTATACCCTGCGTTACCATAGCAGCGGACCAAAAACAGGTGAACTGCGGCGCCGAAACCGAAGGTCGAACGAAAATCTCTCTCGGTTCAATACGATTGGCAAAATTCAAGGCCGTGTGGTCGCCGTGTGAAAATGTGAAAAATGGCCGACTTATTAATACCGTCGTATGGAGTAAATTTAAATAATTCGGGTCGAAGGAACACTTATGTATGCCCGCAGGTAGAAAAACGATAACTGCAGTGGACTGTATATATTTTAATTAAATGAAGCGCGAACAAACATAAATATATTGATATGAAATCACGAAATAATCAAAAGGTCCATAGTTAATTGCTGGTACCACACAACGGAAATCAGAAACAAAGCACTCACCAGTTTGCAGCCAATTTCTCCACGTTCCAAGGGGCCCCTGTCTGGATCTAATGATGTCACCACGTAGCTGAAGGGCTGAAGTTTCTAGTTCTATGCTTCAGTACACCAAAATCGAGCACTTTCAAGTGTAGAAATTTGAAATAGTTGGAGAAAGTAAATTAACACGCCATTTTCTCGAGGCGGTAGAAAAGGATCTCCCTGATTCTTGGTGCGCATGTCCAATGCGCGAAAAATGTACTCTGTCCGTCATCCAATTGTGTGGTTTTAAAATTTACAAACAACCGCGAAATTTAGCGGGAGCTAACAACATGGTATGAGGTACCAGGATCACTTGACATTGGTACTGGCGACGAACATAAAAATGATCGTGACTGAGCAATCGGCGCAATGCTACTTTGGAGGGCAGCTAGACTCAATGGAACGGTAGACGGTTGTTGATATTGGAAAGCTGATGCACCGTCATTCTGAATCAGCATTGGGGGTGGTGCCTGTATTGGTGCTTGAGTTGGGTTCGTTAGCACTTGCGATTGCACTGGAGCAATGACCGACGGTTGCTTCGTAGGCTGTTGAGCTGTTCTCTGTGTGCTCGAGTGCTGTGGTTGCGGGAGTTGAGACTGGTTAGGTGTGTTGCCAACATTTGTCGAGTGATCTGAGCTTCGACTTGTTGATTGGGTTTCAGATGCTTCATCATCATCTGAGGTAACGCCAACTCTTAGTAAATCTGTTGCTTGGCTCTGCAATCTCCCAATCAAACTCAAGGTTTCCACAACCAGTATGCCTTTTGTTTGACTTTCTTCAAAGTTGGACGGATTCATGTTGTTAATCCTGGCTAGCACGTGTTCCAACCTTACAGCGATTTTCCTAAACTCTCCCCCTTTGATCGTACCAGAGAACTTCTCTACCAGCGGTACCAGACCAAATTTAAAGGGATACGGAGGGTATCTCATACTTCCATCAGTCCTTTCTCTCTGTCTAATCAGTATGAGCTGTTGCTTCATCTCTTCCTCCGAACCAATGGCTATGCCTCTCCATGTTAATTCGTAGATTAACTCGTCCTGTACTAAGTACCTTATGTCAGACAATCGACTCAAAGGAATAGCCATGGTGCCTTTTATATTCAAACTTTAAACTTTAATTAAAACTGTTAATTATACCTCCCAATTATAAACCTATACCACGCAATAACAAACACAAAGTTCACTTTAAATTCACTAGTGAAAATCACTATAAATTTCCTCACAAATGTAAAAAATATAAAATTTAAATACGGGCAGACGCAAACAAAACCGACAAACACCGGAGCAGTAAGAAAATAAAATTTATTTGCATTTAAAAATGTAATCATAGTTTATATTAAGTATTTGTACAACCAACTATGACGTCCAACCTTGCAGAGAGAAATAACTACTTAAATCCTAAATTAGAATTAACAAGTAGCCATAAAAAAGTTAAAAAAAAATAATAAAAGAGAGACAAGAGCTTTGCCAGTGTTTAGGTCTTACGTTCCACTCCTGCGTGAGTAAAACCAACAAAAAAATAATTGCGCTTATCATAGCTGAACTGGATTAAAATTAAAGTTAAGTTATGTTTGTTTACCTCAGCAACCGAATAGGTAAATTTATCCCTAAATGGAACGTACAACAGACTACCTATAACAAAAAATCCCAAAGCTGTTGTACACAGTTAACGCCAGGGTATATTCCTGCTATTGCAGAACGGCTCCACAAATAAACTCCTCAAAAAAAAACCCAAATATACCGTATACAATGATTTTTCCCAAAAGAATAAATCAAAACCCACTTTAACCTGCTTACCTATCCTGAGGTTACACGAACCATACATTGCTTAAGGCAACATCATTCCTTAATATATAAGTGAACGCAATAAACATCGGAACAGATGTTCATGTTATAGAAATCGTAAAATATGCTCAAAAAAAAAATCCGCTCGCTAAAATTGCGTCGAATTAGACTAGTAAGGATGTTGTGTGTAATTAAATTTTTTTTTTTTTTAATTTCCGATGGTATAAAAAAATTTACAAATAACGTCTTGGTAGGACTGTAACTCTCTAATAATCATTAAAATGAAATTCCCAAAACTTAAACTAAATTGATGCAAACCATGGTCAAAAGACCCTAGGATCGTACCGAAAGGTGTCCAAAAAAATTTTTTACACATTTTTGGTGTCGACCACAGTAGCCCAATAATCAAAAAAAATGAATTAGTGGCTCACTAAAATTTTCAAAATATTACTCTACCCTGATAGGTGGTTTGGCGTAGGGAGAAAAAAATTAAAACTAATGATGATAGGTTGTTAAAACGCGAGGGTTAGAAATGAAATTATATTTTAATTCAGAAAAAAAATATTTAAATAACCCGGTAAAAGAATTGTAGGGCAAGGTACTACCATGCACCAAAAAAAAACGTTTTCAACAATAAAATCAAGTTTCCTTCCTTAAAAAAAAATTTCAAAAAAAATATCTAAAAAAATATTTTCAAAAAAAAAATTGAAAATGTTTAAGTGGGGTTGCAGCTCCTATTAACGATTTAAAAAGAATTAAAATAAAATTAGCACTAGAAAAATCTTAATAGACTTTCCCTTTAAAAAAACGGTTGTAGATTTCCTTTCCTCTCCCAAAACTGTGTGAATGTGAAAAGTGAATGAGCTAGAAAAATTAATTTACTATACAAAAAAAATTATTGAAAATTAAATTTACTTAAGAATCATAAGGTATAAAAAATCGTATTGCAAAAAAACCAATCAGTTTAGGAAAAGTAAAAAAAATATTCATGTTCAAAAAAACAAACGATGTATGTTTGTTTAAAATTATTACTTAAGGAAATAAGCAACGTTAGTACTTATTTACTGTACCACTATAATGTGAAGAACCTAAGTTTCAAACTTTGCACTCAACCCCGTAAAGAATTATCTTATGTGCACTTTCAAAAAAACAAATATGAAAACAATTTCAAGGTTCACCTATAAGACCGTTGTAAAACTAAATCTGCCTACTCGAGTTTATATACACACAACATCCAATAAAAAATTTTTTTGCTGCTTAATGCATTCTCAGATCCTTATTCCTGGTGTTCACGAGATATAAGATTAAGTTGGGCCCTTCCCACAACTATTAGTCAAAGCAAAATTACCAAATGTCCAAGGGCTAATGAGACCCTATCCCTACAAATGACATTTTGGAGTGAAACAGCTGGGAATAATCCTGCGTAAAAACCAGACAACAAAAATCAAGAAGCCAAAACTATTACATTAATTTTAAAAGAGCATAATGACCTCCTGGCCCCAAATAAACTTTTGTTATACTCAACAAAACTCGGCCTAAAACCAAAAAAAACTTTTTATTAGACATTTTCCCTATTTCCTAAGTATAATGTCAATAAACCCAAAAACTTGTGATTTCCATTCCAATCCCATCTGGACCCTATATATTTTTTTTAAACGGTTAAACGCCCACAGGCGAAACAATACCTTATTTCAAAGAAAGGGTGAAGATATTTTGAAGCACCCTGTGAAAATAGGACACTCTTATGGAAAATTGTTCAGATCAGTGTTCTTACTAATTTTAAACCTAAATATATCTAGTTCCCTCATGTGCATGTTACTATTTTAATTCCTATCAAAAAAATCAATGATCTTAAATTTATTGTTTAACCTAAACACTTTCCCATTTATTCCACAACAGTGTATTGTAATTTAAAAATTTGCTTCATTATTTGAGGTCACCAGTATGAAATTATTTTAAAATAAAAAAAATTAAATAAAAAAAATTATCAAACGTGAAATTTCGTACCCGTGAATTTAAAAATCAAACAAGTTTCATGGCTAATCGGGCAAAAAGGAGTTTTTTGTTTCCCTTATATTTTTCCGTTGGTAGCTTGAAAGCTTAACCTCACGGGGGTCCAAGATCTAATGGACACCTAATAAGTGTTGACAGTTAACCGTTTCGTCCTTATGGGACTCCTCAGAACACTGCTGGTCAAGTGACAAATCTTGCGAAGTTATTCAGACGGTTTTGTCTCTAATTAAATGTAATTAGTGAGCGAACTATAGCAAGAGGCGCCATCTACCGAGATACGAGAGAAACAAAAAACCAAAAGCAGGGAAAACACTGCTATACAATATCGATCAATGAAAAGATCGAATGCAAATAAAAGAAAACAACTATAGTCCGTGACCTACGACAGCTCTTTGTCTTTTCAGGCCGGATCAACGCATTTTGCATTTTTACCCGTCATCAAGACAGTGAGCGTCAATCAACGGAATTTTTAAGCCAAATAATACTAACAAACGTGAAATTTCGTACCCGTGAATTTAAAAATCAAACAAGTTTCATGGCTAATCGGGCAAAAAGGAGTTTTTTGTTTCCCTTATATTTTTCCGTGGGTAGCTTGAAAGCTTAACCTCACGGGGGTCCAAGATCTAATGGACACCTAATAAGTGTTGACAGTTAACCGTTTCGTCCTTATGGGACTCCTCAGAACACTGCTGGTCAAGTGACAAATCTTGCGAAGTTAATGAGACGGTTTTGTCTCTAATTAAATTAATAACTTTGCAAGATTTGCCACTTGACCAGCAGTGTTCTGAGGAGTCCCATAAGGACGAAACGGTTAACTGTCAACACTTATTAGGTGTCCATTAGATCTTGGACCCCCATGAGGTTAAGCTTTCAAGCTACCCACGGAAAAATATAAGGGAAACAAAAAAAAACTCCTTTTTGCCCGATTAGCCATGAAACTTGTTTGATTTTTAAATTCACGGGTACGAAATTTCACGTTTGTTAGTATTATTTGGCTTAAAAATTCCGTTGATTGACGCTCACTGTCTTGATGACGGGTAAAAATGCAAAATGCGTTGATCCGGCCTGAAAAGACAAAGAGCTGTCGTAGGTCACGGACTATAGTTGTTTTCTTTTATTTGCATTCGATCTTTTCATTGATCGATATTGTATAGCAGTGTTTTCCCTGCTTTTGGTTTTTTGTTTCTCTCGTATCTCGGTTGATGGCGCCTCTTGCTATAGTTCGCTCACTAATTACATTTAATTAGAGACAAAACCGTCTGATTAACTTCGCAAGATTTGTCACTTGACCAGCAGTGTTCTGAGGAGTCCCGTAAGGACGAAACGGTTAACTGTCAACACTTATTAGGTGTCCATTAGATCTTGGACCCCCGTGAGGTTAAACTTTCAAGCTACCCACGGAAAAATATAATGGAAACAAAAAACTCCTTTTTGCCCGATAAGCCATGAAACTTGTTTAATTTTTTTTTAAAATTATTTCCCAATTGTCCACAACTTCCAAGTTTTTATCCCTAAATACCTAGGTAGTTTCTCAGTCTAACACCATCCGTCGTTATCTAACATAACGCTTCAATTTCAGAAGCAACAAAACGAAGATTGAGTGAAAAAACCAAGCAAGTAAGTTGTAAGTTGAGTTACAATGGGCGCAGATGACCGACCCCTTTAAGTACACGCCACTGTCCTGAAATGCAAACTACCAAAAAAAACTGAAGACTAGCATATATGCCGTCAAACAACATTTGGCATGAAATAAAAATAATTCCATATCATACCAGTATCTTCAAAAACAAAACGTTTTTTATTATAAGACCCAAACACCTAACCAATAAATCTTGTTATCTAAAACTATGATTTGGAAGTAAAAGATTTATTTATTCCTGCCTGATCAACTAAAACAAAAAAGTTCCCCTTTTGTAACTCAAGAAGTTCCCGTTTGGTCCCCTAAAAAAAATATAACCTGTCTGGTCACCCTTTAAAACTACGACCACTATACAAACCGTTTTGACCAAAACAAGAATTCGAGAAGTTATGTTTATAGAAAGAAATAATCTTCCTAAGAAAAATCTAATTATTTGAAAAAAAGCAAAATTTTGAATAATTTTTACCAATTACCACCGCCTAGCATTTATATTCAGTTGAAAGTCTCTCTTAAATTTACTGACCAATTTCACGGCCTCAAAATGACATTACTTAAAAAAATTACTGAACTTTACAAATGAACTAAAAAAAATCAAAAAAACTTATATCTATCTCAGTTAAACATTTCTTTTGTGGTATTATATCTGGTTGGGCTTCAAATTCATTTTCTCTGTATTCAATCTGGAGCAGGCAAAACTTCTCAAGGCTCAAACATAAATGTTTGCCCTCCATTGGTCATGATCAAGCTATGACCTGAACGCAGAAAAGATTGTGAACCAGAAAAACTTTAATTGATAGAAATACCCGTAGGTCATTTAAAAAAAAAATGCACTCCAAAGCCCAACGCTGTATTTTCTACCAAGAAAAAATTTGACCAGTCACGAAAACACAACCAGACTTGGCAACCAAAGACCCAAAAAAACTGCCCCAAAAAAATACCCCAAAAAAAATGTTAACTGGACTTTTGGCATTGATGTTCAGCCAATGTGTTGCTCTAGGAATTTTAGCCTTGTGTTCCCTAAAGTTCCGAGCTAACACTATGTAGTAGTAGTACCCTCCTCTGACCCGATGTAACTGAGTGACGTAAGATCTTAATTGTCATCAACAGTTACCACCAAAAACAAGAAAAGAAAATGACAAAGCAAAATAAACTCATTTTCCTTTTCTTTCATTACTAATTAATACTTTTAACTAAACAAATCTACCAGCTGTTAAGCTATATTTACTTTAAAACAACCCAGCCAAGAAAAATTTGTGTGAAACCCTGTAAAAATAATCCAATTTCCAAGTGGTGATATCCCACAAAAAATTAAAATCACCAAAAAAAATAACTTGTTGACCTAAATAAATTGACTGCACTAAAAAATAATCGGTGAAACAATTTCTATCTTATCACAAGCAGGAAATAATAACATATAAATAAATGAACCTGCAAAAAAAAATTGTTAGAAAAACACACTACCTATGTCATATATTTAAAACATAAAAAGACCATGTCAACAAAAAAAATTGAAGTAAATTTACATTACTGTGTTTATTTATCTTTAAAAAAACCAATTTAAAACATGTTTTTCCTACAAAAAACTTTAAAGAATTAAGACATGAATTGGACTCCGTTCAATAAGAACTCCCATGCTTCTTTATCTACTTATTCTTCCTTAATAAATAAAAATGAATCTTTATTTTCCAAGAAAAAACTTGTGAAGATAAGCTAATAAAAAACTATGAGAATCAATAGAGCAACAACGAATTTCAAATCAACGCTTAAATATTACAAAAAAAAATGTTTAAATAATGTTATCAAAACCAACGATGATGGAAAATCTTGTTTTTTTATTGAAAAATGATTGAGTGTCAAAAACACCGACAGCCACTGAAAGCCTTAAACCTGGCTATGGCTGTAACACAAAAAAAATTAATTTTTTTTTTTTAAATTCAAACTTTTTTTTCCAAATTCAAAAAAAACCAAAAAAAATTACATCAGATGTTAAAAAAACTAGCCAAAAAACTCACGTAGAGCGCCATTTGTGGCCAATTAAAATGCGTTGGATAACATTTTGTGACACTGTGAATAGAACAAAAACACTGTGGCGCACTTAAAATTTTCTTATTTCTGAACCCCCCCCTTCTCCACTGTATAAAAGTTACCGGGCATATCAATGTTTTACCTAGCTGGAAAATACAGTTCTGCTTCCAGATATTTGTTTAATTACTCAGTAATTTGATTTTAGTGCCACAAATTGGCACAGCGTTATTGTTCTATTTACAGTGTCACAAAATGGCGGCAACGTCTTTTAGTTTGCCACAAATGTCACCCAACGCATTTTAATTGGCCACAGTACTTCTTAGAAGTTTGCTTGACCAACCTCGCTTGGAACTCATATGTGCATATTAATCTGTTGGACTGACCTACCTATAAGTTGTGCCTCTTTTTCATGTCACTACTGGACACAATTAAACTTTGTCTAATCCTAAAAATCATAGTGTAATATTTTTCACAGTCTAACGCTATAGAAGGCCTATTACTTAGCAAAAGGTTTAGTCAAGTACAACAAAAGATCCTAATAGAAAACCTGAATCTGATGAGAAAAGTTTAGTCTATTTCAATTTCGTCTCTGTTAAGTGAGCCTTGAAGTGAGCTCTTTGAATAGAACTACTTATCCACTTTCCCCTACCTTGGGCTGATAGTTCATTGATTCATTGGTCAAAAACCTTCAAATTCAATGAAAACTAACATTATCATTACTTCTTCAGCTGACACAATTCACAACAGCAAAAAAACTTGACATAATAATCAGTGGTGCACCCAGAAATATGTCTTATGGGGACCCGAAACCTTTGGGGGCCCGATACCTTTGGGGGCCCCAGAGGTCTCATAATGTCGTACTTTATACTATTTTTTCTGTTTATTCATGACATATATGGAAAATATCTAAAAAAATATGTGGTTTGGGGAGTCTGGACCGCTAGCCCCCCGCCCCCTTGGTGCGCCCATGTAATAATTCAAAATAAGTAAAAAAACTAGAAAAAAAAGTTTAAAAAACAAAATAAACAAAAACATAACCTACTTTTTTGAAGAAAACATGGTCCATTTTATTTCAGATTTTCTCGTTTTAGTTTAATATTTAAAAAAAAAACGCATTTTTACCATATACACAAAGGATCCGTTCTTAAAACTGAATCATTTTTGAGACTAAAGCTCTTGTCGTTTTTATAAAATTTATGTTTTTGTTAACATTACGGCTTATGGGAAATCGGTTTGTTTGTCCTTTGGAAGACATCTTGGATTGGATCATATGTTTTGTTAGACACCCCTATTAAAACCATTAAATTTCAAATATAGGGGACCATGTTTTGTTCAAAAAGTCAGGTTATGTTTTTATTTACTTTTGTTTTTTAAACTTTTTTTTCAGTTTTTTACTCAGTTTGAATCATTATTATTAGTTTTTCTGCTGTTATGAACTGTGGCAGCTGGAGAGATCTTGATAATGTTAGTTTTGATGGAATGCCAAGTATTTTGACCTTAAAAAAATCATCCTGATTTAAATGAACTAGATATCAGCTCGTAGAAGGGAAAAGAAAGTGGATAAGTGCTCTAAGAGCTGATTTAACAGAGCAAAATTGAAATATTCGAAGGTTTTTTGTCAGGTTTGATTTGGATAAATATGTAACTACCATTTTTGCAACATTTTCTACTGGGATCTTTTTTTGTACTCGAGTGGACCTTTTGCAGAAGTGTACCATAGAATTGTGTTAAACTATAAGAAATATTTCACTATGATTTTTGTTACTATTCTAGGCAAGGCAACATTCACAATTAGAATACAGCAATTATCGTGAGTTCATTCAGTTGAAAATTTTTTAAAATGATGGTTAAAAAAAGGGTCCAGAGAAGAAAGAAGAGGAAAACGATGAGGCTAAAGTGTGGGTAACAAGCTAAACCAAATTTGTAGACCATCCTACAGAGCTCTAATCAATTCATGGTGGTGTAGCATCCTGTATATAGCAGTGGAGTCCTGTATCGTCAAAGTTTCTTTTTCTTTAATAAATATTTATTTTACAGTCCTCAAAACAGTTTAGGATAAACTAGTGGGTTTGACAATCTCCCTAACTCAAACCTCTTTTTATCTTAAACTATTTTGGTGCAAATTTTCCTTTATTTCCTTGCATTTTGACATCTGAAACTGGATTTTTTTTATAAGTTGTACACCGTAAAATGTGTACAGCATCTGACCTGACCTATTACAAGTCCTGTTATGAAATTTCTACAGTACTGTTCTGAGCTTATTGCCAAAAAAATTTTATATGAAATCAAAAATAGATGACAAAACAGTCAACTTTGTTGACTTTGATGACCACAAGAAAAACAAAAAAGTTCTTTCAGATTTTTTTTTCAATTTCTCTCAAAAAACTTGAGTCTTGATGGGTCCTGTCATATTCTGTTATGCCCAAATTGTATAGTAGAGTACATATTTATTTGCATAAACTTTAGATACATAATTGAGCGAATACTGTTACAAAAAACCAGTAAATAAAAGTACGGTGTGTGAGGCCAATAACAAGGAAAATCTGTATTTTGATTTTGCAAGTTTTTTTTATATAATATTTACTTATATTTTTTTTTTAATAAACATATTTTGTAAAGTACTTATTAGAAGTTTGCTTAACCAACCTCGGTTGGAACCCATATGTGCATACTGACCTGTTGGACCGACCTACCTATAAGTTGTGCCTCTTTTTCATGTCACCACTGGAGGGTTAACACAAATAAACTTCGTCTAAACCTAAAAATCATAGTGAAATATTTTTCACAGTTTAACACTTTAGAATGCCTATTACTTAGCAAAAGGTTTAGTCAAGTACAACAAAAGTTATAGAAAACCTGAATCTGACGAGAAATGTTCATAGAAGAGTTTAGTCTTTTTCACTTTCTTCTCTGTTAAGTGAGCCTTGAAGTGAGCTCTTCGAACAAACTACTTATCCAATTTCCCCTTCATTGGGCTGATTCAATTCAATTCAATTCAATTTAATTAAATCAGAATGATTCATTGGTCAAAAAACTTCATATTCAATAAAAACTAACATTATCATAACCTCCTCGGCTGCCACAATTCACAACAGCAAAAAAACTTGGCATAATAATCAGTGGCGCACCCAGAAATATGTCTTGGGGGACCCGAAACCTTTGGGGGGGGGGGCCCAGAGGTCTCATGATGTCATACTTTTTGCTATTTTATTTGTTTATTCATGAAATATATAGAAAATATCTAAAAAAAAATCTGGTTTGGGGGTGTCCGGGCCCCGAGCCCCCCGCCCACTTAATGCGCCGATCTAAAAATTCAAAATAAGTAAAAAAAACTAGAAAAAAAGTTTAAAAAAATAAACAAAAACATAACCTACTTTTTTGAAGAAAACATGGTCCCTTTTATTTAAGATTTACTCGCTTTAGTTTAATATTTTTAAGAAAAACGAATTTTTCCCATATGCACAAAAAATCCGTTCTTAAAACTGAATCGTTTTTACGACTAAATCTCTTGTTGTTTTTGTAAAATTTACATTTTTGTTAACATTTGCGGCTTATGGGAAATCGGTTTGTGTGTCCTCCGGAAGACATCTTGGATTGGATCATATGTTTTATTAGACAGCCCTATTGTCGCTATTTTAGAATTTAGTGAAAAAAAAACACTACAGTTGACCTCAAATTGGTTTGTTTGTGTTGTGACGTCATCTGAAAATGATCTTTCTTGTTTTCAACTACTTATACGTAATTTTTATTAGGACAAAAAAAAGTGCAACTTTTAACCTAGCCAACGCCGAACTTTCCATATGGTTAAATAACATGGCAGATTTTCCTATATAGTTCAAGGATGCGTTTTAGGTTGTACTTATTTAATAAAAATAATAATGTTCAACCTGTAACTTAACCAAAATGGGCTCTGCCTTGAAGGAATTCATTTAGGTCAAAAATAAGTAACTCTAACTTACAGAGTCAACCAAAAATGTTCTTAACTTTCAAAAGTCTTTAAGGTCAAAATATACACTATTTTACAAGCTATGTTGTCTTAAAAATGTCTAGGGAAATCGAGAACCTCAAAGTAGAATACTAGGTCAGGTTTAGCACAAACCGTGTCGTTTCTTTGCCTTTATAGCTAAAACGAGTTTAAAGACTTATAAAGAAGGAAAAAATTAGAAAGTTTTGCCTAAAAGAATTCTTCAAAATTTCTTGTCTATAAATAACGATTTCTTGGGTTATTTGTTCCAGTTTATGACCTGTCTTACCAACCTTTACCTGCAAAGTAAAGACTGCAAAGTTTTAACAAGTGATTGGAAATTTTGACCCTTCAGCTTGCCAATATGCCCTAAAATGTTACTTGGGTCATTGGAGGAGAGTCATTAGTTTCAAGGGGGGTTCTTTTATTCGATGGATTTTGTTTAACTTGTACTATTTTTGGACAATTGTTAATAAATTTTATAGTATAATTCTCATTTCCTGCCTTTTTTAGTTCCTCAAGTTCCTCATTTAAAGTTTTAAGTAGTTGGTTTTGCAGGGGTGTACGGTCTCGCTTAAATTGCACATTCTTAAAATTAGAAGTATTGTCTAGCTTATGTTTATTTTTAAGAATATGATAGTACATGAAGAAGAAGAGCAAAGTCTTAAACAAGTAATTGAGAAAAGGAGCGCCAGAAATATAGACTCATGTCACATTTGTGGACCTACAAAAAGCACATGATACCGTTCCAGTAGAAAAACTATGGACAGTATTAGAGCAGACTAATATCAATCATACATAAATAAAATTGGAAATCGACTTTCAAAAGAATTCCTGGTAACAAAAGGCTTAAGACAGGGATGTTGTATCTCTCCAACTCTTTTTAAAGTATATAACGCAATAGCTCTAAAAAACTGGAAACGTAAAGTGCACGGCATGGGAATACAACTTAACGACAGCTTTACCATATACGCACTACAGTTTGAAGACGACCAAGTAATTGTAGCTAATGATAGAGAAGACATGGAGTATATCATGAGAAAGTTAATGGAAGAATACCAAAAGTTGGGATTAACAGTGAACGTGGACAAGACACAGTACTTATGTATTGGAAACGAATCCAGTGAGCTAGTACTAGAAAATGCACAAACAATATCTCCATGCAATGAGTATGTATACTTGGGTGTCACATTTAATAAGACAAGAACAGACTGTAAATAACTGAAAAAAAGAATAGTAAAAGCAAAAAAGGTTATTGGATGTCTTAACAGTATTTTATGGAGCAGAGAGATAAAAAAGAGAGATAAAATCTAAAATTTAACATATATGAAACAATGGTGAAAAGCACGCTGTTGTATGGAATAGAGACTTCGCGTAACAGAAAAATATAAAACAAAAATGGAAAGTGTCGAAATGGATGCAATAAGAACATCAATGAGAATGTCTAGAACAGATCACATAAGAAATGAGATCATAAAAGAAGGAATGGGCCTCGAGGGAAGCATAACGGGTGACATCACTAAAAGACAACTGATATGTTATGGCCATGTACAACGGATGAACGACGAAAGATTACCAAGGCAGGTGCTAGATTGGCAACCAATAGGGCGCAGAAAAAGAGGGCGTACTAAACTAGATGGCAACAGTCAATCCATAGATCAATGAGTCAAAAAAATCTGACAGAACATGATTGTCAGGATCGAAGGAGGTGGAGAATAGGCGTCGGACAACGTAGAAAAACGTTCTAAACCGACTAAATAAAAAAAAGCAGGCCATTCAAAAATTGCTTTAAGGAGCCTGGGCTCATTGGGTCTGGCTAAACCATAGCGAAAGAGTTTTAATGGTTGCGGTGGATTTGTTGGAATGATTTCCGCAATTACTTTTTTAATATTGATCATATCATTGCCCTCAGGAAGACCGTAAATAACTAGGTTTTTTCGCTGTTCTGATAAGTCCATCAGGATTTTGTCAACTTCAAGTGGCTGAGTTGCTTTGGTTTCTATTGCATAGATTTTCGCTTTCAACTTTAAGTTCTTCAATAGCGACTTTTTGGGTGCCAAGTTCGCTGGTTAGTAGTTGGATATTAGAGTTACAAGTTGCCAATGATTGTGTGATATTTTGCAGTTGTAGCATAACATAACTCATGCTAGCTTTAAAGTGTCTAGTATTAAGCGGGGTATCAGCCGGTGGTGACGTTTTGCCAGATGAGTCAACCGCCGCGTGCAGTTTTGTGTTCAAGCATCGAAAGCAAACTTTGCTGGGTATTCCTGCTGCGTTTGTCTCATGGCGACAGCAAGAGGGGTGCGATGGGAGTAAACAAAACGAGCATGTCAGCTGCAGATGAGTGGGATCGGTTATTTCGAATGTGCACGATAAACAACGAGTTGCCATGTTTGTGTCCCTTTTGATGGTTTATAATAGAACTTTTATTGCTATTTTTTAACTTGTGTAATGAAGTTAGTATAATACCTTGTGGGTGAAACTATAGTCCATACCGAAGAACATAAAATAAACTTGATTAGGTGGAAGAAGTGGGTGGAAGAACAGTTCTTTCGTTTGGAAACAAACGGAAGAACTGAACCTCGCCCAATTTGGTCATGTCTTTTTTTTGGTGATCAATAAAAGACCTTTATTATTATTATTATTATTCTAGGTCACTAATATGTTTCTTTTCACAAACATTTTAAATTTTGATAACAAGATAAATACTCTGCCAATATATGGGCCCCTAAGCTCACACTAGGTACTATAGTTATATTGTACGTGTGAGCTAATATAACTAAAAACTGAAATATATTTTATTCAACTCCAGACTAAATTACCTTTTGTTTGATACCACACAAGCCAGGTTTTGACTTAAACTCAAATTTTTGAAATCTACCCCCACCCTTACAAAAAAAACAAAAACTAAAATGTATTTTGTTAAACTCCGGACTCAATTACCTTTCGTTTGATATCACACACGCCATATTTTCTTTTAAACTCTAATTTTTAAAATATACCCCCACCCTTTTTTTTTTAAATAAATTAAAATGTATTTTGTTTAACTGCAGACTCAATTACTTTTCGTTTAATATCACACACGCCATATTTTCACATAAACTCTAATTTTTGAAATCTACCCCCACCCTTTTATTTTGTTTGTGTTCGTTGGATTTTGTTCATTTTTAAATGGGACCATCTCGACCCAAGACCCAGCCTAGGTACCAAATTTCATTAAAATCGGCCAAGCGGTTGTTGAGTTATGCGCGTTGGTCGTTACAGACAGACATACAGACACACAGACAGACAGACAGACAGACAGACAGACAGACAGACAGACAGACAGACAGACATACATACAGACAGACAGACAGACAGACAGACAGACAGACAGACAGACAGACAGACAGACAGACAGACAGACAGACGGCGCAACAAAAAAGTTTCAAAATCATCTGAAAGATGCAAAGATATATAAAAAATTTTGAAATCGGAGCAACTTTTTTTTTCTCGAAAAAATTAGGATCACGATAGCTCACACTACTATAGTATAGTATATGTGTGAGCTAATAATAAACGTGTTGGCTGGCAAACTGCCTGCGCAGAACTCAAAATGTTACATGTAAAGCTAACAGATAGAAAAAGGAATAAATGGATAAGAAATCAAACAAAAGTAAGGAATGTCAAAGGAGAAGTAGCAAAATTAAAATTTGTCGGTCATAATATCAGACAAAAAATGATCGATGGAAGAAGTGTATTGTAAACTGGAGACCTGAGAGTAGGGGAAGACCACAAATGAACTGGGTGGACGATTTAAAGAGACATGCAGGAGTTAGATGGATGAACATAGCGATAGACAAAGAAGTATGGAAGATAATGGGGCCTTGTCCAAAGGTGGATCGAAGAAGGCTAGATAGATATAAAGATAGATTCGGTTTAATATTTTACAATAATACTAAGTTATTTTTATACATGAAAAATAAGTAAGTTAAAGTAAGTGAACTACTTAACCAATCTCAGGATGCCCAGGCTGAAGCCCCGCCCTCTGAACCTTGCATCGATAAGAATTTTTACACATCCACCCAGTGCACCCGTCTTTTAATAATTTAATACAAAATGAGTAATGAACCCGCTGTGTTGCCAAATAGTTAAAAGTGCCTCAGAGCTAGGGAAATTTTTGCGACATTATTTATGAACTCATGTGTATCGCATCTTTGGTTTCAGTGTGACTATTCAGAACACAGTGTAGATCTACACTGTGATTAAAAGTATACCAGCCGAGTTAAAAATAGAGGAATTTGACTTTAGAAGGCTTATAAACCGCAGAATCAATAATCAAATACTCTGCCAATATATGGGCCCCTAAGCTCACACTAGGTATTAAACTGAAATAAATTTTATTCAACTCCAGACTAAATTACCTTTTGTTTGATACCACACAAGTCATGTTTTGACTTAAACTCAAATTTTTGAAATCTACCCCCACCCTTAAAAAAAACAAAAACTATAATGTATTTTGTTAAACTCCGGACTCAATTACCTTTCGTTTGATATCACACACGCCATATTTTCACTTAAACTCTAATTTTTGAAATATACCCCCACCCTTTTTTTTTAAATAAATTAAAATGTGTTTAGTTTAACTCCAGACTCAATTACCTTTCGTTTGATATCACACACGCCATATTTTCACTTAAACTCTAATTTTTGAAATATACCCCCACACTTGTTTTTAAATAAATTAAAATGTATTTTGTTTAACTCCAGACTCAATTACCTTTCGTTTGATATCACACACGCCATATTTTCACATAAACTCTAATTTTTGAAATCTACCCCCACCCTTTTATTTGGTTTGTGTTCGGTGGATTTTGTTAAACTCCGGACTCAATTACCTTTCGTTTGATATCACACACGCCATATTTTCCCTTAAACTCTAATTTTTTAAATATACCCCCACCCTTTTTTTTAAATAAATTAAAATGTATTTTGTTTAACTCCAGACTCAATTACCTTTCGTGTGATATCACACACGCCTTATTTTCACTTAAACTCTAATTTTTGAAATATACCCCCACTTTTTTTTTAAATAAATTAAAATGTATTTTGTTTAACTCCAGACTCAATTACCTTTCGTTTGATATCACACACGCCATATTTTCACATAAACTCTAATTTTTGAAATCTACCCCCACCCTTTTATTTGGTTTGTGTTCGGTGGATTTTGTTCATTTTTAAATGGGACCATCTCGACCCAAGACCCAGCCTAGGTACCAAATTTCATTAAAATCGGCCAAGCGGTTTTTGAATTATGCGCGTTGGTCGTTACAGACATACATACAGACATACAGACAGACAGACAGACAGAAAGACATACAGACAGACAGACAGACAGACGGCGCAACAAAAAAGTTTCAAAATCATCTGAAACGCAAAGATATATAAAAAATTTTGAAATCGAAGCAACTTTTTTTTTCTCGAAAAAATTAGGATCACCATAATAGTATAGTATATGTGTGAGCTAAAAGAATGCAATCTCTTGGTTTTCAAGAAAGGTACCAGTACTGTTTGGTAAAGTAAATCACTTTCAGTGCTTGAAACGGTTTTAATAGTTTTTGTACGACAACATTTTCAAACCGTCGTTATACAAAAGCGCTTTAGTAGGCCGGTATAAACAAAGTAATTGTTTTAAGACAAACAAGGAGATAAACTGTCAGTCTATCAAGTAGAGAGACCGGTCAATGGCGTTAGCCTAAAAATATTTCAGTGCCGGACACCAGCACCAAATTTGGCACACGCTTTCTAGAGATAATAAGGCTTCAAAAATTGCCGGGAGACAATCTCTCGCATCTCCGGATCATCATTTGATCACGTCACCAAAATGGTGGACCAAATTTTTAGCATGAAATTGGATTATCACTTGTAACTTTGTTAATATTTAACCGATTTTAAGTTTTAATAGCTCATTTTAAAGCTTGAGTAATTTGCTAAAAAAGCCCATATTCAGTTTTTTTGTAGGAGGGGTAGTTTTCACGCATCCCTTAAAATTGGAATAAATAAATTAAAAATGACGGTTTTATTCTAAACAAATTAAAACGTTAAAACAACAAAACAAAATACTCTGCCAATATATGGGCCCTTAAGCTCACACTAGGTACTATAGTTATAGTGTACGTGTGAGCTAATATAAGTAAAAACTGAAATATATTTTATTCAACTCCAGACTAAATTAATTACCTTTTGTTTGATACCACACAAGCCATGTATTGACTTAAACTCAAATTTTTGAAATCTACCCTTAAAAAAAAACAAAAAACTAAAATGTATTTTGTTAAACTCCGGACTCAATTACCTTTCGTTTGATATCACACACGCCATATTTTCACTTAAACTCTAATTTTTAAAATATACCCCCAACCTTTTTTTTAACTGCAGACTCAATTACCTTTCGTTTGATATCACACACGCCATATTTTCACATAAACTCTAATTTTTGAAATCTACCCCCACCCTTTTATTTGGTTTGTGTTCGGTGGATTTTGTTCATTTTTAAATGGGACCATCTCGACCCAAGACCCAGCCTAGGTACCATTAAAAGCGGTTCTTGAGTTATGCGCGTTGGTCGTTACAGACAGACAGACGGCACAACAAAAAAGTTTCAAAATCATCTGAAACGCAAAGATATATAAAAATTTTTGAAATCGGAGCAACTTTTTTTTTCTTGAAAAATTTAGGATCACTATAGCTCACACTACTATAGTATAGTATATGTGTGAGCTAATATTCTTTAAATATTTATTTTTTCTACCCTCCCCTTACTTAAGTCTTTTATTTTTTGTTCCTGTCCACCCCTCAAACCTATATACACCCAAAAATTTATCAAAATGTATAATGTATACCAATTTAAAGTATTTTTCTAAAAATGAATTCGGAAGATACATTTCTTAAGCTAAAAATACCTTTTGCGAAAATATATTTCTTAAACAATAAAAATAAATCTAGGATAAATATTAAAATAATACCTTAACACTAATTTTATTGCTAAAAAATAGTAAGTATATGTACAATATTCCCAAACAAAAGAAAACTTCGCGGGTACATGACATTTACAAAGCATTGTCCAGCCCTCGTCAGTGGCTCTTTCGATGAAATTTGGCAAATTGCGCACAGGTTTCAGTCAATTTCTATCTGGAAATTAAGGCTTCTTTCGCAAATTTTATGTGGCCTTTTGCTAGCCATTATCTTCTTTCAATCACTTTAACAAACAATAAATATGTTAAATAAGGAATATTTTTCGGCAATGCTTTAATTCTTAATCAAATAGATATTAAAACATTCCAATTTAAGCAAATATTTCTTGTTTAACATACACTCACAGCTGAAAAAAAACAAGCAATTGCAGACAGTGGAAACATAGATTTTTAGTGACCATAACAGAACAATAAATTTCCCCTAACCAAAAATAGAGTTCTAATACCGTCTGTAAAAGCACATATTAATATATATTATGATGAGGTTGATGTTTCGGTCAAGTCAGGAAAGTCAGGTCAGTTTAATGTCTTCCGAAAATTTTGTATAGATCTTGAGTTTCAGGCAATTTCGAAGATTTTTTGTTCCGTAGTTTGTTAGTAGTAGTAGTTGTAGTTATAGTAGAGTGCACTTCATTGCTAAAATGTAAGACACAATTTAAATCATTTCTTACACCCTAAGAATGCAAAATCGATTGGTCGTCCAAAAATCGTCGTGTGCAGGGGGTGGTGGGGGTAGTTTTTTCAAAAATGTAGAAAAAAATTTTTTTTGTATTTTTTGAATCTATAAAGTGTGCTCATGACTCCACCAAAAGTAATATTACTATCAGAAACATTTATTTTTCAATGTTGAAAATATCGTTCCCAATGCTTTTATATGGAGTTCCCTATTAAACAAGTGCTCGCCTTGAAAATGCGTATTTATAATAATGTATAACTTGTTATAACTCGAGAACCCTTTGCTTAATCAAAAAAACACCTTCTGTAAACCTTGTGTATCAAAGATCAGGGATCACAATGATTTTTGAAAAATGTCAATCGGACGCATAGTTTTTTTTAAAGTAGCAAAGAGTGAAACCATGACGCGACGAACGCGGCAGACACTGACATGCGACGAAGGGTCAGATATTTTACAAATGCACAGCGGGCCAGGCGAAATGCGACTCTATGTCTTGAGACAAGTCGAGAGTCGTTTAACTCTCGCGGTTACAGATGTTTAAGTTTCTTACTTGGTTTTTTGCTTGTGAATTGCGTTATGTATAAATGTTGTGCTTGTGTGATTTGGCCGTGAAGGGCCAAATATAAAAGGCTAGGCATGAAAAAGAGGGAAATTTAGTTCTATATAAGAATGTGACTCTCGGCCCTACGGGCCTCCGGGAGTCTATATTCACTATATTAGTATGTAATTCTTGGCCATACGGTCCTCCAGTCGTCCATATTCACTATATTAGTATGTGACTCTCGGCCCTACGGGCCTCCGCGAATCCATATTTAAAAGGGAAACTACCCGCGTCCAGTTTAATTCTATATTATAATGTGCCTCTCGGCCCTACGGGCCTCCAATTTATGTCTATATTAGTATGTGACTCTCGGCCCTACGGGCCTCCGGAAATCCATATTTGAAATTGAAACTACGCGCCTCCCGTTAAATTTGATATTGGAATGTGACTCTCGGGGGCTTCCAATTTATTTTTATATTAGTATGTGACTCTCGGCCCTACAAGACTCCAATTTATTTCTATATTAGTATTTGACTCTCGGCCCTACAGGCCTACGGGAGTCCATATTCACTATATTAGTATGTGACTCGGCCCTACGGGCCTCCGGGAATCCATGTTTGAAAGGGAAACTACGTGCCTCCCGTTAAATTTTATATTGGAATCGAGACTTTTGATTTGAGCCCCCCACTCCCTGCTATGCTATATAAATTTGACATGGTGTAATTAGTTTACACCTGGAAGACAATTTTAACGGTAATAAACTATGTTTTTTTTTGCAAGCCTACACAATAGCGCATCTGTCGCCGTGGAGCTAATTAAAATAAATTGTCGGCGTCTTAAAATATGACTCTTAAAAGAAGCACCACTTTTTGGCAAATTTTGATGGATTTTTGACAAAAACTTAAAAAGTACCAAACTAATCTAAAAATTTTTCTCTGATGTTTATAGATCTTGGTAGGCCCTATCGTTAAAATTATTATAAATTTTTCATTTTGACGTCTCTGTTTAGAAATTTTGGCAAATAATTAAAATATAAAAAAATTCTGTTTTTGAAAAACACAGGGACCTATTGCGCGTCAATACACTAAGTGGGTGACATCTAAAGCAACATAAATTTATTTTGTTATCGTAGAAATAGGTTCAATCAAGGGCTGTCAAGTCCACCGGAAGTGATGCAGCAAAATAGTTTCTGAGATATAAATTGTCAAAATATAACCAATTTAAGGTTTTTAATTAAATTGGAGGCCCGTAGGGCCGAGAGTTACATTCTAATATAGAACTAAATTTCCCTTTTCTTCACGCCTAGCCTTTGATATTTGGCAAGTAAGTAACTTAAACATCTGTAACCGCGAGAGTTAAACGAAAAACGAACTTATGTGTGTCTCGACTTGTCTTAAGACATAGAGTCGCGTTTCGCCTGGCCCGCCGTGTATTTGTAAAATATCTGACCCTTCGTCGCATGTCAGTGTCTGCCGCATTAGTGGCGTCATGGCTTCACTCTTTGCTACTTTAAAAAAACACTATGCGTCCGATTGACTTTTTTCAAAAATTATTGTGATCCCTGATCTTTAGTACACAAAGTTTACAAAAGGTGTTTTTTTGATTAAGCAAAGGGTTCTCGAGTTATAACAAGTTATACATTATTATAAATACGCGTTTTCAGGGCGAGCACATGTTTAATAGGGAACTCCATATAAAAGCATTGAGAACGATATTTTCAACATTGAAAAATAAATGTTTCTGATAGTAATATTACTATATGCTTTTGGTGGAGTCATGAGTGTTAGCTCCCGCTAAATTTCGCGGTTGTTTTTAATTTGAAAACCACACAATTGGATGACGGACAGAGTACATTTTTCGCGCATTGGACATGCGCACCAAGAACCAGGGAGATCCTTTCCTACCGCCTCAAGAAAATGGCGTGTTAATTTACTTTCTCCAACTATTACAAATTTCTACACTTAAAAGTGCTCGATTTTGGTGTACTGAAGCATAGAACTAGAAACTTCAGCCCTTCAGCTACGTGGTGCCATCATTAGATCCAGAAAGGGGCCCCTGGTACGTGGAGAAATTGGCTGCAAACTGGTGAGTGCCTTGTTTCTGATTTCCGTTGTGTGGTAACAGCAATTAACTATGGACCTTTTGAATATTTCGTGATTTCGTATCAATATATTTATGTTTGATCGCGCTTCATTTAATTAAAATATATACAGTCCACTGCAGTTATCGTTTTTCTAACAGCGGGCAAACATAAGTGTTCCTTCGACCCGAATCATTTAAATTTACTCCATACGACGGTATTAATAAGTCGGCCATTTCACATTTTCACACGGCCTTGAATTTGCCAATCGTTCGACCTTCGGTTTCGGCGCAGTTCACCTGTTTTCGGTCCGCTGCTATGGTAACGCAGGGTCTACCGCGTGGTCATTTCAGTAAACAAAAATCGAGAATGATTAGATGTGTTCCATATCATTTCGATATTTAAAACAATTTTCATCAATTGCGATAAATTAGTGCATATTTTCGACAATTCGTCATTTTTCTATTTCAGAGGCATTAATTTAGCGTTTATTGTATATTTACCGACATTTCTGTGATTAGATGTGTTCCATATCATTTCGATATTTAAAACAATTTTCATCAATTGCGATAAATTAGTGCATATTTTCGACAATTCGTCATTTTTATAATTCAGAAGCATTAATTTAGCGTTAATTGTATATTTACCGACAATTTCGTCATTTCAAAGGTAAAATCATGTCTATCAAAAAAGCCGTTCAAAAACGCAAGGGTTTTTATCTGCGATCACCGAGTGTTATGTGTTTTCACAAACCGCGGCAACGGACGCAAAAGCGAGAAACGAGTTTCAAGTGAGGTATTCCGATTTGGATGAAACCTTCGATAAATGCATGTTGGCACATAATGATGTCATTATGATGATAGACGACTCGGACGACGAGGAGTTTAAAACGCAGAGGCCCCATCCTTTTCGGGATCATATGTTCCACAAAACGAAACTCCAAAACTCAAAGAGTTAGGTATTCCCATATTTCGAGGTGATAAAAAATTATGGCCAAGCTTTTTCGATCTTTTTAATAACATTATAGATCAAAATCAAAGTCTAAGTAACGTCCGAAAACTTCAATATTTATTTTCATATCTCGAGGATGAGCCTTTAAAATTGATATCAGGGATTAGCTTATCTGATCAAAATTATAAAATTGCTTACGACAAATTAGTCAATAGATATCAAAACAAGCGAGACCTCGCAAATGAGGCTTTGAGCACAATTATGAACTCTACATTAAAAAACGAGTCAGCTAAAGAATTGCGTAATTTAATTGACACCTTTTCAGAATCCCTAGAAATTTTAAAATCACTTAGCTTTGACGTTGACAGTTGGGACTTTATTATTTTTTTCATTTTGTTAGAAAAATTGCAACAGTTGTGGATATCGAAAATAGGCTGGGACGAAGAACCAGATTCTTCTATCATCGACTCTTGGAACAAACTTCGTTCTGAATTCCCGCTTCTTTCCAATTTTCAATTACCCCGACAAATCAAACTGTCAAAAACCAATACCTGTCAAATCATCGGCTTCTGTGACGCTTCAATTCGAGGTTACGCAGGCGTCGTATATTTTTGTGTAGAAGAGGAATGCAATATATCTGTTTCTCTCATATCTGCAAAATCTAGGGTCGCGCCTATAAAGTCACAAACTTTGGCTAGGCTAGAACTCCTAGGCGCATTTCTTTTAAGCGAATTAATTGACTTCGTCTTATCTAACTATGAAGGAAAAATAACTTTTACAAATATCGTTACTTTCTGCGATTCGCAAGCCTTATACATACAGCTCATGTCACATGACATGTGGTGGAACGCACCGTCGTTTTTGTGGTCTCCCGAAAACGAATGGCCCAATTTTCATAAATCAAAAATGCCGATTGATTTCGGAGATATTAATCTGGAGGAAAAGCCAAAGGTCTGTTGCAATGCGATAATTGACGTTAACTTCTTAGATCAGCTTCTTATCAAATCATCTATATCAAAAATTCAACGTATCATTTGTTATGTCCTTCGAATAGTTAACCTTTTTCAAAACCATTCCTATCAAAAACCCACTAAGCCACCGGACCAAAAAATTATTTTTGAAAATATTGTTTTTCCTACCACCGGTGAGATGCAAAGTGCGTTATACCTTCTTATCAAACGCGTTCAAGGTTCTTGCTTTTCTGAGCTTTTTTCCGCGTTATCTAAGGATAAACTAATACCGAAACCTTTTCGAAAACTTTCACCTTTTCTTGATGAAAATAATATCATTAGAGTCGGTGGCAGATTACAAAAATCTGACCTTTTGTCTTATTCTGCAAAACGCCCCGTCTTACTTTCGAGTAACCATCGTTTAACTACTCTTTTTATCGATTCCACTCATCGACAATACCTTCATCCTGGGTTTAAAACATTACATAATCTGCTTTTACAGCAATTATGGATATTATCTGCCAGACGGGCAATTCAAAGAACCATATCCAAGTGCTTGCAATGTTTTAGAAGACCGCCCATAATGAGTTCTCTTCCCGCTCATCGAATCAATCAACCTAAACCTTTTTCGAGTGTAGCTATCGACTTTTGTGGACCTTTCTTTGTGATTCCTCATCGTTACCGTGGTTGTAAAGCTTTCAAATCGTATGTCTGTGTGTTTGTCGGTACGGCCACACATTGCGTGCATTTGGAATTAACCATGGAACTGTCCACCGAAGGGTTTGTGGGTGCATTCCATCGATTCATTTCCAGACGTGGAAGCGTGACGCAATGCTGGTCAAATCAGGGCAGTAATTTTATAGGGTTTCGTAACCAATTACTTGATTACGCAAGAAGTGCGTTCACCAGACTTTCTATTCGTTGGCATCTGGGACCTCCTTTCAGTCCACATTTCAATGGCCTGGCAGAAGCTGGCGTCAAAAGTTTTAAAACTCACATTGTTCGAGTTGTCGGCGACCAGAAGTTGTCCATCATGGAAATGTCCACCCTTACATGTCGCATAGAAGCTGTACTTAATAGTCGCCCTTTATCTCCTGCCTCTTCAGACCCACACGATCTTCAACCTCTTACCCCTGGGCATTTTTTGACCCTTGAACCCCTTAATTCAGAAATTCCGGAGTCAGATTTGTCCGAGGTTCCCCTAAATCGGCTTTCGAGATGGCAACTAATCCAAAAACTTCATAATGATTTTTGGGAAGGGTATTCTGTAGAGTATTTGCATACGCTACAACAGCGACACAAGTGGGCTGATTCGTCTCCAAATATCAAATTAAATGATTTGGTTATCATAACGAGTGATCACATCCAATCACCTTTGAAATGGCCAGTCGGTCGGGTTATCGAATTGCATCCCGGCGGAGACGGTCAAGTGCGTGTAGCGACGGTACGAACGGCTACCGGTGTTTACAAGCGGCCAGTTGTAATAATAATATTTTGACTCTTCCTTGTTTATATATTCTTGAAACAATTTGTCTGATAAATAAACATCTAAATTACTTTGAAATAAACCAAAATACTTATTCAACGAGACAAGTTAATAATCTTTCATTACCTATACCACATTCATTTTTATTTAAAAAATCCATAATTCATAACGGTATAAAATTGTATAATAATTTGCCAAACAATATAAAACTTAATAATAACTATAACATATTCAGAAATAAGTGCAAGGATTATCTTATCACTAAAGCTTTTTATTCAATTAACGAATTTCTTGATCAGAGTTACAATTAAGTAATAATTTTAAACTTAAAATTCTCAATTATTATAAAAAAAAACAAGTAAATTAAAAAAAAAAAATATATATATATATATATATATATATATATATATATATATGTATATATATGTATATATATATATATATATATATATATATATATATATATATATATATATATATATATATATATATATATATAAATAATCAAACATCATTAAACCACTTATTGGATGGATTTATATATTTTATATTTTTTAAATGATTTTTTCTATTATTATTATTAGTTATGTATTTGCTTTGTCTACAAAGTTTTATACTTTATAAAAGACAATAAAGCTTGATTTGATTTGATTTTGATTTTGATTTGTGCCTCTTGCCGGATTAAAACTAATTTTCATTTTTCTACCTATTACCGGGTATTACAATAGGTTTTTCTTTATTTTTATTTTTTTTTGGATATTTGTTTGTTTGTTTTGCCCTTTTCGGGTTTCGTTATCTCTAAATAAACTTACGATACTGTTTTCATTCATTTATATTTATCGGTCGATCATTTTTCTTATATCTATATCTGTCCGGTTGAGATTCTATAATTGTGTGTTTTGGAGGGCAGTTATGTTAGCTCCCGCTAAATTTCGCGGTTGTTTTTAATTTTAAAACTACACAATTGGATGACGGACAGAGTACATTTTCGCGCATTTCGACATGCGCACCAACAATCAGTGAGATCCTTTTCTACCGCCTCGAGAAAATGGCGTGTTAATTTACTTTCTGCAACTATTACAAATTTCTACACTTGAAAGTGCTCGATTTTGGTGTACTGAAGCATAGAGCTAGAAACTTCAGCCCTTCAGCTACGTGGTGCCATCATTAGATCCAGAAAGGGGCCCCTGGTACGTGGAGAAATTGGCTGCAAACTGGTGAGTGCTTTGTTTCTGATTTCCGTTGTGTGGTAACAGCAATTAACTATGGACCTTTTATTTTATTTTATTTTTTATTTTTATTTACCATATCATTACGGGCGAACCCAATTACAATGACAGGAATAAATGAGAGTTACATAAATATACAATAAAAGTAGCATACAAGTAAAGGTAGTCTTAAGCATTAATTAGATGTACAAGAATAGGTTGGACTTTTAGGCATTATTTTGCAAGTGCGTATTTCTGAGCTGTTTTAAATTGGTATTAAATATATCGATAGCTGGAGTATTGTTACAAATGTCACACATTGTATAAAGCGGTGAATACTTTAAAACATTTAGTCTAGGCGTCGGCAGATAGAAAGTGGATAGTTGTCTCGATCCCTGGCGCGGGATTATGAAGTTTAGTTGGGCTAATAAGTCTGCACAGTCTATTTGATTGTTTAAAATTTTATGTAAGGTTGCTTGAGATGCGTACTGTCTTCTGCTGTTTAGAGATGGAATATCGAATCTGGCGAGAAATTGGTTTTGAGGGATTCCTTGAGCGGGATAGGTTCCATCTACTTTAAAGGATAAAAATTTTAAGAAACGCCTTTGAATTCTCTCAAGGTCTTCTATTTGGTTAATTTGATGTGGATTCCAGACAATAGACGCATATTCGAGCTTTGATTTAATATAAGCAAAGTAAAGACTCTTGAGCGCTGAGATGTTAGTTAATTCTTTTGAGATGCGAACAATGAAACCGTACATTCTCGATGCAGCTGACGTAATATCTTCAATATGAGAAGAGAATGATAGTTTCTTGTCAAAAATTACTCCTAGGTCGCGTATGGTTTCCGGCCTCTCCAGGACTTGGCCATTTATAGCATAGTCATACGTTAGATATGTAGCTTTATTTGTGTACGTCATTACTTTGCATTTAGCAATGTTAAGAGGTAGGCCGTTTTGAACGCACCAATTCTGGATTGCATTTAGATCATTTTGAAGAGCTATACAGTCAGAGACGTCACCTATTACTCTGAATGTTTTAAAATCGTCAGCATATGAAAGGCTGGATGAACCGAGGCCCCTTCCCAAACCATCTATGAAGATGTCGAAAAAAAGAGGTCCCAGCACAGAGCCCTGTGGTACGCCGGAGCTGACAAGGTATTCGGCAGACCTAACACCATTTACATACACGTGTTGGCGTCTGTTGCTTAAGCAAGATTTTATTAGGTTTAATAATGGTATGTTAAAACCGACCGAAAGGTTGTTAAGAGCACGCCGGTGTCAAGTTTGTCGAACGCCTTAGAAAAATCTGTATATATGACGTCGAGTTGTTGACCCGCGTGAATAGTTTGAGAAATGGTTTGTGTTATAGACAGAAGATTGGTAGCAGTAGAACGTCCTTTAATGAAGCCGTGTTGATTAGGTGATAAAATATTATTCACAGAGGGGTAGATAGACTTATGCAAGAGAAATTCAAAGGCTTTCAAAAAGTTGTTAATTATAGTTATAGGTCTGTAATTTTTAATATAAGATTTATTGTCAGATTTAAAAATGGGACACACCTTGCTGACCTTCCACGAGGAGGGTATTCTCGACTCACTGAGGCATTTGTTATATAATTTACACAAGGGAACCGCGAGAATGGAGGCGCAATCTCGTATAATAAAGCTTGGTATGGAGTCTGGACCCGCTGTTAATTTAGGTTTAAGCTTTCCAAGAGCATTTTTAACTTCCGTATTTGAGAAGTCTGTTATGGAAATACAGGGGGAATTATTATTCGCCGTGTGATTCTGAGGAGATTGTACGGGGTTGTCGTTAAAAACCCTCTTAAAATAGTCTGAAAAACCCTGCGAAATGAATTGCATAGAGTCATATTCAGTGTTATCGTGGTATATTACGCTAGGAATTGATGACGTTGTTTTTTGGCTGTTTATAAAAGACCAGAATTTTAAGGGGTTCGCTCTTTATGTTATTTTCAGCGGTATGTATGAATTCCAAGTGTAGTTTTTTTATTTCTAGTTTTAAATATGCTCTTAATTGACTAAATTCTCGGTAGGTGTCAGGATTTGGATTTTTTTTATTTACTTTTCGCAGCCTTTCTTTTTTATATATATTTTTAATGATATCGGGCGTAAACCAAGGAGGAAACTGCCGCTTTTTGGCATTTTTTGAATATTTTGGAACCAGTTTTTCAAAAATACCGTAAATGTATAGTTGCTGACTCATTTGGTCTAAATCCTCAAAGTCATTCAAAAAACCCCAGTCTGTGTTTGAGAGTTGCAGATATAAAGCTGGAAAATTAGCCTTTCGAAAGTTGTATACTGTTTGTGAATTAATATTAGACAGATTAGTTTCTTCAGCCAGTCCGGTAACGTTCACGAACCAGTACGTCAGTTGCTCTTGTGCATATTAGGTTAACATCTTTCTGTAAAACTAAGTCAAGGATTCGATTTATCGAGTTTCGCTGAAAGTTCATCTGCGTCAGTTGAAATATGCTCATAAAGTCATTTAATTTAATTACCAGAGTGTCAGTAAATTGGTGTTTATTTTGGAAGTCTAGAAAGTTCGCATATTGCGGGACATTAAAGTCACCGAGGATTATAACTTTGTTGTTAGGAATAATATCAAGTGCAATAAAAAAGTCGAGAATACTCTCTATATCCGTGGGGCGTACCGGAGGTTGTATGTATATTGTGAAAATATATATGAATGATTTCTGAAAATGGATTTTTACTCCAACAATGTCCGCAAACCTGGGAATCAGTGTAATTATTGATGTAGGAAAAATAACTTGAGAAGATTGCAAGATGTTATTAACCGCTAAAAGAACACCCCCACCCCTTGTCAGGCCTGTTGTCTTTCTATCTCTATCAAGGCGGTAAACGTTAAAATTAGTGTTCATAAACTCTCTATCAGAAATGTCAGGAACCAGCCAAGTTTCAGTGAATGAAATCACATCATAGTCGCATGTATACGTTGAAAGTAAGAGGTTGCCAGTTTTACTTCTAAGTCCCTGACAGTTCTGGTAATAAAGTGAAAAATCAACGGAATCTGATTTAGGTGGGAGATTTGTTTGCTATTGTTGCATGATGTTTTTTTGCAGTCTAGCTATTGCGTTTTTATATGCAGTGCATTTATTAGTATCCCATACGGCATGATCAATTTTGATGCTGTCATCGTCCTTTTTAAGTTTTATGCAGTTGGTGCACTGTAGGTTATCAGATTTGCAGTCTTTAACGTCATGAATTTTGCCACATCTTGGACAAGAGACAGTTTTTTCGCAGTTTTTAGATGAGTGGTAAAATTTGTTACAGTTAAAACAACGCGGAATAGTAAGACCGTCATAGACTGTTCAGCTATCATACCCTACAAAGACATTACCGAATTTAAGTAGCTTTTCGTAGGTGGACCTATCGATTTGCAAAAGAGCTTGAAAGAGATTATTCTTGTTACGTGTCTTGTTAATGCTAATTACTTTTAGCTGTGAGTTTGTATGAAAAATATCAGAATTTACTTTAATTAAAATTGTGGATAATTGTTCATCTGAGAGGCATTCTGTAAAACCGACGATTCTGACTCTGGGATTAATTCCATGTATTTCGCGGACTTCATATTCTTCGGATAAATTTTCCTCTGCTAGGGTTTTAAATCTGTTCTTATCCTCCGAATTTTTGCAGGCAATAAGGACTCCACCTTTGCTTGTGTGCTTGATTTTTGTAAAGGCAAAATTTTATTCCACAGGGTTGATGTTTTCTAGAAGCGCTTTTTTAGTTTGATCGTTTGTTTGAGATTCATTTTTAGGCTTGATCAGGACGGCAGGCTGAGTGTTATTTTTAAGAATTTCTGAGTACATTTTTTGCTTGGATTGCGCAGGTGGTTGCAATTCATTTGAAAGTAATGCAAGTTTATCAGTGGCAATATTCATAATGTCGAATTTTAGGCTTTCGAAGGTAGTGTTGAGAGCTTGTAACGCTTCTTGAACTTTGCTTTCTATTAGGTTTTTATTTCCTGGTGATTCAATGTAATACAATCGGCAACACAGCGATCACATCGCCAGGAAAGACCGGGGATCTCCGCCAACAAAGTAACTAGGTTCTCGGATTCATGAACACAGGCGGAATGATAAGGTTTTTTGCATTGGCTACAAAAAACCTTTTTATTTCTCGAGCTTATCGTATCTTGGCATTCTTCGCAGGTAGGCATTTTTTTGTTATAAGGAATAATTTTAATCAAATTATTACCTTTGGCAGCTGCTGTATGCACAAGACATACAACCTTTCGATAGCTTTAGGCGCTGGTTAAACTTTTAACGCATTAAGGATAAAAATGGAAAATAACGCGAGAACCATACAAAATGTCGATTGACACCTACCTTGCTATTTTTCGGCGGTACAAATTCCATTCACTGGGCGCCCAGGCTTCTACCAGAGTTCTTGAGTTGATCGAAATGACTGTGAGGAGTTGAGGTAACGGATTGGAATGATTTTAGAATTGATTGGCACTAATTGTAATTGATTGAATTGTAGTTTTTGAAACCGAGTAAAACACGCCGGTTTCAATATGGAGGTTACGATGATCTCTCTCTTGTCATCGCGCCGGTGGGTTGCGCACTTTCTATCCGCGCACTTTGCGGTGTCACGTGACAACCTGTATGGCTCAGTGCAACGGAATAATTAATATTTAGGAAAATTAACTAAGTATTATTTGTCTTGCACGTACATTGTCCCTAAAATACTATTTTAGAACCAGGAAACATAATATGTATTATAACTAGGGAATAACAATTATTATTTCCAAAAAAAATTAAAAAATTGCGACAAAATGTTATTTTATTTTTTGCCGCGATAAAACAAAAAAAATATATTTCCCGAAAAGGAATAAAATAAAAAAAAAAGAATAATTCTATGACGACACTGACATAGAATGAACATTGCTTGACTGTTCAGTTAAAAGGCAAAGGGCACAATTTAACAATTGGACGTTTAAATAGCCCTTGTTGAGTCCTAATCGTGACAACTCTAACATGTCCATCTGAACCAGGATGCAAATCTACAATCCTGCCTAAAGACCACTGCAAGGGTGGTTTGTTTTCATTTTTTATGACTACTAAAGTATTTAACTTGACTTTAGTAGGTTTTATTGTCCACTTGGACCTCTGCTGTAGAGTATGTAGGTACTCCTCTTTCCATCGGGACCAAAATTCAGTGTTCAATCGCTGAACAAGTTGCCACCGAGAAAGAGTGTTTAGTTTTAATTGTGATAAGTCTGGGTCTGGGACAGAGTTTAAGGGTTCCATGGTAAGGAAATGTCCGAGAGTGAGTGGACAAAAATCATTGGGATCGGATGACTGCGCAGAGATTGGGCGACTATTTAGCAATGCCTCGATCTGCACAAGCAAAGTATTTAGTTCTTCGTATGTAAGCTTCTGATTTCCGATCACTCGGTAAAGATGTGTTTTTACTGATTTAACACCAGCCTCTGATAAGCCATTGAAATGAGGGCTAGCACTAGGAAAAAAATGCCATTTGATCTGAAGATGTTCAGAGGAAGCTTCGAAGAGCTTTGTAAGCTCAGAGTTTGCTCCTTGAAAATTGGAGCCTCTGTCGCTGTATAAAAAATTACAACGACCCCTTCTAGCTACAAACCTTCTGAATGCGGCTATAAAGCATTCAGAAGTAAGGTCTTCTGTGTGGATAGCGCGAGTACTTGCGCACACGAAAATGAGATATAGGCTTTTAATTCTTTGGTACCCCGGTACCAACGACCTGGTGAAATTTTTATAGGACCAGCATAGTCCAAAGTTGCATGAGAAAAGCACTTTAGTTGTGAAATTCTAAAATAAGGTAAGTCACCTTGATAAGGGATGTAAGCCTTTGGTCTAAGGCGATAACATATGCATCGAGATAAAACTGATTGAATAGCTCTGCGGGATGCTAAGATCCAGAATTGTTGTCTTAGTAAGTACTGAACTGTATTTAGCCCTGGATGGCTATTTTCCTTATGAATATGTTCAATGATGAGGTCAGACAACCTGCCTGATCTGGGAAGCAATAGAGGATGTTTTGCATCAAAAGGTATAGAATTCGTATGCCTAAGACGACCACCTACCCTTATCAGTCCGGTAGTGTCCAAAAAGGGTGCAATTTTTCGAAAAGCTTTGGGTAAAAGTTCGTTGTTTTTTAGTTGTTTTAGGAGGTCAGAGAAATGTAATTCTTGGCTTCTTCGAACCAAGAGTGTTAAAGCATACTGAATTTCAAAAATAGAAATAGGACCTGTAAGTGGTTCCTTTTTGTTTTTAAAATTATAAAATATTCGTCGAATCTGACAAATCAATTTTTGAATGTGAAAAAGGGATGAATATTTATTTACAAGGAAGTCTAGAATATGATAATCGATGTTTGTAGTAAGTGTTATTTTTTCAGGCTTTTCTTCATTTAAAATTTGCTGAAAATCGGTTTCTGAGTTTTGGAGTAATGCGGGATTTTTTAAGTCCCATGTAGTACATGGTTGACTAAGCCAGGAAGGCCCTGTAAACCACAAGGGGTGGTTTATAAAATTAGAAGGAGTTGTGCCACGACTGGCGACATCCGCAGGGTTTTCTTGTGATTTTACATGATACCAGTTTACATTAGAAAGTTTTTCTTGTACTTGGCTAACTCTGTTAGCAACAAAAGAGCGCCATCTATGAGGTGAGCTACAAAGCCAAAAGAGGACGACTTGAGAATCTGTATAAGCGTAAGTTTTATCTATTGAAATTAAAGGGGAATAAGTTTTTATAACAAAACTAAGAAGTTCAGTAAGAAGAACAGTACCTAAAAGTTCTAGTCTCGGGAGACTAATAGTTTTTAAGGGACTGACCCTTGATTTGCCCATAATTAAGGAAGTTTTTATGCTTTGATCTGACAGTTCGATACGTAAATAACGTAGCCTAATTCTGATGCGTCCGAAAAAGCATGCAGTTGACAAGATATTATATCTTTAGAAAAAATGTGCCTAGGAAATTTAATATCTGATAAGCACTTAAGTTCATTTTGAAATTGTGTTCAATGCTGAAGAATAGATTTGTCCACGGGATCGTCCCATCCTATCTTGGAAATCCATAATTTTTGCATAAGACATTTTGCAAAAAATGAAATTGGAGAAAGCTTCCCTAAAGGATCAAAAATTGAAGCAATAGCGCTTAGAATATTTCTTTTTGTGCATCGTTTTTCCGATGGCTGACAAGAGAAAAACATATTGTCTGATTTTGGGTCCCACTGGAGTCCAAGAACCTTTATGGATATAGGATTTTCCTTGTCAAAAGAAAAGGGAATTTGGCATTCGTCTGGTGATAGAGAGGATAGTAGTTTTGGGTGATTACTAGCCCATTTTTTAAGCTCAAAACAGCCTGATTTTAGAAGAGCGATTAAATCTCGCTTTAGAGCTAGAGCCGACTCTATAGAGTTTGCTTCTGCGCAGATATCATCGACAAAAATGTCTTCTAGGAGCACTCTAGAAGCTTCTGGGTAGTTTTTTTCTTGGATTTTGGCTAACTCTTGAATAGTTCTGATGGCCAAAAAAGGACTAGATGTGATACCAAACGTGACAGTATTAAGTCTGTATTCTTGAATAGGATCGCTTGAAGTAAAACGCCACAGAAGACGTTGATCATCACGATCTTCCGGAGATAATTTTATTTGTAAAAACATTTGCATAATATCCGAGAGCATGACTATTTCATGATATCTGAATTTTAACAGAATTGAGTTGATGTCAGTTTGTAATTTGGGCCCTGGGAGAAGGGTATAATTAAGGGATAAACCTTTTGAACCCGCTGTTGCCGAGCCATTAAAAACTACTCGAATGCGTGAACTTGATTTATCGGGGCGTACAACGCAGTGGTGGGGTAAATAATTTATGAATTGATTTTTTGATTCTGATTCTAGAATTAAACTCATATGATCGTTTTTTAAGTAGTTATTCATAAATTCGGAATACTGTGAATATAGTTCGGGATTTTTTATCAGTCTAGACTCAAGAGATAAAAAACATTTGTAAGCATGTGAGTAGGTATCTCCTAAAATAGGTCTAGAGTGACGAAATGGCAATGAAACTTGAAAACGTCCCGAACTATCTCTCGTGACAGTTTTTTGATAAAATGATTCACATTTTTCCTCGTCAGGAGAGAGGAACTTCTTTGGTGGGAGAGACTCAACTTCCCAAAACTTGATCATCGTTTGATCTAGTGAATTATTTTGTAAAGAAGTAAAGTGACATGAATATGAAGTTGAATTGTATGTAGGTTGATTTGATATTTCCGTATTTCCCAGGAGCACCCAGCCGAACAAGGTTTCAAGTGCTATTGGCTGCCCCGGTTCTCCAGGAATAATGTTAGGTTGAATTATTTGAGAATAAACATGTGCTCCTAAAAGCATGTCTACAGGTGCGGGAATATTGAAAGTATTATCTCCTAAATTTAAATTAGAGATATGATGCCAATTGTGAGGATTAACTTGAAAAGATGGCAAATTTGCACTTACCTTTGGCAAAACATAGACATCAAGAGAAAGCGTTGGATTATTTTGGCCAACAGGCTTAATTGTGCAATTTGTTATGCCATTGGTGGTTGAAGTAGATTGATTGATGCCTCGTATGGGGACTATGAATTTTTTTCCTAGATAATCCTAGGCGATTAAGACAATTTTCAGAAATAAAATTGGCCTCTGACGCATTGTCGAGGATAACCCGTATAGTTTGATAGTATCCACGACTATCTAGGATGTCTACTTTTGTTGTAGAAAGTAAAATAGTACTTTGAGGTTTTTGAGTGGTGAGTGAGGTGCACCCACAATTAATGTAATCAATGCCCTCATTGGGTGTTTCATTTTGTGTTTGATTGGAGTTTTGGGAAGATTGAATTGAATTTTGATTTAAGTTTGGGGTTAGTTGTACATTTGTAAAATACGCGTTTTGTGAATTCGATTGAGTAGTTTGCGAGTTATTACAAATACTCGTATGGTGACGCTGGCCACAGATACGGCAAGAAAAAGTGGATTGACATAAATTTAAGGGATGCGATCTTAAACAATTGCTACACGCATTATTTTGCCTAACGTAGGCATTACGCTCCTGTATAGTTTTTGATAAAAATACCTGGCACTGTGAAAGATTGTGAAATTGTTTATTTGTACATAAACGACATTTGTATTTATTTTGAAACAGATTCGAATTAAATTGTAAATTCGAATTATTTAATTGTTGTTGTCTATTTGAATTTGAGTTGAATTGATTTGTATTTGAATTTGAGTTGAATTGATTTGTATTTGAATTTGAGTTGTTTTGAGTTTCTGGAGTGAAACTAAAACTAGATTGATTTGTTTGTTGATTTGAATTAAAGAATTTAGATTGATTTGGTTGGAATTGCGAATTATTGCTAAATGAAGTTATTTTTGAGTTTTGAGGATTTTGAGTTGTATTTGCCACGTAAACTTGTGGTTGATATGGTTTTGAGTAACTGTTGTAATTATTATTTGAATTGAATTGTCGCTTAGGTGGTTTTGGATTTGAATTTTGTAAATTGTCTGATTGCATAGTTGAATAAGAAATATTTTGCATGATTTGAACTGATTCTAAGGCCCTACAATGGTTTTTGAGGAACTCTGTAAGGTTTTCGTAGGTAGGAAGCTCCATTTTACTATATTCTATCTCAAAAGAAGTTCGTATTGAGGTAGTTAAACGCGAAAGAAGCATGTTGAAAAGTATGAAATCCCAATGTTGAGTTGAAAAACCTAATAACTCTAAAGCAGAGATATTTTCATTAAAACTATCGAGTAAAGTTCTAAGATCCTTGGAAGAGCAATTATTTTTTAAGGGAACCGTACTATTTACGGTGTTCCAGTAGCTTGTTGCCAAAAGTCTTTTGTTTTGGTATCGATCTACTAGTGTTTGAGAAGCAATATTGTAATTATTATCATTAATAGGTAAGTGTTTTATTAAACTGAGTGGTTCACCTCTTAAATATGAAATTAAATGTCTAAATTTCCTTACTGGAGGCATATTAGTGTTGTGCACTAATGAGCAAAACATATCATAAAAAGTGACCCACTTTAATAAAGTGCCATCGTAACATGGGACATCCAATTTTAATAGATCCTTGTATTCATGACTGTTTGTTTGATTTTGAAGAGATACAAAATTGCCTTGTAAAATATTTTGTTCTGGAAAAAGTTGATTGAAAATACTTTTAGTTTGAAAATAAAAATTGTCTGTGTCTTCTCGCACCTTATCTTGCACTTTGTATTCGTCATCGTTCTCCACTAGGCTAATGACGTCATTGTGCAGTTTTTTAAACTCATCATAAAACTCTTCCAAGTTCTCATACCTTGTTTTGAAAATAGATTTTACATTTGAATCGGTTTGAGCCTTTATGGCTGCTGTGTATGTTTCGGTAATCCTCGTAACATAAACTGTGCGTTTTTGCACTGCCTTATCCAGGCCGGTTTTAGTCATTTTAATTGATTTATTAGTAATAAGTATTATCACTGAACACTAAAACGTTTTTCACAATTTCTTATTATTTTATTTTATTTTGTACACAAAGTTTTTGTATTGACCTTCGTTCACTCGCCCGTAGGTAAACAAAAAACAGTTGTTTTGTCGACCGCGACCTTTAAATTTAGACTGCAGAAAAATCGATAAAATTTTTAACATGTGCGAGGAAAGTGGGTGTAGACAAAAGGCGTGTCGCTTCGTCACTGATAAAGCCTGTCCCCCGTTGTCCTTAATGGCGTCGTAAAATTTTTAGATTTTTGGTTTTTAAAGAATTAATTTTTGATTTTTGTTATTTTTTTTGAATATTTGGATCGATGGACCATAAAAATGTATGCACACGACATACAACCTTTCGATAGCTTTAGGCGCTGGTTAAACTTTTAACGCATTAAGGATAAAAATGGAAAATAACGCGAGAACCATACAAAATGTCGATTGACACCTACCTTGCTATTTTTCGGCGGTAAAAATTCCATTCACTGGGCGCCCAGGCTTCTACCAGAGTTCTTGAGTTGATCGATATCACTGTGAGGAGTTGAGGTAACGGATTGGAATGATTTTAGAATTGATTGGCACTAATTGTAGTTGATTGAATTGTAGTTTTTGAAACCGAGTAAAACACGCCGGTTTCAATATGGAGGTTACGATGATCTCTCTCTTGTCATCGCGCCGGTGGGTTGCGCACTTTCTATCCGCGCACTTTGCGGTGTCACGTGACAACCTGTATGGCTCAGTGCAACGGAATAATTAATATTTAGGAAAATTAACTAAGTATTATTTGTCTTGCACGTACAGCTGCTTTCTGGAAATTTAATTACATCACCATGCAGGAGATATTCACAACTCACTACTGCGAAAAAATTACAAAAATCGGTGTACTTTTTCCCACCAAAAAAGGTTAAACTTCAGGAGCGCAAAAATGTGTGTATCACTTGCTTGCGTGTATTATGTATCCATATCAAACAAATCTTTTGATTATTTCGTGATTTCGTATCAATATATTTATGTTTGTTCGCGCTTCATTTAATTAAAATATATACAGTCCACTGCAGTTATCGTTTTTCTAACTGCGGGCAAACAATGAGCACACTTTATAGATTCAAAAAATGCAAAAAAAAATTTTTTCCAAATTTTTGGAAAAACTAACCCCACCACCCCCTTTTTAGACGACCAGTCGATTTTGCATTCTTAGGGTGTAAGAAATGATTTAAATTGTGTCTTACATTTTAGCAATGAAGTGCACACGAAAATCGGTTCTAGAAGTCTTTTACGCGCTTTTCAACTCTACTATTAGGTCAGCTTAGGCCCCGTATTTTTGAGATCACGTTGAGGTGAGCGTGAAAGTGACTTTTGTCTTTGTCGTAATATTCAATAATAAACAAAGACAAAAGGCACTTTCACCACAGCCAGCTGTGCTTTCACGCTCACCTCACGGGATCCCAATAATATGGGCCTAGGTCAGGTCCCTGGTATTTTTTAATGTTTTTGACAAAAGACTGTTAAATCATTTGTTGTCAATTTTTGGGAGAATTTTGGGGGCTCGAGGTGGTAAAAAGGGTCAGGGCGAGCTGAGAAAATTTATTAGAGGGAAGGAGTGGGGACAGTGGAAATAGGGTAGGAATTTTTTTTAGTTTCCTAAAATTATTAACAAACATTTAATAAATCCCAAAAAAATGATTTTTATTTTGCATGCAATACAAGAAAATTATTAGAGTTCAGTCACACGTGGGGGCAGGGGGGGTGTTAGTGGAGTAAGGGACAAACAATAATTAAAATTAAAAAACTGTTTAATACTTAATATTTAATATAACTTTTTTTGGTTTTGTTTTTTGTACACAAATTGTTGACAGTTTTTACTAATTACAACAATTTTAAGGGATGCGTTAAAACTTCCCCCCCTACAAAAAAAAATGAATATAAGGTTTTTTTTAGCAAATTATTCAAGCTTTAAAATGAGCTATTAAAACTTAAAATCGGTTAAAAAACAACAAAATTACTGGTAGATAATTTCCCGCTAAAAATTTTGTCCGCCATTTTGATGACGTCATCAAAGGATAATCCGGACATGCCAAAGATTGTCTCCCGGCAATTTTTGAAGCTCTATTATGTGTAGAAGCTGTGTGCCAAATTTGGTGCTGGTGTCCAGCACTGAAATATTTTGATTTTTTTTAAGGTCAACGCCATCGACAAGGAGTATGGATAGGTAAATAAATTACAGTTTTTTAACATCATAAGGAGCACCAGAACGCAATCGTGCGTGGAGGATTTAATAACCGGTAGCTTTTGCTAAAGGTTTACTTATTGCACAAATTGCGATAATGTTTCATTAGACACTTAATCGATATCTTGTAACTAAAAGGAAAATAAATTTCTATAATGGGAAAAGTTAGTGAAGTGATTTGTTGAGAGATTATGTATGTCAATAGGAGTCATATGTTTATACAACTAGCCAAGTAGTAAGTAGTTAAAATAAGAGAGTGAACTGCTAAATCTACTTGTACACTCGTGCTCATAAAAATCTCGTATACGGGAAATTGAATTGATAATTTTTTTAGTGTAGGTTACTAAAAATCCAGCTAAGATGTCTTGGTATTTTAACTTTTTTGTAACATACAAAATGTTCGAGTCAATTTTTTTAATGTCAATTGGTAATAAAACTATAAACGGAGCTAACAACAAAATATAAGGGGTAGGAGACAATTCGCCGCGGCCGATTCGCTGCGGCCGATTCGCCGCGGGGACAATTCGCCGCCGGCCGATTTGCCGCGGGGACAATTCGCCGCGAGATTTTTTGCTTTATGATATTATAATTTTTTATTTAGCTTGACTTCATATAATATATTTTTTATTTGTCTTATCATAACTTTTTTCAAACTTTTCCAACTAAGTATTTGGTGGTTAGTATTTAATTAATTTTTTTTTTTCAAAAATAAATAAAATGGCGGATCCAAAATTGTGGATTTTTCTATTTATGAACTAATATGCATCAAACTCGGAAGTTTGCGATCTTTCAGATCGCTGATTATTATTTTTGATTTAAACTTAAAAAAATCAAAATGGCGGATCAAAAATGGCGGACTTTTTCATTTATGAACCAATATACATCAAATTCAAAACTATAAGGTGTTTTAGGTAGCAGATTATGACTTCTAACTTAAACTTAAAAAAAAATCAATATGGCGGATCCAAAATGGCGGACTTTCCTATTTATGAACCAATATGCTTCAAATTCGGAATTTTGGGGTCTTTCAGGTCGCTGATTATGATTTCTAACTTAAACTTAAAAAAAAACAAATTGGACTCTCCAAAATGGCGGATTTTCCCATTTATAAACCGATTTGCATTAAACTCGGAACTTGGCGATCTTTAAGGTCGCTGATTATTATTTTTTACTAAAACTAAAAAAAATCAAAATGGCGGATCCAAAATGGCGGAATTTCCCATTTATGAACCAATATGCATCAAATTCGGAACTATGCGATCTTTTATGTCGCTGATTAACATTTTTCACTTAAATTTAAAAAAAAAATACAACATGGCGTATGTGAAATGGCGGACTTTTCCCATTTATAAAACGATTTGAATCAAACTGGGATCTTTAATCTTTAATAAATTGCAGTTCATCCAAATGCTATCATTTTTCAAAACGAACACTTACTGACACTAAATGATTTTGTATCGAACATCGCCGAAACTCGTAAACTGAGAACTGGAGTAACGTTTTCAAATGCCCCACTTGTTCCTTGATAATCGGTACAGAATAACTTTTATATACAATTTTAGGTGGTTTCTCAACTTTTGGCCGGTACTGTATCTATAATCTACTATTTTGATTTTTTAAAACCTGGGTCGAAAATTGTAGCTAGTGAATGACCTTAAACACTGCAAAGTTTCAAGTTTGAGTCATCCGCCATTTTCATGCTTTTTAATTTTAGTCAAAAATTGAATTTAGTTACTTTAAGCGCCGCGATGGTTCAAGTTTGAGTCAAATCGGCTTATAAATAAGAAAGTGCGCCATAGATCTGCCATTTTAATTTTTTTTAAGGTTTAAGTTAGAAAATAAATCATAATTAGCGACCTGAAACACCCCAAAGTTCCAAATTTGATGCATATTGCTTCATAAATGGAAAAGTCCGTCATTTTGAATCCCTCATTTTATTTCGTTTTAAATTTAAGTTAAAAATAATATCAGCGACCTGAAAGATCTCAAAATTCTGAATTTGATGCATATTGGTTCATAAATGGGAAAGTCCGCCATTTTTGATCCACCATTTTGATTTTTTTTAAATTTAAGTTAAAATAATTATTAGCGACCTGAAAGATCTGAATGTTCCGAGTTTGATGCAAATTCGTTCATAAATGGAAAAATCGGCCATTTTGGATCCGCCATTTTGATTATCTCTAGTTTAAGTTAGAAATAATAATCAGCGACCTTAAAGATCGCAAAGTTCCGAGTTTGATGCCAATCGGTTTATAAATGGAAAAGTCCGCCATTTTGGAACCGCCATTTTGATTTTTTGAAAAGTTTAAGTTAGAAATCATAATCAGCGACCTGAAGCACCCTAAAGTTCCGAATTTGATGCATATTGGTTCATAAATGGGAAAATCCGCCATTTTGGAACCGCCATTTTGATTTTTTAAAAGTATAAGTTAGAAGTCACAATCAGCGACCTAAAACACCCTAAAGTTCCGAATTTCATGCATATTGGTTCATAAATGGGAAAGCCGCCATTTTTGATCCGCCATTTTGATTTTTTTTTAGTTTAAGTTAAAAATAATAATCAGCGAACTGAAAGATCGCAAACTTCCGAGTTTGATGCATCTTAGTTCATAAATGGGAAAATCCACCATTTTGGCTCCGCCATTTTATTTATTAAAAAAAAAAAAATTTATTGAATACTAACCACCTAGTTGGAAAAGTTTGAAAAAAGTTATGATCAGACAAATAAAAAATATATTATATGAAGTCAAGCTAAATAATAAATGATAATATCATAAAACAAAAAATCTCGCGGCGAATTGTCCCCGCGGTGAATCGGCCGGCGGCGAATGGTCCCCGCGGCGAATGGGCCGCGGCGAATTGTCCCATCCCCACATACAAGTAACCTATTAAAAGTTTCAGTGTACGGGATTTTTATGTGCACGAGTGTACCTACTGGTCGCCGTTGGGTACTTCAACTTCTAGTTTTGATGCCCAAAGCGAAATTATACAGTATTTTGAACTTTCATGAATCAGGTTGTTGGGTAATTTTGTTCCCAACTGCGACTAGTAGATACAAGTAGATTTAGCAGTTCGGTGTTTTTTTTTATTTAAATTTTTTTATTTACAATTTTTAGGTTAGTAAAATGGTGTTGAAAAAACTCTTAAAACGCGTGTAGAAAGAATTTTTAAAATCCTATATTTTGTAAAGTCATAGTTACAACTTATACTAATGAGGAGGATGGGAGAAGGAGGAAGAAGGAGCGGGGGACTAGTAAAATAGTGTTGCAATAAAGTTGCTATATTTGATAAAATTATGCGAATATGGTTTTAGAAGAGGCCCCCCCAAAAGGGGAGATGGGTGGGAGCAGGGAGGACTACAAAGTAATATCAGCAAATTAGAGGACATTTGCATTGGGCGATCAAAGGAATTTCATTAAAATCACCTGAAATTTAGGTACCTAATTTGTATGCCTCAAAGCCTACATCATGTGACAAAATGTCGTCTGACGTTCGCCATGTTGATTCCTGTTTAAAAAATTATAGCCTATAGCACCTTCGGAATCAGTAGCAATTCAACGACAACTTTTTTGTCTAAATCGATTCAGCCGTTTAGCCTCTAACGCGACACATACATACATACATATCCCAAGCGAAAAATATTATCCTTCTTTCGCCGTGCCGTGCTGCAGTTGCAGCAAATCGGCCAACTAAACTTATAGGAATTATACCAGGGCTGTTTATTTATTCTAGGAGAAATACAGAATGTCACAGGAATAAAGATAAATGCTGTTTCTATAGTTGATAATATACGCGGGTCACAAAAGGAGATACAGCATACAGCACTCAAGATTACTCACAGTGTGACACAATAAAACAGTTTTATGAAAATCACAGTGTGACACAATAAAACAGTTTTATGAAAATATAAAAGAATATGGAAAAGTAGACGGATCTAGATCTATTGTTACAAGTAATTACCAATATTATAAAGAAACAAAACTTCCCATGAACAAAAATATCGAATTTTCAGTGACTCTTCTTTCGCTGTGTTCCTCCATTAACGACTCTTTTGAGAGGGGTATTTATCCGGAATGTCTTGTTATTCCGCTTCACAAAGGTGGGTCGACAGATGAGCCCTCAAATTACAGACACATATCCCTACTTTCGACAGTGTCAAAGGTCATTGAAAAACTTGTCAAAAAGCGAATGTGGGCTTCCTTACTAAATACAGAGTTATTACACCAAAGCAGTACGGTTTCCAACCAGCAATGGGGACACATGACGCTATTTTTGATTTCTTGGAAAGGGTTCACACAGAGATTAATAAAGGTGAGGCAGTCGCTGCAGTTTTTTGTGACCTGTCTAAGGCTATGATTGTGTTGATCATGAGATCCTGTTGCAGAAGCTTGAGCGTTATGGATTAAGGGGTTCGGTATTGCCATGGTTTAGGTCCTATTTGAGTCAAAGAAATCAATCAGTTCTTGTTTCCGGTTTATGCTCTTCCTCAATGAGAATAAACTGTGGCGTACCCCAGGGATCAGTTTTAGGACCCTTGCTTTTCTTGCTCTACATTAATGATCTTGTTTATCTTAAGATTTCTGAAGAGTTCACTATATTTGCGGATGATACATCCATTCTATGACATAACAAGGACATTAATATCCTTAGACTAACTATCTCTCAAGATTTGAAGAAAATCAAGAAATGGTGTGATTCTAACATGTTGTGCTTCAATGTAAATAAAACCAATATACTTGGGTTTAGGTGTGACATGGAGAGGATTAATCTGGGGGATAATCCTTTGCAGACTGGGTATGTGTCCAGGTTTCTTGGAGTTCATATTGACAGCCGACTCTGTTTTGTAGAACACATTTTCCAATTAAGCAGGAAGCTTTCCTCAGGGTGCTTTGCAGTCAGGTGTGTAAGATCTGAACTTGGAGCAGAAATGGTCAGAAATGTTTACTTTTCCTTATTCGAGGCTCATCTTAGATATGGGATCCCATTTTGGGGATCAGCAAGTAAATATTTGCTTAAGCTTCTTTTTATATTACAAAAAAAAGCAGTCCGTTTTATTGTTAATGTGCACCAAAGGGAATCCTGCAGATCTTACTTCCATCTACATTCTTGAAACGTCAAGCCTTGTGTATAAAAAGTTTAATAACAGGCCTATGGTAGAGACAAACCGAGTGACAAGACAAAAAAACAATATTTCTCTTCCTATCCCAAAAAGTGCTTTAGTACAAAAATCTATATTTTACGAGGGAAGAAAATTTATTTTTATCACTTACTTACTTTAAGCTGTTAAAATTAAAAAGAATTCTAATAGAAACATCATTTTACAACCTAGCAGAATTTTTTGAGGATGGGTTACAATAATGTATGGTTTTATTTATTGTATTAGTTTTATTGAGTTTGACAAATTTAGATATTAATCTGTTTTTATTTATTTGACTTTGTTTTTATTGTTATTTTCTAATATTTAAAGAAAATTTGTAGCCTTTTGTAGTTGTGTGTAAATATTATTTTATTATTATTTTATATAACTATCATCTAAGTGACTGTGATGTGTATCTTTTAATATATATATTTTTTTATTATTATTATTTTAAAGAGTATAGATAAGTTAGATTTAGCCTGCTTTGTCCACTGAATGTTTGTTCTTGACAATAAAGCACTGTTCTATGTATTTAGAAAAATCTCTTGCGGGGGCCCGACACCCCATGATACCGTATTTTATGTTTGAGTCGATGAAATATGTTGAAAAAATTTAAAGAAAATCAGTCCTATTTGGGAGACTAGCTCCCTAAATACTCCACAGGAATTTGACTAGCATGAAGAGAGTTTTATGGTAATACCAGATGATTCATAGGCTTGCATTTAAAACTGAGACTAAGGATAAGATTATTAGGAGATGTACAGAAAAATACTGGTGTCTTGAAACGATCGAATAAAAGTGGGTAAAGTAAATTTTTCGGGTGTTTCATCTAAAATTGTTTAGTTTGAACTACAAAATAATTTTTTTGCAGCAAAATTTATATTACTTTGTAAATTAATTAATAGAGTCAGCTTAAATCAAGAAAATTTTTATTACGAAACTTTCAAAATTTCCCTAAAATTTCCTAAATATCTAAAATAAGGTTGGCATCCCTGAAACAACTTTCGCCGTGATTATAAATCAAAAAAAAGTTTTATTTTAAACTCGTAAGCTTTCCGTGAAATTCCCTAAATATCTAAATCTGCCAAAACTTCCCTAAAAATGAGAAATTTTCTTAAAATTGGCAATCCTGAAATAACCTTCGCTGCGACGAATAGAGGAAAGATAAACATTTTTCGAAACCCCTTAATTGTAATGTAATGCAAAAACGGTTTTAAATATATAAATAGGTGTATAGCAGTGGCGCACCCAGTATTATATCCTGCAAGGGGGCGAGAGCCTTGGGGGGCGTCGAGACCTCATGATGCCATGAAATATGTCAAAAATGCTTACATAAATTTAGACTTAGGAGGTCAGGGCCCTAAAGGGCCCCCTGGGTGCGCCCATGTATATATACTTACTTATTATTATATTTGTGGTGGTCTTCATTTATAAGATTTTCCATGATCCGTTATTTTATCACTTTCTTGCATTGCAGCCATTAAAAGTTGCATTTATAAGAAGATCTACCATAATCAGCTTATAGCCTATTAAGTGCTAGGATGATTTTACGATTAAACGTATACTTTACGAGTTGAAGAGATTCTTTAGATTTTTTTTCGTCCACATTTTTTATTGTTATTTTGCAATCACGGTCAAAAAGAATTATTTCTTATTTATGTATGTATATTAAAAAATAAATAAATTGATCCATATATCCTATTTGCACACTTCAAGTGAATCCTTGAATCAGCTTTGAAAATAGTTTTTGTAAATATCTCAGAAACTAAAGCTCTTACGAAATTTTTGGTTATCACACAAATTATTACGCAAGATTTAGTCTACTATATTCCGAATATATTGAATGAACTATATTGATACGACGCTCCATTAAAAAGTTAGCATTTTTTAAGTTTTTTAATTGTCAAAAAACTGACATTATTATTATTATTAATGGATTATGATCAACATCTAATCAGCTCGCTAGAGTATCGAACAGTATGTTACCTGAAAATTTTATGAGAATTTAGTGAAATAAAAAACATTATGATGCAATGTGATCTTTAAAAATCAATCAGTGCACTATAATGTTTTTATTTCATCAAACTCGGTTCAGTAATAATAAATTTATAAAGAACTGAATGCAGACAGGATTGACAATGCAATATAATTTTTTAAACATTGGTTAAAACAAAATCAGATTTAGTGAGAATCCGCTAACCGATTTTATTACTTTGTACCTTATTAAGCGGGAGAAAAGTAGTGCTTTTCTTTAAATTAAAAAAAAAAACTAAAGAATTTTCGGAAAATAAGAATAAACGTACCTCTTTGAAGGGTCAAGTATGATTTTGTCTGACATCTTAACTTTTAAGATGGCGGCAAATTTTGATTAAAATATTTAAAGAACTATCAATTCTCACCACGTTCTTTATTTTACTAAGATCGGTTCAGTAATAATGGCTAAAACAAAAATAGATTTTCTAAGAACCACCACACCGATTTACTTACCTTGTTGTGCGGGGGAAAAGTAGTGCTTTTCTACATACTAAAACAAAAACTAAAACCTTTAAAAAAATAAGAAAAAACACGTCATTTTGAAGAATTATGTATGATTCTGTCCGCCATCTTAAATTTTATTGATTAATTCTTTATTTTTACTGATTAATTCTCTGCCAACTACAGTTTCTCGCATTAAAATCGATGGTATAGTTCAAAAGTTATAATGAAAAAAAATTGTCCGGTTTTTTTTGGCACACCCGGTAAATATGGTTCAAAATTCACTATCTGTTACAGTGCAAGACTATTTCCTTAGTTGCTATTGGTCGGGACAAGGCATTTCACATGATGTTAATGATTACATTGTCCATGCTGGGGAATAGAGGGTTTGGTGGCTAATTCTTCAATATCATGAAATCGCAAGGAAACGTATTCGACCAATTCGGCGGGCACTCTAAAATGCACGGCGGACTAAGCCCGAGCACTTTAAGCAAGTTGATGAACGTCGTCCTGCCTTCGAGCCGTTTACGCTACTATGCGGTCACCGAGGAAACTTGGAATAAAGTCAATAAAGCTTTGACAAAGTTCTCCAGAAATTCGGGTACCCCCGCCGGCCGGCCCATAAGACAGCGTTTCACGACGCTTTAGTCAAAGGAACGTTCCCGTGCAATCTTTCGTACGATATTCAAGAATCTCCAGGTCACTGTTGTCATGAGAGCGGAACGCAAAGAGGATTTTTTATATTAAAATTTCATTCTTAGTCGCAGCTTCACGTTCCTTTTTTAGGTCCAATAATTTTGCTTCATTTTCTCATTGCATATGGCGCCATAAAATATCTTCTTGATATGTCTTACTTGATTTGCATTTTAGATTATGCGTTGTGACTGCATTATGTCGACTTGTCTCAAGTAAATGGATCGAAAAATGCATGCGCCAACCAGTGGCGGCTGGTGACCTTATAAATTGGGGGGGGGGGCAGAAATTTAAATTGCATGAAATATAAGATAAAAAACGTACCTAAAACAATTTAATTTTACCATTTTCCAAAAAGACATCTACTTGGTAGTTCTTAGTTGATTTGATTATAGTAAAAGTCCATTGGCCTTTCTTTTACATGCGCAAACTACTCAATGATAAGTTTATTAAAATTGTCCGTAGTTAACAATTTTCTTTCAATTGAACACATAGCTTTCAATGTACTTTGATATATTCCACTTGCACTAAAATTTTGGTTAATTTTTAGGTCCGGTCTATGTGGCTTTAAAGATTTTATTTGTAATTAAAGTTTATATGTCAACGTATTTAAATTTGCACAGTTAATTATATAATTGACGGTATTTATTTCCATTTTGAAAACAAACAAAAACACTACCCTAACACATCCAAACAAACGTCACCTTGCAACAGCGCAGCCCACGAGAAAGACCGGCCCGGGCGCGGAAATATCACGTGACCATAGGAGGATCACAAAAGAACGCTTCTCGGCCAGCTGTCATTATAAACCATGTGTTTTCAGTTTTGGAATGTTTGTTTGCGTCAATTTGTTTTTAATTCGTGCACGAATTTTATGTAAATTTTATCAAAGTTATTAAAATACCACAGCTCACGAAAAAGACTGTAGTGGGCTGCGTTAAAATAATTAATGGCTAATGAGTAAATTATAAAGAAAATACCTATAAGATAAACAATGCCGCGAAAGTGCATGAAATTTTATTGCGAAAAATTCCTAATGATTTAAGTAATTTAAAACGTCCACATCAAAAGTTTGCATCAAACATTTTCCTAACGAGCAGGTTATTTGGTTTGATAAGTGTGTTTTAAATGGAGAGCTAAAAAATTTTAAAAGACAAAAACCCAAATTACCAGAAAATGCTGTACCTACGATTTTGTCGACAGGCAACAAATGGAAACTGCAATACAAGAAATCAAAAGTTTTATCAAATATTGACAACATTTCAAAATTTTATTGTTCTAATACTAAAATAAACAAAAATTGGATTTTAACCCAAGAACGTGACACAGTCTGCCTGTGCCTAATGATTTTGATTTTTGAACAACAATCCATCACTGTTGGCATCTCTAGTTGTTGATGGAGATTTGTCATTTTTTGTGATTGTTAACAATGTGTCCATTCCAAAAAACAAACTGCCAAAAAAGCAGGAGTTTTATTTTTAGACTGCACTGATACACTTGAAGTGCTAATGCAGTTTATTGAAGAGAAAGTTGCAAACGGGAAAGAAGTGGTAAACGATAAGATCTTGGATAAGATTGATCAAGTAATAGACATCCTTAGTAACATTTTCCGGTCTAGGACAACTGGGCGCCGCCAACTGGGCGCCGGGCCAACTCGGCGCCGCCAACTGGGCGCCGGCCAACTCGGCGCCGGACTAAAAATTTTTTTTTTGATAAAATGTGTAGATGAAAAATAAAATATATTATTTATATAAAAAATTCTTTACGCAATTTTTTTGAAATTTCTTTTTGTTAAGTAAAGTTAAATCCATTAAGTCGACTGTTGAATCTTGGTAGTTGTAGTGTTTGGTAACCTGGTAACACTACACTTTACGTTTTTTATTACAACAATGGCGGATCCAAAAATCAAAATGGCGGATCCAAAATGGCGGATTTTCTTATTTACTAACCGATTTGTCTCAAACTTGAAATATCACATTGCTTGAGGTCATTTAACATTTTTTTTTACTCAAACTTAAAAAAATCAAAATAACGGATCCAAAATGGCGGATTTTCTTATTTACCAACCGATTTGTCTCAAACTTGAAATATTACATTGCTTACAAAATTTTTTACTCAAACTTGTAAAATGTAATATTTCAAGTTTGAGACAAATCGGTTGGTAAATAAGAAAATCCGCCATTTTGGATCCGCCATTTTGATTTTTTTAAGTTTGAGTAAAAAAATTTGTTAAATGACCTCAAGCAATGTAATATTTCAAGTTTGAGACAAATCGGTTGGAAAATAAGAAAATCCGCCATTTTGAATCCGTCATTTTGATTTTTTTATGTTTGTTTAAAAAATTTTGTTAAATGACCTCAAGCAATGTAATATTTCAAGTTTGAGACAAATCAGTGAGTAAATAAGAAAATACGCCATTTTGGATCAGCCATTTTGATTTTTTAAGTTTGAGTAAAAAATTTAGTTAAATGACCTCAAGCAATGTAACATTTCAAGTTTGAGACCAATCGGTTGGTAAATAAGAAAATCCGCCCTTTTGGATCCGCCATTTTGATTTTTTTAAGTTTGAGTAAAAAAATTTGTTAAATGACCTCAAGCAATGTAATATTTCAAGTTTGAGACAAATCGGTTAGTAAATAAGGAAATCCGCCATTTTGTAGTGTTACCTGGTTACCAAACACTATAACTACCAAGATTCAACAGTCGACTTAATGGATTTAACTTTATTAACACAAACAAATTTCAAAAAAAATTGCGTAAAGGATTTTTTAAAGATGTTTTTATATAAATAATATATTTTATTTTTCATCTACACATTAAAATTTTTAGTCCGGCGCCGAGTTGGCCCGGCGCCCAGTTGGCCCGGCGCCCAGTTGGTGGCGCCCAGTTGTCCCATTCCGACATTTTCGATAGTGAGAGTGAAAAATGTGTTCAATTGTCATTTCTTATTGAACAATTAGGTCTCTTGAAAAGGTAACCTAAGAATCGAAGATATGGTGGATACACTTGAATGTTGGCTTCATCTTTGTTTATCCAGTCATCCAGTGCATACATGTCAATTTACAATTCTAAGGTAATATGTCTTTTGCACCCTCGCAATATTAAAAAACTAATTTGTAAAATATTGTTAACAGATAGAAATCTCTCTGGTAGTGTGAAATATTTAAAAAGTAAGATACAGCTTTTAAAAGAACATGAGTTGATAGTTAACTTACACATTAATGAAATATATATTAAACTTTGTGCTGGGTAATTTTTCAAAAAATTATTGACGACCACTACATTCAGTTCATTGAATGTGAAAACCATCTCACTTATTCACAAAATCACTTGTTTCTTTTTAATAAATTATTGTGAAATGTTTTGTATTGAAAATTTTTCTTCAGATAACTCTAGCGAGTGATTTTGTGGAGAAACACTATTATCAAAGCTTGACAAAATTAGTTTAAGGGCATGTAATTTTTTTAAAATAATTTTATTAAAAAGCACAATGATTTAGTGTCTGCAAATAAATCTTTAAATAAGAACTCAGACAAAGATGATGACACTCAAAGAAAACTTAAAAAACTAAAAGCTTAGGTTTGATATGTCCAATTTTTAAAGACTTGTATAGATTTGAAGTAACTAACGGTATTATATACCTAATATATGTACCTGAAGATATTAGAGTGCAAATTTTGTATATTTTTTTATTTTGTAGATTCAGTTCTTTTATCCATAATAAACACAAAAATCAACAAAATATTTTTTTCAATTTATGCCTATATGAGAACAAAAAATTTTTGTCAATTTATTTAAATTGTGTAAAAACACATAATATATTAAGCAATACAATAAGAATCCTGGAACTCCTAGGATCACGTGACCGCCGACTTGCTTAATAACGCGCCATGGCCGGTCTTTATCATCGCTGCGTTGCAACAGCTGATTGCCTGCCGACCTTACTTTAGGATGTATTGCGAGCTATTGCGACCAGCAAAAAAGGGTGAAAATTAAGTTATGAACAATGTGTAATTGATCAGCATTTTTTGATAAAAAAATAGGTCTATAATATACAAATAAAAATAAAAATAAATATTAAAATAAAAATAAAAGACGACCTTAAATTACGTAACGCAAAAATTCAGGATTTTTGAACTTCCCTCCTCCCCTTGTAACGCATTTTCAAGAAAAAAACACAAAAAAAACATTGAGTGTAACGCAATGCCACACCCCTCTCCCCATCTAGAGCGTTACATAATTTAAGGACAGGCCCATGGGTGTCTTATGCAGAATCAGATAAATACCTATAAAAATACTCTGCCAATATATGGGCCCCTAAGCTCACACTAGGTACTATAGTTATGTGAGCTAATATAACTAAAAACTGAAATATATTTTATTCAACTCCACACTAAATTACCTTTTGTTTGATACCACACAAGCCATGTTTTGACTTAAACTCAAATTTTTGAAATCCACCCCCACCCTTAAAAAAAATCAAAAACTAAAATGTATTTTGTTGAACTCCGGACTTAATTACCTTTCGTTTGATATCACACACGCCATATTTTCACTTAAACTCTATTTTTTGAAATATACCCCCACCCTTTTTTTTTAAATAAATTAAAATGTATTTTGTTTAACTCCAGACTCAATTACCTTTCGTTTGATATCACACACGTCATATTTTCACATAAACTCTAATTTTTGAAATCTATCCCCACCCTTTTATTTGGTTTGTGTTCGGTGGATTTTGTTCATTTTTAAATGGGACCATCTCGACCCAAGACCCAGCCCAGGTACCAAATTTCATTAAAATCGGTCAAGCGGTTTTTGAGTTATGCGCGTTGGTCGTTACAGACACACAGAGAGACATACAGACAGACAGACAGACAGACAGACAGACAGACAGACGGCGCAACAAAAAAGTTTCAAAATCATCTGAAACGCAAAGATATATAAAATTTTTTGAAATCGGAGCAACTTTTTTTTCTCAAAAAAATTAGGATCACCATAGCTCACACTACTATAGTATAGTATATGTATGAGCTAATAAAAAGTTGGTCAACTTTTAACTTTCATTTTTATTTTACTTAACAGAAACAGTATTAAAAATTTATTTTAATCTTTATTTTTATTTGACTGAATAAGCAGCAAAATATTTGTATTTTTATATTTATTTTTGTCTGTATAAAGCCAGCATTAATATTATTTATACCCCAGGAATCTTGACTTTGGTCATCCTTGTCGTTACAAAAAATACTCTGCCAATATATGTTTACGTGTGAGCTAATATAACTAAAAACTGAAATATATTTTGTATAACTCCAGAATAAATTACCTTTCGTTTGATATCACACACGCCATATTTTCACTTAAACTCTAATTTTTGAAATATACCCCCACCCTTTTTTTAAATAAATTAAAATGTATTTTGTTAAACTCCGGACTCAATTACCTTTCGTTTGATATCACACACGCCATATTTTCACATAAACTCAAATTTTTGAAATCTACCCCCACCTTTTTATTTGGTTTGTGTTCGGTGGATTTTGTTCATTTTTAAATGGGACCATCTCGACCCAAGACCCAGCCTAGGTACCAAATTTCATTAAAATCGGCCAAGCGGTTTTTGAGTTATGCGCGTTGGTCGTTACAGACAGACATACAGACAAACAGACAGACAGACATACAGACAGACAGACAGACAGACAGACAGACAGACAGACAGACAGACAGACAGACAGACAGACAGACAGACGGCGCAACAAAAAAGTTTCAAAATCATCTGAAACGCAAAGATATATAAAAAATTTTGAAATCGGAGCAACTTTTTTTGTCTCGAAAAAATTAGGATCACCATAGCTCACACTACTATAGTATAGTAAATGTGTGAGCTAAAATACTTGAATGATAGAAACGGCAACGTCTAGGAAGGACACCGCTAGCTTTCGCACGATGCAAAGTTTGAAGAAGAATATAAAAAATATATATCAATGTCGTGTCTCAATTTTCTTAGAGAAGATAGCTAAAACCTTTGTCTTTACAGAGCCCCTTTTGCCTTTTTGCGCTAGGTTGCGCTCGCTTGTCAAAACAGCTTTAAATCATGCAGAAAATAAAAATCAGAAAGAGACTCTCAGGCACTCAACTTCATGTAACGCCGACATCAACCGATTTCGCTTAAATTTTAATATGTTCTAGAGCCATGTAAGAGCATCATAAAAATCTCGGTTAGAATGCGGTGCCCCTCCACCGTTTCCACACAGAGGCGGATGAAAGAAGCACAAAAATACATGTTAAATGAAATATTTAGTCATTAGACGGCAAAAAAATATTTTTTAGATATACTCTATTTCCTTCAGCTAAAAGAATATAAATCCAGCTGTTTTGGTATTTAAATGCAGTGGCGTGTGGGTAAGTCCACATCAATTCAACCAATTTAAACATATTTTTGAACCTCGAGTTTTTTGATGATGGTGAATTTTTGCAGTGGCGCACCCAGGAATGTGTCTTGGGGGGGGGGCCGACAGCTACGAAGCGCGCCCTCACAAAACTTGCGACCAAAAAAAAAAAAAAAAAGGTCATCATGTCTTTTCGCAACTCGCCACTGCTTGGGGTTGGGGGGGCCCCTTTTTTTACGGTTAAGCGCACTCGCAAGGGGATCCCTATCACGCTCGAAAAGCGGCCAGTGCGCGGAAATGTTGGTGTGTGTTGGTTTTGAAACGGTTCAGGTTGTAACCTGCAGGGAAAACTGTCGCAGGGAGTTTATTCCACAGCGATGCTGTTCTCCAGAGATATGAATTCTGATATAACGAGGTTTTTGGTGCCTCTATTTTGACAGTAAGTTGATGGTTACCGTCTGTTTGACGTGTTCGCCTAGTAGGTGCTACTCCCGAGGGGATCATACGTGCCAACTCTTCAGAGCATTTTCCGTGATAATACCTGTAGAAGAGAGATAGATCGCCCACAGTTCTTCGATGTTCGAGACTATCCAAGCTACGGGTAAGTGCGGGGTCATTGATCAGCTTGATAGCTCGTTTTTGCACGGTGTTCAAAAGCATTAAGGTATGTTTGGGTGCCGCACTCCATATATGTGAGCCGTACTCCATAGTTGGTCGAATCTGGGCTTTGTAGAGTGTCAGCAGTTAGCTTGGTGTATACAGATGTCTTGTACGAAACAGCACCCCAAGCTTTTGGGACGCCCTTTTAGCTATATCTGCCACGTGACTGTGCCAAGACATGTTGGTCTCTGCAGTGACTCCTAAGATGTTCAACTGGCTCTGCAATGTGACAGCACTTCCAGATAACATGATGTTTGGCTCACCGGTGCTGGTCTTTTTTGAAAACAGGGCTGCTTGGGTTTTCTGCGCGTTAAACTGTACAAGGTTTTTGTTGCCCCAGTCCTCTATTATCTCCAGGTCATTATTTATCTGCGATATTTGAGTTAGTCTAAGATGATGGAATTCACGTGCGGATAGACACTGAGTGGGTGGTATGACTGAGGAGACTACATTGCCATCATCTGCAAAGCAATAAAGTGGATTTACTGTTTTATCTATGAGGTCATTTATGTAAATCAGAAAAAGTGTTGGCGAAAGGATTGCTCCCTGTGGCACACCAGCATTTATTTGGTAATAGTTGGAGTTCCGGCCATCCAGTGCAACATAAATGGATCTATCCTTAAGGTAGCTTTCAAACCAAGTGCAAAGTTTCGGCGACAATCCCATTGCTTTGAGCTTGTTGAGCAGATTTTCATGCCAGACTTTATCGAATGCTTTTGATATATCTAAGGCAATTAATTGTTCTTGTTTCGCCCCGTAACACAATCGCTTTTTGCCATAAGTGAGTGACGTATGTAAGTAAATCGCCAGTTGACCTATATTTTCGAAATCCGTATTGCTTGTCGTTGATAATTTTGTACTTTTCCAAGTACTTGGTTAGGTGATTGTTCACAACTCTTTCCATTACTTTTGATATCACCGGAAGTAGAGCAATTGGTCTATAGTTTAACGGATCTGTCTTTTTTCCTTTCTTTGGAATAGGTTGTACTGCGGCAGACTTCCATGATGATGGAAAGTTGGGGTGAGTTCGTTAGCACAATTTTTGAGTACTATCGCGGGAATGCCATCTGGACCCATTGCTTTGTTTGTATCCAACTTTCTAAGGGATTTTCGTATTTCTCTGTGACAAAAGGGTACCTCTGGCATACTGTGGGAAACCCTTCCAATGAACGGTGGAGTTTTTCCATTTGGCACTGTTAGGTTTGAGTTGTAGGAAAAGATTTTGGCCAGCATATTGGCTTTTTCCTCTGATGTTGTGGCCAAGTGAGTATTTTTATCTGTAAGTGGTGGTATGGATGACTTGGTGAAGTTTGATCCAACAGCTTTTGCAAGTGACCAAAAGGACCTAGAACTACTTGGACAATTCAGCAACCTGTTTTTTATTCTTTGATTGTATGTTTCTTTGGCGGCATCAATAGTAATTTTGCAACTATTTCTGGCTTCTATAAATTCTGTGTAGTTTTGAGCGGTTTGTTGTCGTTTCCAAAGGTTATATGCTCTGTGTTTTTTCTGTACAGCCGTTTGACACTGGCCGTTGAACCAAGGTTTTGCATTTGCTCTGCGTTTTATTGTATGTGGGATATATGCATCCATTCCAGATAAGATTACTTTTGTTATTTCATTACAGCAGATAGTGGGATCAGCTGTTTTAAAGCAAACCTCTTGCCATGGAAAATCCAGGTAAAACTGTTTAAGGTCATTCCATTTTGCCGATTTATAGTGCCACATTTTACGAGGAAGTGATTGTTGGCTTGGTGGTATGAGCATTTCGCACTTTGTTATTATAAGTTTATGATCGGATGAACCAAGTGGGGGATCTACTTGAATTGTGTACGAGTCAGGATTTGTAGTTAGGAACAAGTCTAAAAGCGCTGCAAATTCACCCCTTTCTGGGATACGGGTAGGTTCATCGACAAGCTGCGTTAGACCACAACTTATGGCAAAAGCTTCTGCTTCCCTGCCTTCATTATCTGTTTTGTTGTGGTGTTTTAACCAGGGTATATTGTGGACGTTGAAATCGCCTAAAAAAGCAATTTCCGCATGTGGATAGTTAGACTGTATACTATCACAGTTTTCGGATAATGTCGCAAAAAAGTTTTGATACTCGGTGTTACTTGGCGGTCGGTAGAGGCAGCAGATGAACTTGGTCGATGACTTTGAGGTAAAATTTAGCCATATGATATCGAGGTTCGCTGGTTCTAGCTTCTCCTCTCGATGACATGAAAGGTCATTTTTAATGTACACACAAATCCCAAAATTATGTCGAAATCGGTGGTGTAGGTCATAGCCGGGATAAAGATAGCTCACAATAGGTGTTGCAGAACTGATTTTAGTTTCAGTGAGAACAAGGATATCAGGTCTTTGTTCTTTAAGATGTTGGTGAACTGAATTCATGTTGGTACTTAATCCTCTTATATTGCTAAAATCAATTCTGAGTTGAGTTTTTGGTCTTCTTTTAATATCTTTGCATGAAGGACCCCCAGGATCACCCGACGCCCGGAGATCCGAGTGGTCGGGTATTTTACCTCCGGAATATTTTGATCTTGGAGGCGCCATCATGCTATCTGTTACTCATTGTTGGAACCGGACTGCCAGCGCAGTAGCGGAACGTGGTGATACCACTTAGCGCTACTCAGTTCTGGCATGGTGGTATCTCACCGGTCGACGCCCAATGAGTAAAAGCGTCTACCACCTACCAAATGTCAAATTTTAAGATATTTTTCATGTTTCATCATCAACTATGTCGAAAATATATTAAAAAATCTAAGGCTTGGGGGGGAGGCGGGACACGCCCCCCCCCCCCCCTGGGTGCGCCCATGATTTTTGTGTAGTTATTCTCCGCCTAATAAACATTAAAAATACAAATTTTAAAATTTTTTGGTTGCATATTTTTTTAATTATGCGTTTCCGAAAATAAAAATATTGACCCATTTTTAGCCTGCATCGGTGTCTTTAAACTCCTATAATTTTCAAACCGTTTAAGATAATTAGCTAAAACTTGTTGTGTGTAGAGGACGATCCACAAGCCAAACTTTGGTGTATTGATAGCTTCATTTTCTAATAAAAAAACAAAGGGTCTATGCAAAAATTATATTTTTGATGAAATATCAAAAACGGATTTTTAGAAATTTTTTTCTTAGACTATTTGTTTACATGTATGCTAAATTTTACCTTGGGATGATAAAGGGATCATAGTTAAAGAAAATTATTTATATCTTAATGCATATTATATTTTTCGATATTTTTATTACTACAAAAATTAATATCTAAAGTGTACATATTGTTATGAGCCTTATTCTTTATGTAGCATGTATATTATAAAAACGTGGATACCATGGACATCTGGTTTGGCTACTAGAAAATACGTACTTACATAATATCGCGCTCACAAGAATAAGAGAACCTGTAGATAACCCTTTGCCCCGTTTTAGTAGGTGCTCCCTTTTCGCCCTTTTCGCCCTTTCTCGCTGCAATGAAGTTGATGAAAATTATTACATTATTGATCTCTTAAAATAGTGGCAAAATCAGCCGTAAGGTATATCAAAAGTGGCGAATTATATTGACTGATGACTTTATGTAAAAAACAAAAGTTGCGTAGACATGACGTTTCGTGGCGTGTTTTCTCAGTCTGTTTGGAAATTGCGTCGTAGCCGTTCTGGAAATTAATTTGATTTTACGTAGTGACCGAAATCAAAATGGTAGATTGTAAATCGAAAAAAAATTGGTTGGTATTTTCCACTAAATGCTGCAACCCCTATGACGACCAAAATCATCCCACAGCAGTGAGAAATTCGAGATATGTGACAGAGTGGATGTGTAATCTTAACTTAGGATTACAAATGGGTATGAAGATTTGTGACAAATGTAGAAAAAAATTAACAAGTGAACGCAAAAATGTGTGCTTTGATGAGGATTTGGCTTTGTCTGCGAGCAGTCAAACTGAGACTGACAGTGACTTATTTTGTGACCCTGAGACATCACTGAAATATTTAAACAAATCATTAGCATTACTTGGAGAAACACCTGTTAAAAAGCAAAAAACTTCAAGTTAAAAGCTATGTTTCGAATAAGATCGACTAAATTTATTCAAGCTTAAGAACACATTGGGTACCTGGTAAGTCGACAGTTGAGGTAGAAGATAAAAACTACACAGCAGAGTCAGAAATGCTAACACAACTAAAAGAAACAATTTCTAAAACTTCAAAACGTAGTGAACAAATGGCACTTTTAACTGTTTTACCTAAAAGTTGGTCGGCCAAACAAATTAAAATAGAATTTGGAGTAACAAATTATATGGCTCGCTCTGTGAAAAGCTTAGTAAAAGAAAATGGTATACTTTTCACACCTAATCGAAAGCTAGGAAATACATTAAGCTCGACAACTGTTAATGTAGTTTTTAGATTTTTATAACAATGAAGAAGTTAGTAGAATGATGCCGGGAAAAAAGGATTGTGTCACGATGAGAAGAGAAGGGATCAAAATGCAAGTGGAAAAGATATTAATTTTAGGCAACTTATCTGATATATACTAAATTTTTTGAGCTTAGGCCAAAGAACTGTATACTTGCCAGTAAAAGTTTGTTTTTTGTACGCTTCATCAAAATACAAAACTTATGATAGATGGCGCTGGACTTAAAAATATGATTTTAGATGGTGATAATAGCCCTCTTAAAACTTACCATAATTGACTTTTAAAAATGATGTGTAATCCTCCATCGCCGTATTGCTATACATATGAGTGTAAGTAATGCCCCGGACATACACCTTTAAAGAAAGCCCTAATAAAAAAATTTGAGGAAGAATTTATAGACGAAATAACATGCAAACAATGGGTCACTGTTGACAGATGTATGATGGAAACTGTTTCCAAAAGTACTGAAGAATTTGTAATATACTTCTTAGAGGAACTCACAAAACTAAAAACACATTCTTTTATTGCAAACCAACAGAAAGATTGCTATTCTGAAAAGAAGGAAAATTTGGAATTAGGGAAAATAATAATAAACTGTGATTTTGCAGAAAACTACTCGTTCGTCGTACAGGATGAAATGCAGTCATTTCATGGGACAACCAGCAACTTTGCATCCCTTCATTATTTATTAAAAGTGGAAAGGCGAAATAAAACACATGCAATACGTGTTTATATCAGACCGTATCAGACTGTTTGACACATAATACCGTGGCGTTTTATGCTTTTCAAGAAAAACTTATTGCCATTTTAAAACAGGTGCTCCCTTTACACTAAAAAAAATTATATACTTTTCGGATGGTTGTGCAGCCCAATAAAAAACAGAAAAAATATTTTAAATTTGTGCGTCCATAAAAGTGACTTTCAGATTAAAGCTGAATGGCAATTCTTTGCAACGTCCCATGGAAAAAGTGCATGTGATGGACTTGGTGGAACTGTGAAGAGAATGGCAGCTAAAGCCAGTCTGCAGCGAACTTACGACAACCATATTTTGACGCCGCTTCAACTATACCAGTATGCTACAGAAAATATCCATGGCATAAAATTTGAATACACCACTGCTAAAGATTACGAAGAAGCTGACAGGAAGCTTTCTTCGCGATTTACTACATCAAAAGCAATTCTTGGCATACAGAAGCTTCACTCTTTCTATCCAGTTTCGGAAGATCAGGTGATCGTGAAGTGGTACCACTTTAGTCAAGATGAGTATTACCATCACGTACGCAAAATCGTGGCGTCTAAATAAGTAAGTGAAATATTAAAAACTTTTTAAATAGTATAACTCCAGTCACGGCTAATTTATAGTAAAAATTTTAACGTAAGGGAATTGTCAAATAGTTATATTTAAGGTAAAATACAAGAATTTTGAACAACATCAATTTACAAAAATAAATTTTTAAATAGGAACCCACTGTCATCCCATGATAAAACTTGGCCTACATGTAAATAGATAGCCTTAAAAACAAATATGAAATAATTGAGCAAAGTAAAAAATCCGTTTTTAAACTGCATAAAAAATACATTTTGTGCTTACCATAATTAAGCTTGTGGACCTATAAGATTACACAGTAACTTTTACCTGGATATGCCCAAGACTTTATGAATAACACTAATTCAAAAACTAGAAAGCTAAAAAATCAATAAATTTGCAATTTTACTTCTTTCTACTTAGTAAAGAATTTGACCAAAAATTATGAAAATCAAAGGTGACAAGGTCCAAACCATTATTTGATATGGACTTACCCTTGTCCTGTTTTTCAGTAACGCACCCAGGAATATGTCTTGGGGGGGGCCCGAGGCCTCATAATGTCGTATTTCATGCTATTTTTTGTGTTTATTCATGAAATATGTGGAAAATATATACAAAAATCATAGGCTTGGGGTGCGCCCATGTGTTTTTATACCATATTTTTTTCATTTAAAAACTGCTTTTTATATTATAAATGGCACTTAAATCACTTCAGACATTCTAATATCGGATTTTAACATATAGCTAATAAAATACCAATTTCTGAAAACTCATTTTGTACATGGGCGCACGTCAGTTTTTCCTTAGTTAAATAGAATACCTGGAATGGATTCCTAGAATAACATATTCAAAAAAAACTCTTGTGAATTTATACTTCAGTATCAGCATGAAAATATTAGTAATAATAATAGAAAACAGTGGCGTAGTAAAAATAATATAAATAAATAAAAATAAATATAAATTTTGTTACTAAAGTACACACATCCTACAAAAATCCCTTATTGCAGTTAACACCAGGTAAAAGGAAACCACAAAGTGTAAAATACTAATCATTACAATCCTTTTAGAAAATCCCGCAATTAGCCCTACCAACAAATGAAACACCCTGTGTAATTTTTTTCTTTTGCATTCTTAATTAAAATTTAGACTAATTTTGTATGCTGTCTAGAGCCAGTAGTTTTTGCCTCATATAAAATTAGTCTAAATTTTACTAGAGAATCTAAAAACATAAAAACATACAGTCTTTCATTTAAATTTCCGAAAATAAAATCTATATGTTTGTGGCGGATTCATTTTACAAACACAACTTTTTCTGGGTATTACGCCACTAGTAAGGAAAAATTACTTTAAAAAATTATAAAAAACCACTGCGTTTCTCCTAGAAAAATAAAAATCACTAATTTGTCAGTGGCTTTCTATAAAAATAAATAGTTGCCTAGTAAAAACTAAACCACTTATCTTTTAATTGAATTTGAATATGCTACGTTTCGATTGTCAATCTACAATCGTTTTCAAGCTTTTTATTTATATTTTGTCTCAAAAACTTAAATGTTTCTTGTTCAAATATATTTTTTATTATTATATCGTTGACAAATTGTCAATATTCTGAAGTTTATCAAAAACAATTGACCAATCTAAACAAAACACAAGGTAACATGATACTATTTCAAAACATTATGTCAGTCAATGTTGTTTTCAAATTTAAAAATAAACAGAACAGGGTGACTCATTAAAACTAGAATCAATAAGGTCTCTTTTTTATAACCATTTAGAAATTTTTACAAAATTATGATCATTGTGGGATTATATTACTATTATATCAAAATCTATTTAAAAAACAATAATCAGAATTTCATTACAGTATTAATTAATTTTGAAAAAACCTTTTTGCAAATCTTGTCTGAGAATAGGAAGCCAAGCTTTACTTATATCTATAGAAATACTTGAAAGACAGTTATCTTCATTTAAATAAATACATGCTGATTCTTTTAATTTTCTTTTAATGTCATTAGATTCTTTTTGTAAAATTATTGTTTCTCCCCATTTAATTCTATGATTACTCTCAAAAGAATGCTGACAAACTCTGGATTTCTCATAATCACCCCTTCTCAAATTATATTTATGATCATTAACTCTTACTTCAAGTGGCCTAGAAGTTTCACCTATATAAATTTTACCACATTCACAAGGTATTTTATAAATTACATTTTTTGAATTCTGCTCTTCATTTATTGGTTTTGTTTTTGTTAGAATAGATCTAAGTTTATTTTCTGTCTTAAAAACTGTTTTTATATTATAATTATTTGCTATTCTCCTAATTTTGTCTGATATACCTGGTATAAAAGGAATCAATAATTTTTTAGTATCTAAATCAATTATATTAGCATTTCTTCTTCTAGGAAACTCTATTCTATGAAAACAATTTTCAACAAAATTTATAGGATAGGAATTTTTTATTAAAACTTCTTTAATTAATTCTTTTTCTAATAAAAATCTGTTATTATCAGAACAAATTATCTTTGCTCTATCAAATAAACTTTTAACAACACCTCTTTTTATTATAGTAGAGTGATTTGATTTAAAATTTAAATATCTATTACATATTTTCAATGGCAAAATGATTTTTTTCAACAAGATTTTGGCATGGCAATGGGCTCCCCACTTTCTCCTTTAATGAGTAATATTTTTATGGAAGATTTTGAACATAATATTTTGCAAGAATATCAGTATAAACCCATAGTTTGGTTTAGATATATTGATGATATTTTTAGTATTTGGCCTTATGATGAAAACAAACTAAATGAATTTCTATATTTTATGAATAACAAAGAAAGTACTATTAAATTTACATTAGAAAAAGAAACTGATAACAAACTTCCATTTCTAGATGTACTTGTTGAAAAACAAAATACTTTTCAAACTTCTGTATATAGAAAACCAACACATACTAATAGATATTTAAATTTTAAATCAAATCACTCTACTATAATAAAAAGAGGTGTTGTTAAAAGTTTATTTGATAGAGCAAAGATAATTTGTTCTGATAATAACAGATTTTTATTAGAAAAAGAATTAATTAAAGAAGTTTTAATAAAAAATTCCTATCCTATAAATTTTGTTGAAAATTGTTTTCATAGAATAGAGTTTCCTAGAAGAAGAAATGCTAATATAATTGATTTAGATACTAAAAAATTATTGATTCCTTTTATACCAGGTATATCAGACAAAATTAGGAGAATAGCAAATAATTATAATATAAAAACAGTTTTTAAGACAGAAAATAAACTTAGATCTATTCTAACAAAAACAAAACCAATAAATGAAGAGCAGAATTCAAAAAATGTAGTTTATAAAATACCTTGTGAATGTGGTAAAATTTATATAGGTGAAACTTCTAGGCCACTTGAAGTAAGAGTTAATGATCATAAATATAATTTGAGAAGGGGTGATTACGAGAAATCCAGAGTTTGTCAGCATTCTTTTGAGAGTAATCATAGAATTAAATGGGGAGAAACAATAATTTTACAAAAAGAATCTAATGACATTAAAAGAAAATTAAAAGAATCAGCATGTATTTATTTAAATGAAGATAACTGTCTTTCAAGTATTTCTATAGATATAAGTAAAGCTTGGCTTCCTATTCTCAGACAAGATTTGCAAAAAGGTTTTTTCAAAATTAATTAATACTGTAATGAAATTCTGATTACTGTTTTTTAAATAGATTTTGATATAATAGTAATATAATTTATTTATTTATAATTTAATAAATTTAATATTATTAACAATGATCATAATTTTGTAAAAATGTCTAAATGGTTATAAAAAAGAGACCTTATTGATTCTAGTTTTAATGAGTCACCCTGTTCTGTTTATTTTTAAATTTGAAAACAACATTGACTGACATAATGTTTTGAAATAGTATCATGTTACCTTGTGTTTTGTTTAGATTGGTCAATTGTTTTTGATAAACTTCAGAATATTGACAATTTGTCAACGATATAATAATAAAAAATATATTTGAACAAGAAACATTTAAGTTTTTGAGACAAAATATAAATAAAAAGCTTGAAAACGATTGTAGATTGACAATCGAAACGTAGCATATTCAAATTCAATTAAAAGATAAGTGGTTTAGTTTTTACTAGGCAACTATTTATTTTTATAGAAAGCCACTGACAAATTAGTGATTTTTATTTTTCTAGGAGAAACGCAGTGGTTTTTTTATAATTTTTTAAAGTAATTTTTCCTTACTAGTGGCGTAATACCCAGAAAAAGTTGTGTTTGTAAATTTCCGAAGTTGAAGGTCGTTCCAAAAAAATAAAACACCCGGTATATATGTCTATGTTAAACAGTAAAAATATACTTAAAACCCAACAACTTTTGTTTAGACATTTTTCTAATATAACATACATCTTTAGACATAAGGTACAGGATCATCTTATTTCGGACACCCTGTAGATAATAATAATTATTTATTAGGATGTATTTAAATAATTTTCAAACCCTTTGGTTGAGTTTAAGGCAATGATCTATGAACTTATAAGCAAAAACAGGCGTGTCCTCCCAGATGTCGAATCCGTCCCAGTGTGGACGCAACGAAAAAAAGGCATCCCTCCCGACCCCGCTCGATAACATACTTCCGTAGACATCAGAAAAACGGGGAATATTAAAAGCCTGCCCGCCTCGGCGCTGCCGGCTTGTAATTATTTACGTTAAAAAAGTTGTTATTAACCACAGCTAATAAAAAGAGCATGTCGATGTCGTAAGAAAAGATTTAACTTTTTAAATAAATCAATTGAAAATATTTTTTGTTGTCTAGTTTTGGGAGGGCACTGCCCCGTTGCCCTCCCTGTAGCAGCCACCACTGGCGACAACTATGAGAAATTTTACACATTTTCCCACTACCACAAGACGCTAGCCCTACCAAGTCCACTTCCAATCCCTGACTTCGCATGCGTAGATCTACCAATATTATTTACCTCATGTATTAGAATAGATGTACAGGGTGATTTTCACTTGAATGATTCTAACCACATGAAAATAGAAAGTTTCAGACAATAAGTGTCTATTGTACCGTATTCATATGCTCAAATTGTGCACAGTCGTAGGCAATGTTAGAGTTTCATGAAATTCCATAAAGCAGTAAAGTAGTAACGAAATTTTCCACTCACTCACTCATGTATAGATCATCAAAATTCTACGGTACTTCCAGACATTCTACAAAGCTGAAATTTTGCAGAGCGATTGAAATTATGACCAGGGAAGAAATAAAAGAACCCAAAATTTTAATTCACTTTATTTTATTACTAGTGTTTCCAGAAATATATTTTCGGAAATATTTCCTGAAATATTGGAAATATATGGAAATATAGGAAATATTTTTAAAAAATAAGAAAAAAGGGAATATTTATTTATAAAATCATAATAAAACACCGGAAAACGCGCAAGCATATGAACATAAATCAGAAGTTATTCTTCAAACAAATATACAGAAATAAGGTCAAATTTGTTCAACAAAAATCTCATTCTTGACACACTACACTATTCACTAGTCGAGCAAGAGGCATATCTTCATTGCTGTCATCAGCATCACACTCAATAACATCGTCTTTCCAGTCTACTTCCTCAAAATCTTTAATAGTATCGGAAATGAAAATTGTTCTGTAGTAAGTTGTGCTTAATGCTGTCTTAAATTACGTAACGCTCAAGGGGGGAGGGGGGGTTTTGGCATTGCGTTATACTTAATGTTATTTTAATTTGTTTTTGGTGGGAGCAAAAAACCTGAATTTTTGCGTTGCGTAATTTAAGAACACTCCCTACGGTTACAAAATATAAAAGATAATAATAATAATATATTTTTTAATATTTCCAATATTTCCAATATTTCCGAGACACCTTCGGAAATTTCCAATATTTCCATTTACATCACTATTCATGACCCACTTCCAGAAACGCTAGAGGGCTGAACTTTGGTAGACTGATATGAACTATTATTAAACTATAGTAAAAAATAAAAAACCCGAACAACATTTACTTCCTTCCCCTATACATGTAAAGTTATGTAATAGTGTATTATATATCACGGGATCAAAGAAGCACTTTTTATCGCGAGGTGAAAAGTTTCATCGAGGGATAAAACGATACTTTTTTTTCCGAGTTTTCTTCATTTTTTTTGTGTCTTTAGGTCTTGACGTTTGTTAGGATTTGTAGTGTTTATGAATGATCAGTCACTTTTCATCCCTATTTCTATTTTTTATCCCTGTCATGTGAATTATAGTAAAAAATTCGACTGCATTAAACAAAACAATACAAAACTAACCTTAAGAAATAGCGGTAACATTAAAGGCCGGCCACCGTAAGTACCGGGCGCCGTTACCGTACATAACAAAAAAGGAGCGAGAAGCTGCTAATGCGCAGACTCAGTAATAACAATAACGGTAACAAAGTATAATATACGCGACCCAAAATGTCCCTAATAACAAATCAAAAAAGCGTACGGTAAAGTGTACGCAAATGAGGGCGTGAAAAGCTGTTTGCGAAACGCTCGTAGGTAAAACTATTATTGCCCACTTCAAGAAATGATAGAAAGCTAGAAAGCTGGGGTTTGGCGGCACACTGACGGAAATCATAGACAAGTTCTTTTTTTGAACAATGTTCCGCAAATTTTACTACTTTAAAACTCAAACTATAACTAAATCCTTTAAAAAAGTAGTGAAATAATAACAAAAACCATTCCACCACTATTTACTCAGACCTTAAAACTTAGCATTTTAGACAGAGTTTAAGTATCAAGTCTATAGACGTGATACCGACCGGTTTAAGTGTATTTTAGCTCACACATATTAACTTATACTATAGTAGTGTGAGCTATAGTGATCCTAATTTTTTCAAGAAAAAAAGTTGCTCCGATTTCAAAAATTTTTATATATCTTTGCGTTTCAGATGATTTTGAAACTTTTTTGTTGCGCCGTCTGTCTGTCTGTCTGTCTGTCTGGCTGGCTGGCTGGCTGGCTGGCTGGCTGGCTGGCTGGCTGGCTGGCTGGCTGGCTGGCTGGCTGGCTGGCTGGCTGGCTGGCTGGCTGGCTGGCTGGCTGGCTGGCTGGCTGGCTGGCTGGCTGGCTGGCTGGCTGGCTGGCTGGCTGGCTGGCTGGCTGGCTGGCTGGCTGGCTGGCTGGCTGGCTGGCTGGCTGGCTGGCTGGCTGGCTGGCTGGCTGGCTGGCTGGCTGGCTGGCTGGCTGGCTGGCTGGCTGGCTGGCTGGCTGGCTGGCTGGCTGGCTGGCTGGCTGGCTGGCTGGCTGGCTGGCTGGCTGGCTGGCTGGCTGGCTGGCTGGCTGGCTGGCTGGCTGGCTGGCTGGCTGGCTGGCTGGCTGGCTGGCTGGCTGGCTGGCTGGCTGGCTGGCTGGCTGGCTGGCTGGCTGGCTGGCTGGCTGGCTGGCTGGCTGGCTGGCTGGCTGGCTGGCTGGCTGGCTGGCTGGCTGGCTGGCTGGCTGGCTGGCTGGCTGGCTGGCTGGCTGGCTGGCTGGCTGGCTGGCTGGCTGGCTGGCTGGCTGGCTGGCTGGCTGGCTGGCTGGCTGGCTGGCTGGCTGGCTGGCTGGCTGGCTGTCCTGGCTGTCTGTCTGTCTGTCTGTCTGTCTGTCTGTCTGTCTGTCTGTCTGTCTGTCTGTCTGTCTGTCTGTCTGTCTGTCTGTCTGTCTGTCTGTCTGTCTGTCTGTCTGTCTGTCTGTCTGTCTGTCTGTCTGTCTGTCTGTCTGTCTGTCTGTCTGTCTGTCTGTCTGTCTGTCTGTCTGTCTGTCTGTCTGTCTGTCTGTCTGTCTGTCTGTCTGTCTGTCTGTCTGTCTGTCTGTCTGTCTGTCTGTCTGTCTGTCTGTCTGTCTGTCTGTCTGTCTGTCTGTCTGTCTGTCTGTCTGTCTGTCTGTCTGTCTGTCTGTCTGTCTGTCTGTCTGTCTGTCTGTCTGTCTGTCTGTCTGTCTGTCTGTCTGTCTGTCTGTCTGTCTGTCTGTCTGTCTGTCTGTCTGTCTGTCTGTCTGTCTGTCTGTCTGTCTGTCTGTCTGTCTGTCTGTCTGTCTGTCTGTCTGTCTGTCTGTCTGTCTGTCTGTCTGTCTGTCTGTCTGTCTGTCTGTCTGTCTGTCTGTCTGTCTGTCTGTCTGTCTGTCTGTCTGTCTGTCTGTCTGTCTGTCTGTCTGTCTGTCTGTCTGTCTGTCTGTCTGTCTGTCTGTCTGTCTGTCTGTCTGTCTGTCTGTCTGTCTGTCTGTCTGTCTGTCTGTCTGTCTGTCTGTCTGTCTGTCTGTCTGTCTGTCTGTCTGTCTGTCTGTCTGTCTGTCTGTCTGTCTGTCTGTCTGTCTGTCTGTCTGTCTGTCTGTCTGTCTGTCTGTCTGTCTGTCTGTCTGTCTGTCTGTCTGTCTGTCTGTCTGTCTGTCTGTCTGTCTGTCTGTCTGTCTGTCTGTCTGTCTGTCTGTCTGTCTGTCTGTCTGTCTGTCTGTCTGTCTGTCTGTCTGTCTGTCTGTCTGTCTGTCTGTCTGTCTGTCTGTCTGTCTGTCTGTCTGTCTGTCTGTCTGTCTGTCTGTCTGTCTGTCTGTCTGTCTGTCTGTCTGTCTGTCTGTCTGTCTGTCTGTCTGTCTGTCTGTCTGTCTGTCTGTCTGTCTGTCTGTCTGTCTGTCTGTCTGTCTGTCTGTCTGTCTGTCTGTCTGTCTGTCTGTCTGTCTGTCTGTCTGTCTGTCTGTCTGTCTGTCTGTCTGTCTGTCTGTCTGTCTGTCTGTCTGTCTGTCTGTCTGTCTGTCTGTCTGTCTGTCTGTCTGTCTGTCTGTCTGTCTGTCTGTCTGTCTGTCTGTCTGTCTGTCTGTCTGTCTGTCTGTCTGTCTGTCTGTCTGTCTGTCTGTCTGTCTGTCTGTCTGTCTGTCTGTCTGTCTGTCTGTCTGTCTGTCTGTCTGTCTGTCTGTCTGTCTGTCTGTCTGTCTGTCTGTCTGTCTGTCTGTCTGTCTGTCTGTCTGTCTGTCTGTCTGTCTGTCTGTCTGTCTGTCTGTCTGTCTGTCTGTCTGTCTGTCTGTCTGTCTGTCTGTCTGTCTGTCTGTCTGTCTGTCTGTCTGTCTGTCTGTCTGTCTGTCTGTCTGTCTGTCTGTCTGTCTGTCTGTCTGTCTGTCTGTCTGTCTGTCTGTCTGTCTGTCTGTCTGTCTGTCTGTCTGTCTGTCTGTCTGTCTGTCTGTCTGTCTGTCTGTCTGTCTGTCTGTCTGTCTGTCTGTCTGTCTGTCTGTCTTCTGTCTGTCTGTCTGTCTGTCTGTCTGTCTGTCTGTCTGTCTGTCTGTCTGTCTGTCTGTCTGTCTGTCTGTCTGTCTGTCTGTCTGTCTGTCTGTCTGTCTGTCTGTCTGTCTGTCTGTCTGTCTGTCTGTCTGTCTGTCTGTCTGTCTGTCTGTCTGTCTGTCTGTCTGTCTGTCTGTCTGTCTGTCTGTCTGTCTGTCTGTCTGTCTGTCTGTCTGTCTGTCTGTCTGTCTGTCTGTCTGTCTGTCTGTCTGTCTGTCTGTCTGTCTGTCTGTCTGTCTGTCTGTCTGTCTGTCTGTCTGTCTGTCTGTCTGTCTGTCTGTCTGTCTGTCTGTCTGTCTGTCTGTCTGTCTGTCTGTCTGTCTGTCTGTCTGTCTGTCTGTCTGTCTGTCTGTCTGTCTGTCTGTCTGTCTGTCTGTCTGTCTGTCTGTCTGTCTGTCTGTCTGTCTGTCTGTCTGTCTGTCTGTCTGTCTGTCTGTCTGTCTGTCTGTCTGTCTGTCTGTCTGTCTGTCTGTCTGTCTGTCTGTCTGTCTGTCTGTCTGTCTGTCTGTCTGTCTGTCTGTCTGTCTGTCTGTCTGTCTGTCTGTCTGTCTGTCTGTCTGTCTGTCTGTCTGTCTGTCTGTCTGTCTGTCTGTCTGTCTGTCTGTCTGTCTGTCTGTCTGTCTGTCTGTCTGTCTGTCTGTCTGTCTGTCTGTCTGTCTGTCTGTCTGTCTGTCTGTCTGTCTGTCTGTCTGTCTGTCTGTCTGTCTGTCTGTCTGTCTGTCTGTCTGTCTGTCTGTCTGTCTGTCTGTCTGTCTGTCTGTCTGTCTGTCTGTCTGTCTGTCTGTCTGTCTGTCTGTCTGTCTGTCTGTCTGTCTGTCTGTCTGTCTGTCTGTCTGTCTGTCTGTCTGTCTGTCTGTCTGTCTGTCTGTCTGTCTGTCTGTCTGTCTGTCTGTCTGTCTGTCTGTCTGTCTGTCTGTCTGTCTGTCTGTCTGTCTGTATGTCTGTCTGTCTGTCTGTCTGTCTGTCTGTCTGTCTGTATGTAACGACCAACGTGCATAACTCAAGAACCGCTTGCCCGATTTTAATGAAATTTGGCAGCTGGGCTGAGTCTTGGGTCGAGATGGTCACATTTAAAAATGAACAAAATCCACCGAGCACAAGCCAAATAAAAGGGTGGGGGTAGATTTCAAAAATCAGAGTTTATGTTAAAATACGGCGTGTGTGATATCAAACGAAAGGTAATTGAGTCTGGAGTTATAAAAAATAAACTTTAGTTTAAAAAAAGGGGGGGTAGATTTGAAAAATTAGATTTTAAGTCAAAATATGGCTTGTGTGGTATCAAACGAAAGGTAATTGAGTCAATAAAATATATTTCAGTTTTTAGTTATATTAGCTCACGCGTACACTATAACTATAGTACCTAGTGTGAGCTTAGGTGCCCATAGATTGGCAGAGTATTTTTGATACTCACAGGTCAAATAACTGTAAAGATTTGGTTCACCCTAATGTGGAACATAATAGTAAGCATTTCTTAGTGAGTTTCATCTCATATAAATTCAAATTAACTTGAGAAATAAAGAAAATCCACACAAAAAATTTGTAACAAAATGTAATTTTTTGGAAATGTAGTCCGTGCAGTCGTAGGATTCCCGTTAAAAATTGTCTCAAATTGAAGTGTGGTTTAAAGTTCGAAAACAGTAAACTTATATACAAAAATTTTTAAAGCTAAATAAGACATAAATAACTTAAAACTATATCTGTAATTACCGTAGTAAATACGTATCAATATTTAAATATTGTAAAAAGCACAAGATATATTAGAATCCGTTTTCAATTACACATCCACCATAACAATTGAACAACAGCTGACACTGACTTACACCGTTTTTATTAGACATTTCCTGTTTACGTTTGGAGGTATAAATATGGCTACCATTTTAAACCAAAATATTATCCTCTTTCAATTTATTTGTGACCTTTGTGTGGAAATAATGTATTTGTTACAACGAAAAAAGATAACCCATATCAAGGTATTTATGAACAATTTAAAGAAATATTAAAAACTATTGCATTCACGGGAAAAATAAGTTAAACCTTCAGCCAAAATCTAGACTTGTAGACCTAGCATTGTAGCACCTAGCACTGTGGACCCTTTAGTAAATAATGGTGTTGTAAAAAAAGTTAAGAACGCTTAGTATCGTCAAGTTCTCCAATAAAGGTTCTTACCAGTTTGGAATTTTTTTTCTAAACTTTGGCTATTACGGCTGCTATTTGACTTTTAGGCACAGTGCTAAATTGAACATAAACAAGTTTGGCTGTAATAACAAATTTTAACAAAACATTTCCCAACTAGTAATAACCTTTTATTTTGAAATGTGTATTGGAGAACTTGGTTGTACTTTTATCTCAATTCTTTTTACGGAATACCACTTTCGCGTACTTGGCTTTTTTTACATGAAATGTTTTTGTTATGATTAGATAGAACCAAAAATATACACTTTTTGTTAATAATTAAATGGCGAACAAGAGAATTACCCCCACCCCCCTTAGATAAAAATATATTAAAAATAATGTTTTTGTCGGCTATGGCCCCCTTTCACCCCACCAGACTTGCACTTGCTTCAGACCCGGGGCTACCCTAGCTAATACTGCAAATTGGCAGTTTTTCTAAACTGGCTATCCACATTTCAGTTTTCATCATCTTTATTTTATAGATAGGTAGATAGATAGATATTTATTTCATTCCCGGCACCACAATACAGTAGAAAGGAACAAGTCAAAAAGTAGTACATTAAAAAAAATTACTAAGTAAAAAAAATATTTAAAAAAATCACTATTTAAAATGTCTTAAAACAAACAATAATAAGACTTATAAAATCACAAAAAACACTAAAAAAAAATTAAAGTAATAAAACGACCGAGAGACCACAACCCAAAACGTTCGGTATATTAGCCAATAGCTTCTAGGAACTCTGTTATAGAATAAAATGCATTATTGCCCAAAAATGTTTTTAACTGGGATTAAAATTTTTTTTTGGACAGACTTTATAGCTCCTCTGGAAGAGGATTATATAGGCGCAGACCAGCGAATATTGGTGAGCTCTTAAAATACTCATGATTATGTCTGAATACAAAAGTTGTTTCAATTTCTGGTGGCATATTGATGATAAAAATAAAAATAAAAGTTTTTGTTAAGTTTAGAGCACACTGAGTCAATATGCTGGCTCCAAGACAGTTGACAATCGATTATAACAACTAGAAATTTTGCAGTTTTCTCAGTTTTAACAATATGGCCATTAAAATCAAAAGACCAGTTCAGCGTTCGTTGTCAGATTGTTGTAATTTCAAGACATACGGTTTTACTGCAATTGATCATTATCTTGTTTTTCTTGCACCACTCTGTTAGTTCTGAAAGCATTATTTTAATATCTTGAAGAACCGCGATACTGCATTTACCTGATATAACTATAGTAGTGTCGTCACAATATTGAAAAACTAAGCCCTTAGTGACATGTTCAGGTAAGTCATTAATAAAAAGTAAAAATATTAAAGGCGCTAAAACACTTCCTTGTGGCGTTCCCAGCCCTAAGTCTTTAAAATCTGAAAGAACGTCTTTGATTTTAACTGCCATTCTGCGACCACTTAAAAACGATTGTATTAGTTTTTGGAGAAGACCCCTTATGCCAAGTTTTTCAATGTTTTTTTACCACGAAATCCCCATTTACGACATCAAAAGCTTTGGTAAAATCGAACAAAAATACAATTAATATTTCGTTGTTATCTTGTTTGTTGTATATATGTTGTAAAAATCGGTGCAACCCAACGCAGTGGAGAATCCTGGATGAAAACCGTCTTGCTGGTTAGAAAGCAACTTGTTTTTGTTTAAAAAAGAAAGAAGTTTATCATAAATAATTTTTTCGTAGATTTTGGAAAATATGCTTAAAATGGAGATAGGACGGTAGTTTTCAATATTTTCGGGGTCTACTTTTTTTAATATTGGAGTGACCAATGCATTTTTTAGTTTTTCGGGAAAAATTCCAGAAAAAAGTGATTACCGATGTGATTTCTTCATCTATAACAGGAGTTACCAAAAAACTATTTGAAACCGGTTTTTTGGTAGTGGTGCGTTGCGATGACAAGTTGCCATGAAAGTGGTTTTGGAGTTTTTCTTGCGTACCAGTTGATAAGTAGGTACAAAAAATATCAGCGATTTCTTCGGGTTTCTAATAAAGTGATTATCGAAGGAAATTTTACAAATGCTTTTTTCTTTTTTGGTCTTTTCGTTTAATTGGTTGATAACGTTCCATGTTTCACGTGACTTACTTTTTGCATTATTAATAATGTCGCTATAAAAGTTGCTTTTTTCATTTTTAATTTGCTTTTGAACTTCTTTCTTTTTTATTTTATACTGATTAATTGAGTTACGATCACCTGTCCTATTCTTGAACCAGCATACCTTCTCTAGGTTTTCAATTTCGTTTTTCAGTTCCTGAGAGAATTGAATTTTTTGTTTTTTATTATTAAAATTTATTTTTTTAAGAGGAAAACTCACATTGAAACACCAGAAAAAGTTGTTTATAAAAATGTCAAATTCATTATTAATATCATTTGAGGTTAGCTTAAAATGTTGAGGTTTAAGCCAGAATAGAAATTTATTAATATTTTCTTGAGAGAAGTGTCGAGTAAATTTCTCAGAGCGTTCACTCTTAGTATTATTTAATGGAAAGTAATCTTAGTTCAAAATTTGGCAATGGTGATCAGAGACGCCATCGCCATTTATAATGTTACTCACCAATTTTGGTCTGTTGTTGGCCAAAAAGTCGAGAATTGAACAAGTAGTTTGTTCGTTACGGGTATGTATTCATGTCGCTGAGTTGATTAAAGAGATAAGATTATAAAATTCAAAAATATCATATTAGAAGTTCTGTTAAATCTGCATTTTTGTCGGGATTTGGGTTGAAGTCGCCGGCCAATAAAATATTGTAAAATTTTTCGAAAGCTTTTGTTAAAATAATACATAATATCGAAATAAATGTTTTAAAATCGTCATTTGTGGGTCTATACAAGTTAATTACACACAATTTTTTATCTGCAACATACGAACATTCAAGAACCATCTTAGCTGACAGATTGTTAACAACAAACTTCACAGGAAAGAATTTTTTGGAAAGATTATTCTCCATGTAAATTGCAGATCCACCATGATTCTGGTGGGTTCGCGAAAAATGAGTTAATAACTTAAAGTCTGCAATCTTTATACTTTTAATGTTATTATGTAAGAGCCAGTGTTCGGTTAAGCAAATGATTTTTAGGTTATGTTTATTAATTAAAAATTCAATTAAATTAACTTTGTTTTAAAAACTTTGGACATTCAAATGTAATAATGTAATAAATTGTTTCGACTCACTGTTTTTGCTGGTCTCAGTTATTGAGGAGTATTTGGTGGTTCTCTCTCCTGAAAATCCGGTCGTTTGTTAGGCGGAACCGAAACCTCTTAACGGCGGATCCAGCCGGCCAGCTAAATTTTCGCAGTCAAATTTTATTTCGGGCGCCGAGGTTTTAAGAAAATCACTAATCATTTTTGCGGTTGTGCCCGCGGCAAGACGATATACATATAGGTATCCGCACTTACTGGTACTGTTTGAATTGTACTACAGTTTACTGTATTGTTTCGGCCGATAACGGACTTTGTTTTGGTAGAGAAACGCTGACGCTGATGCGAAGGTCGAATATATGGTTCCAGTACATTTTGTTGGGCATTGGAAATAGCCTCGCCTACGTATTTATTTGAAAACAAATATTGTTGTTGTGACTTCCATGCATGCACCGAATGCGGAGGGGCAAGGGCAGTGGCAGCGGTTTGTTTACTCTGCGGATTATGGATTGACCCAGATGGCGCTGGGCTCGTATTTGATAAAGTGTTTTTCGAATAATTATTGTTCTGTAAGAGTGCTATGATAGTTTTTTGATCATCAAGTCTGCATTCGAGTTGTTGGTTAATTTTTGATAGGCTACTCACTTTGACTTTAAGAACCTCTATGTTAATTGTCTGTTTTATGCAGGAATCGGTTTTGCATATGGCGTCGTTTGACGTCACCGCATCGGCAGCATCATGAAAACTGTTTTCGTCATTTTCATGACTAATAACGCGTTTTTGTAAATTTAAGTGAAACTCACGCAGCACTGTATTACTTGTGTAACTGGTAGATAACTTTTGAAAAACTAATAAATCGATTAACTCTGACTTTTTTAACTTATTAAGTTCCGCAACTAAAAGCGGGTGTGTATCAGCGGCCATCTTACTATAATGGCTATCGTTTGGCTTTGTCATGTTGGTTTATGCTATACTGATGAAGTCTAATAAGACGGTAACATCGACGTCTGCGGCTAATCCGTCAATTCTGAGGACGAGCCCGAAAATTTATTTTTCATCACCTATATTTACCCTATTATTGCTGATTGATTCAGATGTGGGCCTACTATTGTGCAATACATCAACATGATTTATTTCATTTATTCAAAATTAATAAATCTCTAAGACCCAGAGTTATGGCCATAATTCTCTGCGATGTAAAAGAGCCTGCAAGCAATGCTTTCTGTAAAAGCTAAGAATATTAAAAATAACTTGAACTTTTTTAAGAGAAAAAGGCGCTAAAGGTAAAAGATTCTGAAAAGCCTGAAAAATTAGGTGATAAATTTATCCATAAAAAAATTATATTAACAATTATTTAACTGACAAAAAAATCATTTAAAAACTCATAAATAATCAAATTCAGATACCAGCAGAAGTGAAGAAGAAGAAGCAACGCTTAAAATATTAAGATTGAATGAAACTCTTTGTATAACTTTATGCTTGTACACATTTGCGACACCTATGGGACAAATATGGGCCATTGCAAGGCCACAAATTGCAATTGAAGTTTACAAATCCGTGATATTAATTTAATTAAGAATCCAGAGAGGTTCAATATCGATTGCAACGATTTTTGAGCTGTTGTTACTTTTTTTATCCGCTTTGCGCAAGGTTTTTACTGCATGCCAGTTGTCGCTTTTTTGTAAACTACTAAACCACTTTTTATTTTAAAACTAATAAAGTCAAATTAAAGCTAAAATTTTCTCTCGTCATTTTCTTTAGAATATGTTTCTTTACCTTCCTAGCCCGCGCAGCAATGGCTAGATAAGGTATTGTTTTCGACGAAAAAAAATGTTGAGATAACGCCGTTATTTTAGTGTAACCGATTTTCCTGAAATTTTCCGATAAAATAATATACAATAATGTTAGTTTTTTGACAGTTTAAAAATTGAAAATTTCTTTACGGAGCACTGCATCAATATGCGGTTTTTGCAATACAGTAGAACACGTTTTTCCAAATAATTTAGGTTATTACTATAAACTTCCTAGGAGCTTCGGTTTCTAAGATTTTTACAAAGCTGTTTTCAAGGCTGATATAGCGTGGAGTTCACTTGGAGTGTGTTATTTTGCTAGGAAGGTATCAGATGCATTTATTTTAATATTATTTCTATAATTTGAGAAATTTAAATTTTTTAAATTTATTTTGTTATTATATTAATAGTTTTAAATCGGAGAATACTGTTCTTTTGAAAAATAATAACTATATTAACAAATTTCGGACTTTCATTGTCTTTATTTATTTTAAACACAACGTTACGGTTAGTAAGTATTTCTAACCATTATTACAATTGAAATAAATAAAGACCCTATCTCGTATCTGTTTGATTCCAAAGTTATGAATTTACCCCCATTACACTCCTCACCCACCGTTTTTTGTTCATAAAATTGTATCATGACAAAAACATTTCATATAAAAAAAGCCAAGTACGCGAAAATGGTATTGCGTAAAAGGAATTGAGATAAATTTAAAGCCGTTCTCCAATAAAAATTTAAATTAAAGGTTCTTACTAATTTGTAAAGGTTTTTCTATACTTGGCTATTACGGCTGCAAATGACTCTGAAGCACAGTGCTAAATTAAAAATAAAGAATTTTGGCTGTAGTAGCAAAGTTTAAAAAAACCTTTTCAAACCAGTAAGAACCTTTAATTTTGAAATTTGATTGGAGAACTTGGCTTTACTTTTATCTCAATTCGTTTTACGGAATACCATTCTCGCGTACTTGGCCTTTTTTGACATGAAATGTTTTTGTCATGATACAATTTTATGAACACAAAACGATGGGTGAGGAGTGTAAAGGGGGTAAATTCATAACTTTGGAATTAAAACAGATACGAACATGCGGTTTTCAGATGTATGATTTCCAGTGGTATTAAAATTTTATGAAAAGGAAATGGGGGTAGGGGGTGTTTGAGGTGTGTAAAGGCATAAATTTAATGGACCTAGGATTGAGGAATTGTATTGTACAAAATTGACAGAAAATAAACCTTGTTATATTATAATTACTAGAAATAGAAATAATGCGAATTTTTTTAAATAAAATCTTTTAACTAAAAAAAATATATATTTATTTTATTGATCAAAAACATACTTAACAATCAATGCAATTATTGAACCTCTGGGTCACAGTATACTCTGGGCTCTTCATAATAATTAGCTAAATCAATATTGATTTGTAAATGTCAATTGCGACTTGTGGCCTTACTTGTGCTCACAGGAAATGACATTATTCGCCAAGACATCCTCTGCTATAACGTTCCAGATAATAGAATCCCAGACCAATATGACCCATGTTATACAGGGTGTCTCTAAACGGTCTTAGCACATATTCCTGAGGTCGAAATAAGTCGATTTAAAGCAACTTACCTTAGTCCGAAATTGCTCCGTTTCAAAGAAACAGAGTGGTGAATTTAACAATTAAAAATCGATTTTATTAAAATTTATGAAAACTTGAATAAAGCTTTACAATAGTCAGTAGAAAACTGGCCGTTGCTATGACATTTTGCCAGTGTAAAACACTCTAGTGAAATAGTCATTCAAAATAATAATTTCAGTATTCCGTTGCGGCATCGAACACTAAAAACGGAAATATCTCGAAAACGACTTACTTTAGCGCATGTTAACAAGAGTACCTTTTTGGCTTAAAAAGATTCAGGAAAATATTTTCTTTACTATAAAAAGAGCATTCTGCCCTCTAACGGCCACAGTGAAAAGGTATTCATATTTAGGTTTCGCAACCCAAAAACCCCCGAGTACCAATTTTTAAAGTAATTTGTTGAGACATGTTCATAAATTTTAAGACAATCAATTTTTAATTGTTAAATTTACCAATCTGTATCTCTGAAACGGAGCAATTTCGGACCAAGGTAAGTTGCTTTAAATCGACTTATTGTGACCTCAGGAATATGTGCTAAGATTTTGTACAGACCTTTTAGAGACACCCTGTCTGTGCCATGTTCTTTCCCACATTGTTTTTCTCCAAAAAGTATTTTTAGTTTTAAAACCCCTTGTACACAGCTAAAAAAACAAGCGCCTCTAAAAAAAACTTATGTGTTGCTAGACATCTTAAAATCAATTAAAAATTGCACATTCATTTTTGTAACTCAGCAAATAATAAATTAAAAAATGATTTCTTGTTAGTATTAACTTAAAACTCAATTTTTAGAGTTGTCATTATAAAAAGTAGGAGCGGGGAGGCAATCCCCCCCCCCTAAAGTGGTCTTTGAGAGTATTTTTCTCATTATTTGCAAACTTTTAACTTAGCGGAAAACAACTAATTATTAATAGTATGGCTAACAAAAAATCCTCTCTAATAATGTGTAACATGCCATATTAGTGGTGCATCTTTTATAGGCATTTAAATAAATAGAAGGTGTGGCAAAACACATTTTTTTTGTATTCTCCTGACTCCTATACTGCCGTACTTAGTAAGACCCACCTATCTACGTTTTCACTTATTTCGACAAAAGCGAGTTTAAAGAATAAATGCTTGCCAAAAGTTACATAATAATATATTTTTTTTGTTGGTAAAAGTTTATGGGTTTCTAATAGCAATATCCAAGGTATAAAATAAAAAAAAGTTACAAATTATGACCTATTTAAAGCCATTTTCGGTCCTAACTCATTTTTGATTTTTTTGCAGATAGGTGGGTCTTACTTAGGACGGCAGTATAGTCCTAGATGTCTTCTTTTATAACTTATTTTTAAAGCTGAAAAAATTCTCTTTCCACCGATATGTATCAATCCCCCTGAAAGCAGCCTTGCATTTTGCATAGACCTACCAAAAATTCTATATATCTCCATATCTCTCAGTGGCGGTTCGGAGCTATGGCACTACCGTATTTTTCTACAAAAATACGTTTTTTATTTTCAAAACATCTTTCTTGGTTTTAATTTCATTTAATTTTTTGCATTTCTTTTTGATTTATATATTATATGAAATTCGGTAGCTCTGTGGCCCACTCACTGACACCCAAAGCAGCGGTGAACACGCTGCCACTTTCCTCTTGGCTCCTTCGAATAGAGAAAGATTTTATGTGCAGCCTAAATAAGCGACAGTGACAGGGCCAATTTTGGATATTTTAGTGTTGTTTAAATCGGAAAAATCAAAGAAATTTTGTGCCTGGCACATGCCATCAGTCGTACTACTTGGAGCGTGGAGCATGAATGTTTTAATTTACGCCCCTTACAATATTTCAATTATTTCAGCAGAATTTTGTGGACATTGGTAAGTTTTATTAATAAAAAATAGAATTAGAAACCCGAAACATAGTAGTAGTAGGTTTTTTTCTTAACGACTTGTGGGTAAACATTAATTTGAGCGCAACACCCTGAATTTTGACTCAAAATTCTGGCACTACCATGTTATAATAACACGAGCCGCCGCTGATATCTCTTCATAAAAACAAAGTTGAGGAAGATTTCTATGTGGCCTTGTGTGATCTAATATAACTGCACAGACAAAACTGCATAATACATAGGAGCACATAAACCGTAACAAGTTGTAAAATCTGTTTTGTAAGAAAAATAAACCTGGTAATCTGCTCTGACTTAATTATGATCTCGGCAGTAAAACAGGCCGATAAAATATGGCAGCCCGGTTCGGTAAATTGAACGTCATCAGAAATCTGTTATTTTGCAGGCCGCGTTTCTACGCCTTGTTAGTGTTTTTGATATCGACACTTTAATAAATTAGATATTTTTGAGTGCTTCCGCTAAACAAGCAAGAAACACTATAACTTGCATGCATTCAACAAACCTAGACTTATCCAAGCCTGGCTCGTGGAGCGGGTTGGTGTATGCTTGTACGGATGCGATCTAACGAATCCCTATCCATTGTCATAAAGGACAAAAAACACTTCCAAGATCTTAAAGGAAAATGGTATAACAGTCCAATTTCAAAAGTGGTTTTCTTGATAACCGGACATTATTAAAAACGTTTATCATCAAAACGAGAAATGAGTGCAATCGTCCGCAGCTAAAAACAAATTGGTAAAGTTCGCGCGGCGAGAGTTGAAGCCACCCACGTCACGGCTAGCTTGTGATTGGCTCTTTCGGAGATCCATAGGCGTAGTGTTTTATGGGTACAATTATTTTTATTTTACCGCTATAAATTATTATGTGTAATTTATTCCGCACGGCAGTGCCCGACCGCAAGTAGGCGTATACCAAGAAAAAATTGATGACGTGCGTGGCATCAAGTTTTTTATAAAGTCTTTTCTAAAAACTGGACAAAAGCGTAGAGGACAATATTTTAAAAAGGAATTGGCTTGAGTGTTATTCACCTAAAAAGCGGTTCTGATATACTGCTATGCAATTGAAGGGTACTTTGCTGCAATCTTTATAGCTCATTTTAAGCGACTAAAGAAGATTCTGTATTGATATACAGTTCGGTTCGGCACATCTTTTTGATCGGCAGTAGGATATCGTGTAAGTTAAAAGCAGACACTTTAAATGAAATTTGGGCGTTAAAAGGTAAATTCAAATCCTATTTTTTCAATTACGGGAAAAATAATAGCTTTTAATACCAAAAAAAAATTAGCGCCTTACCCTCTCCTGCTCTCCCCTCCCCAGTTTTTTTGCATAAGTTTTATGGGCATGGGTCGAAATCGGTGTTAACCTAACCTCTTGGTCAATTAATCGCAAACAAATACTAACCATGCGCCTTAGCTTTTTACACCGTACAGAAATAAAAAATTCGCTCTCTTTTGGTTCAAAATGGGTTATAGAGGTTGCAGTGAAAGAATTGCATACCAGTATTAGAACCGCTCTTCTTTAGGTGAACAACACACAAGCGAACCCCTTTAAGGTTAGGTGTAAGAATAGTCTGTTGCTTAACCTTGCCTTATTTTGTAATAAAAGTCGATTAAATAAATAAATAAATAAATATATCGTCCTTCATCCTTCTGTCCACAACGCAAACTCGCTCAGTGGACAATGTTTTGTCCGGTTTTGAGAAAAGACGTTATACAAAACTTCAATTCTGTTTTTGTTCGATTGTTACAGATTCTTTTTTGACCGCGAACGATTGTGCTCATGTCTTGGTTTGATGAATGACGTTTTTTACCTAACTGCAGCACGGCGAAGGAAGGGTAATGTTTTTCGATTGTTGTATGTATGTAAATTTGTATGTTTGTGTCACGCTAAAGGCTAAACGGCTGAACCGATTTTGACAAAAAAGGTGTCGTTGAATACTTACTTACTTACTTTACTTTATTGTTCCTTTAAGAAATATCTTATAAACAAGAGTTCTAGTTACAAAATTACTATAAATGTAAAGAAAACCCTGTAATAAAAAAAGAAAAACAGAACAGCCTATCACTACAAAGTCCAACTAAAAAATGCAATAAAATGCCGGCAAAATTAATTTAAAAAAATAAAAACAAAAATAGATATAAAATAAAGAACGAAAAGTTAAAAATGGAACAGAACTACCCACTGATCATTACCACTCGTTTCGCAAAAACGACCTAAGTCGCAAGATTTGCGAAAATGTGTTACAGAACTCCTTGGCCTTGTCTAAAACTAAGTTATTCAAATTTGCGCAGAGCGTTCGGTCACTCCAATCAGGCGGACGAAGATGTCTGTACAAAGGGCATATAAAAAAACATGGTAAAAGGTCTCGTCCTTGTGCAGGTTACAGACGGAACAAATCACTTCCGGACCAAATTGATAAGAATATTCTTTATATTGAATTTGCAGAGGTGTTTATTGCTAGTTCGAATTTGGGCGATTAAGCGTATAAGAGAAATGTCATTTAAAATCGAGGTATTTGGGATACAAATTAATAGTAGGAGAAAATGTCAAGTAAAAGAGAGTGTACATTGCGTTAGAAGCGAGATTCTTATCCAAATCAAGACATTTCTCTTGGCAAAGTTGAAACATATTTTTGCGATTTTGTTTAAGTATTAAGGGATCTAAAAGGTGTCGTTGAATTGCTACTGATCCCGAACGTGCTATAGGCTATATTTTTTTAAACAGGAATCAACATGGCGGTCTTCAGACGTTATTTTGTCACGTGATGTAGGCTTTAAGGCAAACAAATAATCTAAATTTCAGGCGATTTTATTGAAATTCCTTTGATTACCCATTGCAAATATCCTCTAATGTGCTGTTAGTTACTTTGTAGTCCTCCCTGCTCCATCCCATTATCCTGTCATTCCCCCGACCCTCTTCAAAAACCATATTCGCATAATTTTATCAAATATAGAGCGATTTCAAAAGTTCTTTCTGCACACGCTTTTTTTTTCGACATCATTTTACTAGTTCCCTCCTCCCTTCACTTAGTGGCAGGTAAAGCCCGGTGCCCACCTAGGACTTTTTCGTGTGTGCCCGCGCAAGTGTCACATGACCGTCGTAACATTTCATATTGATATCATGTGACACGTGAGCGGGCACCCACGAGAAAGTCGTAGGTGGAAATCAGGTATAACACTGTTCGCGTCCGTAGAAAATCTACACGTACTTTTTGCGTAAAGCTAAATGAATTGTAAATGCATAGTGCTTTTTATAAGGCTGAATAAGAAACCTATATTGGAAATAAAAAAAAAATAAATAAAAAAAACACCAAACTGCTAAATTTACTTGTAACTACTAGTCGCAGTTGGGTATAAAATAACCCAATAATGTGATTCATGACAATACAAAACTGTATAATTTCGTCAGTGCGCTTTGGGGATCAAAACTAAAAGTTGAAGCATGTCGTACATTATAGGTATACCTATCAATTTTGTACTCAACTGCGACTAGTACTTACAAGTAAATTTAGCAGTTGGGTGTTTTTTCATTAAAATTTTTTTATGATAATGTGCGGTTATTAATAATAATTCCGATTTTAAAATTGTACTATGTTATACAATTTGTCCTTTATGATAAACTCGTTATTGCCATCCGTTAATTCCTGCGACAAGATGCGGGAAAGTCCAGTCCAGTACAGGCCAGGCGCGTCATATATCATGGCGATGGCGTGGAGTTTCGGCCACGTTGATATCGATTGATATTCGATAAATCGTAGAGATTTATCTATACAAACAGATCTGTCCAGATTTATCGGACAAGTAGATGAAAAATCGTTTCAGACCATTAACCTATTAATCGGAGGAGACTAGGAACCGCGGAAAAAATTCATTAAAGAAAACAATTCGATTTGACCCCTAGATGCTTCGATAAGTTGGAAAAGAAGAGAAATATTTTTTGGAAAGGCGATGCCAACGCTGTGCGACACACAGCAGACGTATGTTTATTCTTTATACATTGAATGGGTCGATCGATTTACCAGTGTCGGCGGCAAAATTTTTATTTATTAACAGTAAATACCTAAGTTATTAAAACAAGCAATTTAATTTAGTTTACAGCTGAATAGATACCTATTTACAAAAAAATTAATAGCATTGTTGAGGTTACTTAATACAGAAGTCGAACATTAAAAATAAGAGTCAGGCTCTAATAAAAACAGCCCACTTGATTTTCGAACCGGGGCACTCACCGAGAATTGTGAAGTCATCTCCACCAGCCGAAAACGGTATTAAAGGTGCGCTTATCACCCCCATGATTACAATTTTAAAGCTAGATATGTGTAGTGCCACTTTTTTTGTATATAAAAAAGTAAATATATTTCTAGTTCCTTTTTTTTATAAAAAATTTGCAGTGATAATGTAAAAAATTAACAGAGCCCTGTTCGGATAAAGATATTTTGGAGCTTTTTTCAAAAAGCCCTTAGTTTATTGCACGGGGACACAATTTGCTTACTTTGTGGATTTATTAAGATGGACCCCATACATGGGGTTAGTTTTACCCATTTGTTTTAATTAGGATTGTAACCATGGCCAGAACGAAAATAGCTTTTTTCGTTATGCTACTCTAGATTTTTCAATTTTCCCTAAATTTAAAATTTCTTGCAAATATATTTGTATTAACTGCCTCCTATGGCGGTGGTTTTGTCCCTTTTAGTAAGATTGAAGGTGTGTCTACGAAAAATATGTACCTAAAAAACAACTCTTTTATATAGCGAGTTATTTTGAAAAAAGTTATTGCGACACTTATTCCGGACGACCATCTCGGTTTTCATCAGCAGTTTCATTAGAAAAAATACTGGGAAAAAGTGCAACACAATTTCATTATTCTTTCCAGAAGAAGGCTTTTTATAAAATTTGTTTGGTTTTCGTATCCCTCCATAGTAAAATTGGTTGTGTTCGTGGGTTATGGGATTGGCTAAATTGAAAGACTATTTATTCCTTGGGACGCAGACAGGCGGATTTCACGAAAAAGCTGGTCAAAACCTAAGATCCAATTACAGCCCCCTAAATGATTTATTGTTTAAAAAAGATAAAGAAGAAAAATTCTTTAAGGAGCCCGCACAAAAAAATAAAATTTGGAACTTTACAAATTAATTAAAATGCTTCCTAAAAAATCGTTGAAACCAGAATTTTGGCTGTATAAATTTATACAAGATATTGCAATATTTGATTTTAATAATTGCATAGCTCCATGAAAGAATGTTTTAACCAGCATGTAGGTATGTAAAATTCGCAATTGCATAAAACAATGTGATATGATATTTTTGCAAAAACAAGTCAATTGAGCTTTTTTCCGTTTTTTTCCGACTTTCGTTATAAATGAAGTATATTGTCTAGCAAGAAAAATACTCTGCCAATATATGGGCCCCTAAGCTCACACAATGTACTATAGTTATAGTGTACGTGTGAGCTAATATAACTAAAAAATTAAATATATTTTATTCAACTTCAGACTCAATTACCTTTCGTTTGATACCACACAAGCCATATTTTGATTTGAACTCTAATTTTAAAAAAAGTACCAACACCCTTTTTAAAAAAATATATATAATGTATTTTGTTTAACTCCAGACTCAATTACCTTTCGTTTGATATGACACACGCCATATTTTCCCTTAAAATCTAATTTTTCAAATCTACTCCCACTGTATTCTGTTTAATTTAAGACTTAATTACCTTTCGTTTGATATCACACACGCCATATTTTCACATATATTCTAATTTTTTGAATCTACCCCCACCCTTTTATTTCGCTTGCGCCGAACAGATATACACACACCTAAATACACCACACAGACACACACACGGACAGACGTCACGATACAATACACCAAAATAACATATTTTCAGTGTTATCTCAATTTTTTTTGTTGTCGAAAATAATACCTTTTCTAGCCATTGCTGCGCGAGCTAGGAAGGTAAAAATGAAATCAGAATACATGTGACATAATAATTATACTTTTGGTTTACAAAAACCATTGTTATTAAAGCTAAGAAAACTTATTTATTAATTTACGCATATTATGTACGTATTGCTTACTGGACAATTTTCTATATACACAAAAATAAATTTTAACTTTTTTACTCGATCCGCATAACTCCGCAGCTGAAACAGACTTTGTTAGAAAACATATGCATGCACTTAATAGGACCAAAAATGTCAATAAAGTTGAATGAAGTTGAAACATTTAGTCAAATTCTATTTCAGAAAATGAAAATTTAAAAAGTTTTCTGCAACGGTTGCTTTAAACCGGTTTAAAATATTACCAATAAAATAAAAAACAATGTTAAATATGTACAATAAATAGCTATACCTCCTGATTAAAAATCCATGTTCAAAAAAATTATTTTTGATAATAGGCGCAAGTTTTAAAAGGGCTTTTTAACCATCAACTTTTGTAAATTTAAGTAACGCAAATAACATAAAAAAATAAATGGAAGTTTCATCGGTCATTACTATGGCAATTGTTTTTGAAATTAGGCGTGACATGGTCACGGCCTAGCATGATCATCAGTGATTGCACTAATAGCAATTTTACAATTAAACAGGGCTTTTTAGTGTTTAGGGGTTATGGCCAGCTTTTTCCTAAAATCTGCCTGTGTGGGACGTTTCGATTCTATATTGAATCTTTTTCAACCCTACAAACAAAACACACTGATAACTATATTAAATAAAGAATTGTGTTAATTTTTTGGTAATAAAATTAAGGTTAAAATCGGTGACACTTAGTAGTATAAAACTTACTTTAGAAAGACAAGTCATGGAACCAGAATATAGCTGGTGTAGGTAGAATCCATCCCACTGTAAAGCGTGTGCATGGAGCAAACAATGATGATAATCGCTTACGTTTATTTTTTGAAATTTTTTGGCAAAGTAATTATTTTTTTCCTCCAATTTCGATGATTTGCAATTTTTATTTTTAGGTTATTATTATAGAAAATAATTTTGGTCGGTTTAAAAAAAAACTTTTTTCGTTGGTCATGACAAACGAAATAAAACGAAGAAGCAGTTTCTTTGTAGTTGGCCAAACCGTTAAGCTGCCTTCACACGACGTACAGTGAATGGATCCCCTACCTCCAGATTGTTGTTGTGCTGAAGCTGAAAATAATTATTGAGATTTTTCCCAGTCAAGACTAACATGACAAATAGATTAAAAAAGACATTATAACAATAAATTAAAAGGTACATTTTAAATAACTTAAATAACTAGGTACACACAAAATCACAGGTTATACAGTTATCACAGTTTTTATAAATAAATTGATTCATAACGAATCTGATACCTTTCTAGCTACGTCTGTATAGTTCAAGTGAAGTCATGATATATCAGCGTTAAAAACAGTTTTTGGTAAATATCTCAGAAACTAAAGCTCTTACGAAGTTTTTTTTATATTCCGAAAACCGTATATTGATCCGATGCTTTGTTAAAAAATTAGCATTTTTAACTTTTTAATTGTCAAAAACCTGTCATTAGCATTAATGGATTTTGACCAAAATCTAATCAGCTCGTTAGAGCGTCGAACACCATTTTACCTGAAAATTTTATAAAAATCGGTTTAGCGGTTTAGGAGGGATCGTGTTACGGACAGAAATAATATGCACACACACACACACACACACAGACATCACAACGATATTGCTAAGATAGGTGAAAATACACCAAAATAACACATTTTCGGTATTATCTCAAAAAAAAAATCGTCGAAAATAATACCTTCTCTAGCCATTGCTACGCGGGGTAGGAATGTAAAAATATAGAAACAGTTTAATTTATTTTAATAATTTTATTTAATAAAAATACAAGTGCATACGGTAGAAAGGTTAAAATTGTTACAACATAATTTGAGATGTAATAATGTAAAAATTAAATTTATTATGTTAGTTAAGGTGCCCAGTATCAAAGGCGAGTCCAGGTTTACCATAACAAATAGCATAGTCCAACGAAAAAAAGTTGTAAAAATATCATTGAACAAAATGTTCTTCAAAAAAATGTAATATAAAAAAGATGTTTTCATATAAAATGTGCCATCAGATCGCCATCGGAACAAAATATTTTTGAAACTAAAAAATTTTAACATTATCATCACGTAATCATTTGAACTCAATGCTTTCGGCCATTTCAACAAAATGTTGTACAAGCACACTGCTTTCGAACAAAATATCATTTAGAAAAGATATTTTCTTAATAAACAAAATGTCATTCAAAAATGATATGTTTTTAACAAAATGTTTTCAAAACAAAACAGCATTCAACAAAATGTCATTCAAAAAACTAATTTTTGAACAAACCAAAAGTTTTTTATTAGGTTGATGTTTGAAACAATGTTTTTGGAAAAGATGTTTTAAAACACACTGTTTTCAAACAAAACGCCATTTGAACAAAATGTCATTTGAAAAAGTAATTTTTGAACAAAATGTCATTCAAACAGAATATTAAAAAAAAATCATTTGAATATAATATTATACAAACGTGATGAAAACAATGCCATTTGAACAAAATATCATTTTAGTTTAAAAAATTAATTTTATTTACCACTTTGATTTTTTGACACATAATTTAATGCTGATATTATTTTGTAAAATACCTTTTTTAATTTAACTTTTAAAATGAGATAAATAAAAAAACATCATCTCGCTTATAGTTAAAAATAAGTAATAAAAAATATTTTATAAATGATGTAAGAAATAGGGTTAATTATACCAGGGCTGAAATTGACTTTTTGTTTTTAAATAAATTGCATTCAATTTTTAGATGTTAACAATCATCCTTAGAAATGGATTTTATTTAACAATGAAAGAGTTAATAATTAATTTGCTAACAGTTTATAGGGTTAAAAACAAATCTGCGTGTAGAGACCTCGTCTTTACACACTTTAAACGTTTGGTTAGGATGCTTGTAGGTTGGTTTATTTTATTTTAGGTTAGACAACCTTAAAAATTCAGAGTAGGTAAAAATGACTAACCCATCCTAAAAAATTGCCTTGATCGATCCAAGGTATACGTAGGGGGTAAAAAAAATACTTGCCATATTAATAAGATACCTTTTTACCTTATTTGTTAAAAATCAAGGCTTGTAGTTCAGTTAAAAGTATCAAAACCTCAAAACTTAGGACACCCTGTACATTTACAACTTATGTTTAGATACTTATAACAAATAAATAATTATTCATATAATAGCCTAATATTTGTTTTCTGATTTTATATTGATTTCTACGGCACTGGTCTTTATTTTGTTTTGAAGGTCAAACAGGCTATATGAAACTTACTTGTGAAACGAAAGTTCTGGATTAATATGGTCGAGTTTTTTGCACACAATACACTCCTGCACCATTTTAAAGTCTTTTAAGAATAATTTTTTGTCCAGATTGAAAATATAATTAAAAACAAAACACCAAAACAATTTCGATCGGCTAAGACAGAGCTCAGCAACAACGCATTTGACCCTTGTACAAAATAGTAATGTGGCCAAAGGGGCTACCTGAAATTTCGTCCTGTGTCGTTTTGATTCGTTGTTTGCACCAAAAACAGCCTTATCTTTTTCTCTTGGATTGGTTTAAAAAGGTAAAAACATAAGATGCTTTAAGCGCTCGTAAACGACTTCGAGATGTTTTTTGGTCGCTTTCTTGAGACCTTCTAATCAAGAATAGTTTTGTCTCTTTCTCTCGCATCGTTTTAACAAAAGAGTAACAAAATAAGATACTTTACACGGGCCTACACCATTGCGGCAAGTTTCTAGTTCCTTTGTTGTAGTGAGGGACAGTAATCGAGAATAGTTTTGTTTTTTTTTTCTCGCACTGGTTTAATAAAGGAAAAGGAAGGAGTAACAAAACACAATACTCGAAGCGTCTTAAAGTGATCATCGCTTGTTCATTCATCCTTATTTGGTAAATTGTATCATTAGTATGGTAAGGGTTTGTAAGAAGAACAGTTTCGTCCTTTTCCCTCGCATTGGTTTAAAAAAGAAATAAAAGTGTACGAAAAATGGGATAACTCTGGTGATTATTAAAGAGAAGGGAAATGCAGTTTTCTATGGACCAAACAAAAACAGTCGAGGACTTCTTTACTGCAGAAGTACGTTTTCCAAAACAAATTGTTTATCTAGACGGCCAATTTTTTTGTTTATTTCCTAGTCTCCTCCGGTTAATACGTTCATGTTTCAGACATTTTGCAACAAACTATATCCGTCGATTGTTGACCGGTGTGTAGTTACTTTAACAGCCAAATTAATGAAAAAGAGGATCCTGCCTGAAAGCGGCTCACCACTAGTGATAGGTTGCTTTTGGGAAAATTGCTATTTGACGGCTTTGCAAGACAAGTTTGAAAATTTCCCTTGGAACAAAATTTGATGACCAAAAAAAAGGGCTCTGGTTCGAAATAGCGCTGTTTAAAATAGCGTCGAACAAAATAGCAAGTAATGAAATAGCGCTCTTTAAAAATAGCGTGTAACAAAATAGCGTGTAACAAAATAGCGCTGTTTTAAAATAGCGTGTAACGAAATAGCTCTGGTATGAAATAGCGCTAGTAACCAAATAGCGCCAGTATCAAAATAACGCGTAATGAAATAGCGCGTAACAAAATAGCGCGTAATAAAATAGCATGTAATAAAATAGCGCGTAACAAAATAGCGCCAGCATCAAAATACCGAACCGAAAAGAACCGAACCGAACTAAACCGACCCAAACCAGCATATTTCTTCAAAAAGAAAATTTCCCTTACTTTTTTTTCCTAGATCCTAGAGGGTGTAAATCCGAACCAAACCGAACCCAATTCGGTTCAAACTGAACCGAACCGAATTCGGTTCAAACTGAACCGAACCGAATTCGATTTAAACTGAACTAAACCGAATTCGGTTCAAACAAACCCGGTTCGGTTCGGTTAGGATTCACACCTTCTAGGATCCCGAGCAAAAAGTCAGGGAAGTTTTTTTTTAAATATGCTGAGTCACTATTTTGTTACATGCTATTTTGATAGTTTCGTTACTAGCGCTATTTTAACACAGCGCTATTTTAAACTGGCGTCATTTTATACCAGCGCTATTTTAACCTAGCGTTATTTTGATACTAGCGCTATTTTGTTACGCGCTATTTTGTTACTGGCGCTATTTCATTATGCGCTATTTTGATACCAGCGTTATTTTAAAACAGCGCTATTTAGTCGAGCGCTATTTTGTTACGCGCTATTTTAAAACAGCGCTCAAACAATACCGCTATTTTGAACAGCGCTATTTCGAACCAGAGCCAAAAAAAAGTCCATACCCGGAAAGTTCTTATCTAAAAATTTCCTTAAAAAAAAACTGCCTCTTGAAAACTGCTATATACAAAAGCAGCCTTTTGCTATGTATAGCAGCTAGCTGAAAGCTGCTTTGCTCCATGGAAATTTTCAAACTTGTCTTGCAAAGCTGCTATTAAAAAGTAGCTAGTTTTGCACATTGCTATCTACTAACAGGCGCGCGAATGATTTACCTCTCTTTTCTCCTATAAATAATTTTACTCAACTAGGTCATCGAATATATAACTGATTATTTTTCGATGGGTAAGTAGGTGTTTAGATTTATTTTTATACTGGGACTATCCATTCATTTAGGATCAATCGCCCAGTTTAAGAAAGATATAGGAAAGTTAAAGCGTTTTTTCAATATTCACAAACATCGATGTGTACTAGCCAGGATTTGTGTGAGTTCGTATCCGCTTGATTAGTGGTCCTGCTGCGGATATATCGCTGCTATGATGACAGCATAGATTCGAGTGGACTGCCTCGATCACGGCGTTTCGCGCGCTTGTGTGTTCGAGCTCCACTTAACACATGGTTGTGTTTTTATGTCTAAAAAAGCTATTTTTTGACGTAAAAACTTTGGCAAAAACTTGGCGATTAATCCTAGTATGGATGGAAAAGTCCCAGTATAAAAAAAAAATTATTGGGTGTGTTTAAGGCCACACGGCAGAAGTGTAAACTTCAACAAGGCGAAATTAATAATATTGGCCCATAACATATTCTGCAAAGCGGAACGAACCGAACTCTTCTGTGTACTGGCCTTCATCTGCATCATCATATCACTCGCTGAATGTTTCTCACAGTTAGTCGACTCGAGCCGATTTCACCCGAATGAGCGTTACATAGACGAGCCTGACGGCTCAGTTCAATTCACTTCCCACAAAAACTGCTAAACGCGCCTAAAAAAGTTTACACTTCAAAAAATGTATACTAGCGAGGATTCAAACCCAGACCGCCCACGTGTGAAGCAAATGCCAGTGGCTTACGCAGGAGCGGGAAGGTCTGAGGGCTGAAGTCCCCCCCTCCCCAGAGTCACTGAATATTGACCTCTAAAACATGAATTGTTCTCAAAAATCAAGATGAAAATATATGGATCTGCGCTCCAGCCCCCACCAGGATCCATCTCTGCGTATTGATCCGCGCTCACGCCCTCCCCCAAGATTTATTTTTGCATACGCCAATGCAAATGCTACCACTGCTACAAAAAAGCATATACGTAATATTCCAATACACCCGGTTAGCTATTTACTCTATAAGTGGTTTTTGAGTATCACATTAAAGGATGACAATACGAAAATTGCATAAGTCTGTCCTTTACACATACACGAAAACGGCCAACCCCTAGACACGCCTAATTGAATCAGCGCCGTCACTAGGCTATGGCTATTCCCTTGAAGAATAGTTTTTTAATTATGTTTTAAAAATTCCATAAAGAATATAAAAAAGTTTATAGAATTAAATTTGTTGTAATTATTAGATTCAAAATTTTATAGACGCTACAGATACACTATTGTCTTTAAAATGGTGCTGTGTTAGTTTACAATAGAAGTGCTAAAACTCAAACAATTAATTTTACGATTTTCTATATAATCTAATAACAGTGTAAAAAATTCTACCTTTCGCACCAAACTTATCTTGAAACAGTTCACAAAGTAGGTATTTTTTGCATGCGAGCAGAAAATAATAAAATACGTAGGCATTTGTAAATGGCCGAACAACGCATTAGTGGTTAGTGGTTTAACCAGCAATCAAGTGAAAAATAAACTACTGCCTCTAGTAAATATCTCTCTGAAAAATTAATAAATAATATTGTTTTGTATCATCATGCATTTTGCGTGCGGAAAATTGCACTTTTCCGCACTAATTCGGAAAGAAACCTTCCCGTAGCAACAATGTTATAGTCATAAAAATCACTAAAAACCCCAACTTGACAAAATTTAATACAAAGAAATCTCCCCTTTGGTACACTAAGGGCGTAAGTCACATTCATTACACACGTAGCCTTCGCACTTATTGTACCAAACAATAAGGACGTCAGTTGCGTGTGTAATGAATGGGACTTACGCCTTTAGTGCACCAAAGGGGAGAAATACAATTTAAGGTTTTTTCCATGTATATTACGTATTTGGTTGCGCCTAAGAAGTTCGGTCAAGCAGTCGTGTGTGGAAAAATAAGAATATAGAATGTAAGTAAACTTATGCAATAAACTTGTTTTAATATTGCGGTGCACAAAAATTTATGAGATCAACTTGTTTTGACATTACGGTGCATAAAATAATTTACTTACTCGCGTAAAGTAATTACTTTACCGCACGCCGTTCGGTAAAGGTACTTTACCGAACCCGCACCATTTGGAGACCTTAGCAACGCGGTTATAAGGCAACTTCAATATTTGCTTACATTTCAATTTCGTCTAATTTGACATGTTTATTTATAAATTACATTAAATTTTTTGAAAAAAAAAGGTACTCATAGGTAAAATATTGTACCTAACACAGGCGGAAAGTGTCTTTACAACCCTTGACGGCTTGACCGTCCAACTGCCGTCACGTGCGGTAAAGTATCACCTTCCACACTTGTTAGGTAAAATTTTTACACTGTACCTACAGGGTGTCTCATTATATTTTTCCCCACCCTTTTAGACCATTAATAATTGATTAAGGAATATAAAAGAAATTGTGTTCGAATTCGCGAAATTTTTACTTTTAAATTGCAGCTTAACTTTATTCCTGATGCTTACTCTATTTGACAGGCGCTCAAATTTAAGGTTTTTGTAAATGTTATTTAATTAATAGATTAGGCTTGGAATATGCCTTCCGAAAATACCCTATATGTTGCAGTTTTAATAAATAGTTTTTGAAATATTAGCAATAAGTTTTTAAATGACAAAAAATAACATTACCACTTTTGTGATAATTTCAGTGTCCTTATTTCGAACTATGTTAGTCCCCATGTATAAACAGTGAAAATGACAAATATATATATATATTTTTTTAATGACGCTCAAAATGACAACAAAGTTTATATGTCGTGTCACATCATGTCATTCTCACTGTTGATACATGGGGACTAACGTAATTTGGAATAAGGATACTAAAATTAACAAAAGAGCGGTAGAGCGGTACTGTTACCTTTTTATCAGTTTAAAAAATAATTGCTAATATCTCAGAAACTATGGCTATAAACTACGGCATATCCGGTATTTTTGGAAACTATTGGAATATAGTCTCTTAAATATATAGCCTAATCTATTAATTAAATAATATAAGGAGCATCCAATTTACAAAAACTATAAATTTGAGCGCCTGTCAAATATGCAGGACTAAAGTCAAGATGCAATTCAAAAGTAAAAATTTCGCGAATTCGAACACCCTGTACAGTGCAAAAATTTTACCTAACAAGTGTGGAAGGTGGTTATTTACCGCACGTGACGGCAGTTGGACGAACGACGCAAAGTGGAGTTAGGTACAATATTTTACCTATGAGTACCTTTTTTTTTAAATTTGATGTAATTTATAAATAAACATGTCAAATTAGACGAAATTGAAATGTAAACAAATATTGAAGTTGTCTTATTACCGCGTTGCTAAGGTTTCCAAATGGTGCGGGTCTGGTAAAGTACCTTTACCGAACGGCGTGCGGTAAATTAATTACTCTACCGCACGACGCGAAGCCGAGTTCGGTCAAACCTTCAAGGGTTGTAAAGACACTTTCCGCCTGTGTTAGGTACAATATTTTACCTATGAGTACCTTTTTTTTTCAAAAAATTTCATGTAATTTATAAATAAACATGTCAAATTAGACGAAATTGAAATGTAAACAAATATTGAAGTTGTCTTATTACCGCGTTGCTAAGGTTTCCAAGTGGTGCGGGTCCGGTACACCCAATATGCAAAATCATCTTTTTGCAAAATGATTTAAACACACATTATATAGTTTCTCTTTGTTTTATTAAAAATTATAGCAGACTATTTAATTATTGTGTCAGTTAGAAAATAGTAAATTTAACAAGTGCAAAAATATTACTTTGCCGCATGTAATTGCAGATGGCCGAATAACGCGCTTAGATGGCCGGGCCAGCAATTAAGTGAAACAAAATTTTACAAGTATTTATTTATATTAAATTTTGACAACGTATATCGTTTTGTCCGACACGTTTATTTTAAATTTTTTGTTATGGTGTTTTTTTTCGCACTAGTGCGGAATAGGTTCCTTTCCTCAAAAAACTATTTTTATAGTTTTCCTCGGGCGTGACGAGAGCTAAAGCTGCTCGGAGGCGAAGTGAAAGCGCAAGGCACAGTGGTCTATGCCAGAAATGCGTTACCTACTATTAATATTTTAAATCACAGAAAATTCAAGTTTTAAAAGGTAAAGTGCTATTGTGAGATATCAATATGGTAAAGCGGTATTTTATTTGTTTATCCAAAAAGGGCCTGGAAATTCACTTGCACACGTAAGTATTGATAGTTTAGTTAGTTACACCATTGTTTCAGTGTAAAGAGTTGTTAAAAGCAAAGGATAAAAATATAATTAAAGCATTGGTGCACCTAGAAAGGGGGCTCGGGGTCCGGCCACCTCCAAGCCTAAAGATTCTTAGATATTTTCCACATATTTCATAAATAGAAAAATAAAATAGCATAAAATACAGTATCATGGGCTCTCGCCCTACACCTCAAGACATATTCATGGTTACGACACCAATTAAAGCAAACTAAAAAATCAAAATGGTTTTCAAGAGCGCTTATTATTCGAAGAGCTTGGACACGTTTTTGTGGTTTAAATGAAACGGTTGACGTTGTGGCCTTAAAAAAAGTTAAAAAAAAATGTGGGCGCCAATTTGTGGCCTTAAAAAAAAATTGTATGACATTTGTGGCAGCTTAAAGACGTTGCCGCCATTTTGTGACACTGAAACCCACTGAATAATTAAACAAATATCTGGAAGCAGAACTGTATTTTCCAGCTAGGTAAAACATTGATATGCCCGGTAACTTTTATACAGTGGAGAAGGGGGGGGTTCAGAAATAAGGAAATTTTAAGTGCGCCACATTATTTAATATCAATGTTTTACAAAGAAGATCTTAAATAAAATACAGTTCAACCCAAACGTTGCAGCCAAACAATGAAATTCTACTTACTTCCGAGGCTTCCAGAATATTTATGTAATTAAGAATAACCAAAAAAAAAAATAAACAGAATAAAATTCTAAAAGATTGAATTAAGATGACAAAACTAGAAATACTTTACAGGTAGATGGACTCCTTTAACAGGTCATACTGTACCTACATCTGAGTCAGTAGCGCAGGACTCAATTATATAAATGATTGTTAAAAAAAATACACCTCCAAAATCATTCTGTCATAGGGGAGATTCAGACCAAATATCTGCTGTCATCATTCTACATTGGGTAGAATGAGACAGACAGCAACCCAGTCCGAGATCCACCCCATGAGGTAAAAATGTGTAACGAAACCACTAAAAAAAATAATATAATCTCATCTCTCTTTTGTCTCCGCAAAGTTGGTTCATTGGGTTGTACAAATAACACAAGAAAAATTAGTTCATCTTGTTTATTTTAAGGGTAAAATCAGATAAAATTACCGGAAACATAAAAAAAAAATAAATGAAATGGATGAAAACAAGGGCCAAAATAGCAAGGCACTTTAAATAGGGCCAAAATAGCAAGGCACTTTAAATTTGACAGTAAAATTATCTTAAATAAATGAAATGAAGGAAAACAAGTCAATGTAGTAAATATGCCGCAAAACCAGGGTTATGACGTCATACCTTATCTTGCGTTTACAAGAAATGTTGAAATTATACTGGGAAACTTATATATGAAAAGATTACGTCTAAATTATATTAAAAAAATTATATATGAGAAAAAAAAAATTATAGTTAAGGCTTGCTCCTACCTTGGTCCTTGATAAATAAAAAAATATATTTTATTTTGTAAACCTGGAGTTCTGCTGTCCAGACATTCCTCTAAAACATGGTGTTCTCCTGCTACTTCGGGTCTCGTTCTGCCCGCGCCTCCCCTAGTGCTCGCTTAGCACATCATGCTGGGCATTACAGGGTCTTCAATCTGTTGCTGGATCCTTGCCCGAGCATAAAAACCCTGTGGAAAATGAAATGTTTCAGTTTCCTGGAATTCGTCAATTTTGCACGAAGTTCCCCTACACAGTAACTTAACTCGAGGACCCCATGTCGACTCAATAAAACAAAGTAGATTTAAACAGATGAACTAAAATAATCCTAACGTACCTTTCTCAGGGTTATAACTGGCCCGTCCGGCTTCCCACCAGCGTCCAGCCCAACTGTCCCGTCGCTGGAATTGACAGGGCTGTAGACAAAGGAGAAAAACAATATATAGTTTTTATCCAACACGTGGTTAAAAGAAAAATATAAAAACGCCAACAATTCCCCACGTCCTTTGTCAAAAAAGTACATTTCCCACGAAAAATAATTACAATTTGGGAGGCAAATATTATCTTGAAGAGTACTCAACTAATAAAAAAAAATTAAAAAAAATAAAATCGAACTTACCAATGCTCTTTCTTCCCCGTACAAATGGCGTAGGCCGACCTAAAATCCCCTCAACAGGGTGTGAGCGTCACTTCCGATTACGCCGAAAACACGACGGCTCACTCCTCACAGTCTCTGGGATATCTCCTACAATTCGCTGCAGTGCCAAACCAAAAACAATGGCGATCCCAGAGCCTGTTGCCGACCCAGCCAAAAGTTGTTAGCAAAAAGAGACCAAGCACTTCGTCGAGAATACCAGAATAATGAATTGGCCGGAAACCGTTTTGTAAATTTGGTGGGGAGTGGGGACGGTAAAACGCAATAGTACCAACCTAATCTTCCCGGTGAAATTCAAATAAAGGATGCAAACCTATTTATAAAAAACTTTTCCGCCAAAAATAAATCTCTACATTCAGTGGCCAGACTGGAAGAAAAAACCCGCTAACCAATGAGGAGATACCGCATAGTTCTATACAGGTATATAGGGGGCAGCACCGACCAAGGGGATAGGAAGTACGTAAAACAAACCTTGAGGTGTTGTCGGATCTATTTCCACGGTTGAAATTTTTATAACAAGGACGTCGAGACACCCTCCATACATTTGACCGAACATTTGCCTACCGGACCCCCACCAACATATCAAGTAGAAGAAGAATAACCCGACGGACTAGAAGAAGCTCAGCATTGAAACCATCAACTGTAAAATCAATTACTGGAGATCAGGGCATGCAGCAAACCCAGGAATATTCGAACACTCAACCAATTCCCATATGACTAAAGCTATACTAAGTGTAGAATTTAGTTGTATTTTAGCTACAGTTTCAGTCACAAGTTTCCTTTGCTCTTTATATATGTTTTCTCTAAGATTCATATGGTTTGACGCCATTCTTGTAAAACATTTCTACTGTAATAAAGTTGTTTCTGAACCTGAACCCAAAAATACACACTGAACTACTGCTAAGAAGCTCGGCACAAGAGTGTTCAGATGCTAACTCACACGATTTCGTTTATTCTTTTAGTCTTGGTTTTTATCCCTCGTTTATCTCCCATTTACAAAAGTGCATAACTCGTATTTATTTTATCCTTTCCCTATCAAATTAATAAAGATATCAAAGTGGCGGAGCCTCGGTTGTTACTGGCCAACCCAAATATGTTTTCGTACTATCAAAACTAGTTAATCCGTGAAGGATATGAGGTTCGGATTGTCCCAATATCCTCGAAATAAACGTAAGGGAATGAAATGTTCATCTAAATGTTTCCTTCCTGTTACTGAAACCATTTGTGATGCGGCAACGCCGCCATTCCCCAGCATAACAGCTGTTTAACTTTATGAGCGTCAAAGAGCATCAGAAAATTCCACAGATAAAAACAAAACAATCAAAATTTTTATGTGATTCTCCCGAAGCCTGTGATCTTAAATTCCAATTACGATGTCCAGATAATGCGATGTGCGTAGTGTCCACAGTAATTCGATGGAATGCCTCCTTTTAAGGTAACTTCCTAGACCCTATATAACCTCCAAACCTAGCTCTATAAAATACCCTTACTTGTGTACAGAAAGACGAATCAAAGAGCCTTGATTATTTACCTAAATAAACAAATATGTAACGTTGTCTTAAACGTAAAAATGACACGTTACATAATCCCCCCCCAACTTCAAGACGATTAACCTAAAAAGGTTAATCGGAGAGGTCCGCTGCCGACTTAAGGTCTTTGGCATGCCAACTCCCTGGCAGTACTTTACCCGATGGTTCCTGAAGCTCAAATATCCATGGAGAAATTTTATTCCTAATCACATAAGGACCAACGAATTTCGGTGCTAACTTCTTCGAGAAAAACTTCGCAGCATCTGACAAAACATAATTTTTCTTCCAAACACGCTGACCCACAGCAAAGTTGGGTACCCTTGTACGCAAATTATACTGAACTACGTTTTTCTCTCCAGCCACCTCTAACCTTCTCTTAACATCAGCATAGAGCTTCCGGAAACCTTCGTTCTTACTTTCAGCTGCGGATTGTACACCATTCTCTTCAGATAACAAAACTGGGTTGGAGTAATCTTTACCTGATAAACACATATTCCTACCAAAATTAACAAAGAAAGGAGACATCCTGGTTGTCTCATGGGTTGCAGTACGAATCGCGCAGGCAAGTTTATGTATTTGTTCGTCCCACTTCCTGTGGTTGTCTTTCACATAACAACATAACATGGTTTTTAACGTACGATTCGTCCTTTCTGTTGGATTTGCTCTGGGGTGATAATACGGATTATACTGAATTTTAACCTGATAACTCTCAGCAAAACGCTTAAACTCATTACTTTTGTACTGAGGGCCATTATCACAAAGTATCAAACGGGGTACTCCGAAGACCATAAATACTTGTTCCTCAAGGTGTTTGACAACAGCTTGAGTAGGGGCTGTTCGCATTGGAAAAACTAAGGAAAACTTACTTAAATAGTCCGTCACGACGAGAATCCAGCAATTACCCTTTGTTGAACGAGGTAGAGGTCCACATAAATCAGTCGAAATAATTTCCCAAGGACGAGTTGGTTTTGGGTGAGATATCATCTGATCAGATACACCTTGTGTATCACCTTTATGAGCTGCACAGACAAAGCATTTCTTTACAAAAGTTGCCACGTCCTGGCGCATTTTTGGCCAATAATATTTTTCTGCCAGTCTGTGGAAGGTTTTATACACACCCATATGTCCTGCGGTCGGAGGATCGTGAGCTTCTCCAATAGTTCTACGCCTATGATCTTTGGGGACTACCTCTTTCCAATATTCGTTAGATGGTGAAAGTTGAGGATATTCTTGTTTGACATATTTATACAACTTATTAGCAGTGTATCTCCAGTTCATAAATTTTAACGGTGATTCTACGACCCTCTTTACCATCTTTTGGTACCATCGATCTTTTATTGTTGTTGAAACATCTCTGGGCTGCGAAATTGTATCAATCATAGGTACTGCACGAGACAACATGTCCGGGACAACTAAATCTTTCCCTTTCCGATGGATTACTTCAAAATCATATTGCTGCAGTTTTACAGACCAACGAGCAAGTCTTCCACTGGGCTCTTTTAAGCTATGAAGCCATTTTAAACTAAAATGATCTGTTATGACCTTAAATGAGATCCCCTCAATATAAGGCCGGAGCTTCTCTATCGCCCAAACCAATGCCAAACATTCTCGCTCGGTGGTCGTGTAAACACGTTCTTGCTTAGTCAAAGATCGACTCAAATAGCATATGACTTTGTCTCCTTCAGGATAAGGCTGCGTTAAACATGCTCCTATTCCATATCCTGAGGCGTCTGTTTGAATGACAAATTCTTTGGTATAATCTGGACATGTAAGAATCGGTGCAGTCACTAAAAGTTCCTTAATCTTAATAAATGCTCTTTCGCAGTCTGGAGTCCAATCGAACTTTTGATTCTTCTTAGTTAGAGCTGTAATTGGAGCTATTATCGCTGAAAAATTCTCTATGAAACGTCTATACCAGGATATTGTACCTACAACTCTACGAACTTCTCTGACAGTTCTTGGCCTCTGGAGCTCTAACATGGCTCTAATTTTATTAGGGTCAACTCGGATGCCTCGACGGTCCACTACGAAACCTAAATAAGTCATTTCTGGCCTACACAGTTGGCATTTTTCCCAACTTACCGTTATCTTTGCATTCTGCAATCTTCGTAGGACTTCCTCAAGAATTCTAAGATGTTCAGAAAAGCTCTGTGTGACAATTACGAGGTCATCGAGATATACGTACACGTAGGGGTCTAAATCGTTTCCTATGATGCTATCTATGAGTCTCTGCCAAGTTGCAGGTGCATTATGAAGACCAAATGGTAACCGCTTAAATTGGAAGAGACCTCGTCTACAGATGAATGCTGTTAGTGGCTTCGATGATTCTTCCATTGGTACTTGCCAATAAGCACTCTTAATATCTAAAGTTGACAAGTACTTAGCATCTTTCAATTTGTCAAGAGTCTCGGATACGAGTGGTAAAGGATAACTATCACGCGCCGTCACTGAGTTCAATTTGCGGTAGTCTACACAGAAACGATATTTCTTTGTGTTTTTCTTTTGTACCATTACCACTGGTGAAGCCCATGAACTACTACTACGTTCTATCACATCCATTTTCAGCATTTCGTCGATTTCGTCATCAATAAGTTTCTGAATGACCGGTGAGACCTTATATGAACGTTGTCTTATCGGTGCTGCATCTGTTGTAATCTTATGCTCTACCCTATCTGTACATCCCAGTGAGTCACCCATCATATTCTTATATTTAACGACCAATTCCTCTAGTCGTTCTGATTCATAAGGTGTAAGAGTTGTTTGTTGGTCTGATGTTTCTAAAGAACAAATCACATCTTTATTATCGGCAAAATGCCACTCATTAGTACTTAAGTTCGGTACTATACCCATCGAAATCCAAAAATCTAATCCTAAAATCAAAGTGTGCGGCAACTCAGGAACGACGACGACCTCTATTAACCTAAATTTGTCCTGAACTCGCATAGGAAGCTGCACTGTTCCAATACTACTCGTGCTTTGACCATTTGCCACAATACAACTCGTCTTCTTCGTCGTATCAAGTGAAAAACCAAACTTCTCGATGATTGACCAACCATGATTCCCTAAAAAGGTACGTGAAGCCCCGGAATCCAACAAACCTAATAACTTATTTCCGAGTACATCCACTTCTAAATAAGGTCTCTCATCTTTACGAGCATGACTTATCACATAATCTAAAACGTACGTTAGCCTATCGGTCGATGCTTGTTCAGGCTGACTCGAAGGTCGACCACCTACGAGCGCCTGGGTCCGTTTCCCTGACGATTACAATTACGACATTCTCTTACTGTAACCCCTGCCTGACCACACGAATAGCACTGTTTGCCTCTAGGTAATGCGCACCCGATTGCCATGTGCCCTGTTTGGTTGCATCTGTAACAAACAACGTCCCTGTTCGCCCTACCAGATCCAACACCCTGTGATTGTACATCCCTGTCATTTACACTAGACTGACCACTAGCTGGTTGCTGTCTATCTCTATCAGCCCTAGCAGCGAAACTGCTTGCTGGCTGTTGCCTATCTCTGTTAAATCTATTATCAGGAATATTCAAATTCTGTTGATTTGATGTCCCGGCACCTGATATTTGAATTGCATCAACCCCTGTTGGAAAATCGTCACTGTCGCTCTCTACGTCAACGTAGGCCAAGTCAGGTTCAATAGATTGGTTTTTCCTAGGTGTAAAATTTTCCTCTTCTAAACCATATCTCTGGTCTATTCTACGACACAGATCCTTTAAATGTGATAGGCTATTGACCTCCGTAGCAATTAACCCATTTTTATAGATGTCCGCGATATTTCTGAAGACGATAGCTAATTTCGCCTCTTCGGAAACAGGACAGCCAAGTCTTTGGAAATATGTGTTCATGACAGCAATATAGGTCCCTATAGACTCTCCAGGGCCTTGTTTACGTTTTTGAATCTCCTTCAATAGCTTCTCGCCATATGAAGAAGGAAGATATTCTGCCATGAACCTCTGTTCCAGCTGTTCCCATGTATGGACTTCTCTACGTACATCTTTGTAAAAAGTATAAGCTGACTTTTCAAAAAGATCAATGCCCGAATTCAGTAAAACCTTTTTGCTGACTCCTCTAGCCTGACTCAACTCGTCCACTCTCTCAAAAAATGCGGTGACGGAGATCGTACCCCTCTCGCCTGTAAACTTTATGTTCCACTTATGCGGAGGTACAGGTGCAACGTGATATGAAGTACCAGGATCACTTGACATTGGTACTGGCGACGAACATGAAAATGGTCGTGACTGAGCAATTGGTGCTATGCTACTTTGGAGGGCAGCTAGACTCAAAGGAACGGTAGACGGTTGTTGATAATGAAAAGCTGATGTACCGTAATTCTCAATCGGCATAGGGACTGGTGCCTGTATTGGTGCTTGAGTTGGGTTTGTAAGCACTTGCATTTGCAATGGAGCCATGGCCGACGGTTGGTTTGTGGGCTGTTGAGCTGGTCTTTGTGTGCTCGAGTGCTGTGGTTGCGGGAGTTGAGACTGGCTGGGAATGTTGCCAACATTTGTCGAGTGATCTGAGCTTCGACTCGTTGATTGGGTTTCAGATGCTTCATCATCATCTGAGTTCACGCCAACTCTTAATAAATCTGTTGCTTGGCTCTGCAACCTCCCAATCAAACTCAAGGTTTCCGCAACCAGTATGCCTTTTGTTTGACTTTCTTCAAAGTTTGACGGATTCATGTTATTTATCCTGGCTAACACATGTTCCAACCTTACAGCGATTTTCCTAAACTCTCCCCCTTTGCTCGTACCAGAGAACTTCTCTACCAGCGGTACTAGACTATCAAGCTTCTTCATGCAGCTAAAAGCATCCTGGCCAAACGTAAAGGGATACGGAGGGTATCTCATACTTGCATCAGTCTTTTCTCTTTGTTTGATCAACATAAGCTGTTGTTTCATCTCTTCCACCGATCCAATGGCTATGCCTCTCCATGTTAATTCGTAGATTAACTCGTCCTTGACTAAGTACCTTATGTCAGACAACCGACTCAAAGAAATAGCCATGGTGCCTTTTATATTCAAACTTTAAACTTTAAACCTCTTAATTATACCTCCCAATTATAAAACTAAACCACGCAATAACAAACACAAAGTTCACTTTAAATTCACCAGTGAAAATCACTATAAATTTTCTCACAAATGTAGAAAATATAAAACTTAAATACGGGCAGACGCGAACAAAACCGAAAAACACCGGGGCAGTAAGAAAATAAAATTTATTTGCATTTAAAAATGTAATCATAATTTAGGTTAAGTATTTGTACAACCAACTATGACGTCCAACCTTGCAGAGAGAAATAACCACTTAAATCCTAAGTTAGAATTAACAAGTAGCCATAAAAAAAAAGTTTAAAAAAAAATAAAAGAGAGACAAGAGTTTTGGCAGTGTTTAGGTCTTATGTTCCACTCCTGCGTGAGTAAAACCAAAAAAAAATAATTGCGCTTATCCTAGCTGAACTGGATTAAAATTAAAGTTAAGTTATGTTTGTTTACCTCAGCAACCGAATAGGTAAATTTATCCCTAAATGGAACGTACAACAGACTACCTATAACAAAAAAAATCCCAAAGCTGTTGTACACAGTTAAAGCTAGGGTATACTCCTGCTATTGCAGAACGGCTCCACTAATAAACTCCTCAAAAAAACCCAAATCGCCGTATACAATGATTTTTCTAAAAAGAATAAATCAAAACCCACTTTAACCTGCTTACCTACTCTGAGTTTACACGAAACATGCATTGCTTAAGGTCACATCATCCCTTAATATATAAGTGAACGCAATAAACGTCGGAACAGATGTTCATGTTATAGAAATCGTAAAATATGCTCAATTAAAAAAAAAACCGCTCGCTGAAATTGCGTCGAATTAGACTAGTAAGGATGTTGTGTGTAATTAAAAAAAATTAAAAAAAAATACCGATGTTATTAAAAAATTTACAGAAATAACGTCTTGGTAGGACTGCAACTCTCTAATCTTCATTAAAATGAAATTCCCAAAACTTAAACTAAATTGATGCAAACCATGGTCATGGTGTCGAAAGGTGTCCAAAAAAAAAATTTAAAAAAATTTTTTGGTGAAGCCCACAGTAGCCCAATAGTAAAAAAAAATTAAATAGTGGCTCACTACAATGTTCAAAATATTACTCTACCCTAATAGGTGGTTTGGAGTAGGGAGAAAAAAAAATTAAAACAAATGATGATAGGTTGTTAAAACGCGAGGTTTCGAAATGAAATTATATTTTAATTCACAAAAAAAATATTTAAATAAACTGGTAAAATCATTGTAGGGCCAGGTACTACTATGCACAAAAAAAAATTTTCAACAAGAAAATCAAGTTTCCTTCCTTAAAAAAAATATTAAAAAGAAAAAATATTTAAAAAAATATTTTCAAAAAAAAAAATGCAAAATGTTTAAGTGGGGTGGCAGCTCCCATTAGTGAACCTTAAAAAAAATTAATAAAATCAACACCAGAAAAATCTTATTCGAGTTGTCATGCAACAGTTTTTGTTCTTTTCCTTTAAAAAAAACAGTTGTCAATTCCCTATCCTCTCCCAAAACTGTGAATGTGAAAAGTGAATGAGCTAGAAAAATTAATTTACTATACAAAAAAAAATATTGAAAATTAAATTTACTTGAGAATCATAAATTACAAAAAAAAAATCGTCATTGCAAAAAAAACCAATCAGTTTAGGAAAAGAAAAAAAAATATTTATGTTCGAAAAAAATACAAACGATGTTAGTATATTTGTTTAAAATTATTACTAAAGGAGACAAACAACGTGAGTACTCATTTACTGTACCACTATAATAATGTGAACCTAAGTTTTAAACCTTGCTCTCAACTCCGTAAAGAATTATCTTGTGTGTACTTTCAAAAAACAAATATGAAAACAATTTCAAGGTTCACCTATAAGAACGTTGTAAAACTAAATCTGCCTACTCAAGTGTCTTTACACACAACATCTAATCAAAAAAAAAAATTTTCTGCCTAATGCATTCTCAGATCCCTATTCCTGGTGTTTACGAGATATAAAATTAAGTTGGGCCCCCTCCACAACTATCAGTCAAAGCAAAACTACCAAATGTCCAAGGGCTAATGAGACCCTATCACCAACAAATGATATTTTGAAATGAAACAGTTGGGAATAATCCTGCGTAAAAACCCAGAAAACAAAAATCAAGAAGCCAAAACTATTACATTAATTTTAGAAGAGCATAATAAAACTCCCGGCCCCAATTAAACTTTTGTTATCTCAACAAAACTCGGCCTAAAACCAAAAAAACTTTTTATTAGACATTTCCCCTATTCCCTAAGTATAATGTCAGTAAAACCCAAAAACTTGTGATTTCCATTCCAATCCCATCTGGACCCTATATATTTTTTAAACGGTCAAACACCCACAGGCGAAACAATATCTTATTTCAAAGAAAGGGTGAAGATATTTTGAAGCACCCTGTGAAAATAGGACACTATTATGGAAAATTGTTCAGATCAGTGTTCTTACTACTTTTTAACCTAAATATATCTAGTTCCCTCATGTGCATGTTACTATTTTAATTCCTATCATAACTAAACAGATCACAAAAATTGTCTTTCTCCGCGAATCTGCAAGGTCCTGGAAAATGCGAGATTCAGCCTGTAGGCCAAATTTGGATGTATTTTAATTTAGCGAAAACCGAAGTTGCGAAATCCTAAAAAAGATTAGCAGGAAGTCCTCGTTCCTCGATTTCTACACTCCGAACCAAACATTTCTTCCATTTCCACCCAGCTCGCGGGAGGAAAAAAACCTAATTATCGCAATATAAAATGTAGCCAGCTCCTTTACACCCTGTACAACTATCAGATTTAAAAAAAAAATAGATGCCCTCATCAATGTTTAGTCGCATCAAAGAAAACCTATTGTTTTTAAATTTATTTTTAGGTTGAAATCTTTTCCAAAAATCAATGATCTTAAATTTATTGTTCAACCTGAACACTTTCCCATTTATTCCACAAAATTTTGCTTCATTATTTGAGGTCACCAGTATGAAATTATTTTAAAATTAAGAAAAATGAAATAAAAAAAATTATTTCCCAATTGTCCACAACTTCCAAGTTTTCATCCCTAAATACCTAGGTACTTTCTCAGTCTAACACCATCAATCGTTATCCAACATAACGCTTTAATTTCAGAAGCAACAAAACGAAGATTAAGTGAAAAGCTAAGCAAGTATGTTGGAAGTTGCTTTACAATGGGCGCAGATGTAAGGCCCCTTTAAGTACACGCCACTGTCCTGAACTGCAAACTAACAAAAAAACTGAAGACTAGCATATCTGCCGTCAACCAACCTTTGGCATGAAATTAAAATAATTCCATATCATACCAGTATCCTCAAAACAAAACGTTTTTTACTATAAGACCCAAACACTTAACCAATAAATCTTGTTATTTAAAATTATGATTCGGAAGTAAAAAGATTTATTTATTCCTGCCTGATCAACTAAGATAAACAAAAAGTTCACCTTTTGTAACTCAAGAAATTCCTGTTTGGTCCCCCAAAAAAAATATAACCTGTCTGGTCACCCTTTAAAACTACGACCCCTATACAAACCGTTTTGACCAAAACAAGAATTCGAGAATTTATGCTTACAGAAAAAAAAATAATCTTTTCAAGAAAGATTAAATTATTTAAAAAAAAGTAAAATTTTGAAATATTTTTACCAATTACCACCGACTAGCATTTATATTTAGTTGAAAGTCTCTCTTAAATTCACTGACTCAAAATGACACTACTTAAAAAAATTACTGAACTTTACAAATGAACTCTACAAATGAACTAAAAAAAATCAAAAAAACTTATATCTATATCTGTCTCAGTTAAACATTTCTTTTGTGGTATTATATCTAGTTGGGCTTCAAATTCATTTTCTCTGTATTCAATCTGGAGCAGGCAAAACTTCTCAAGGCTCAAACATAAATGTTTGCTCTCCAATGGCCATGACCAAGCTATGACCTGAACGCAGAAAAAATACAGAAAAAAAAATAAATGTGTACCAGAAAACTTTAATTGATAGAAATACCCGTAGGTCATTTTTAAAAAAAATGCACTCCAAAGCCCAACGCTGTATTTTCTACCAAAAAAAAATTTGACCAGTCACGAAACACAACTAGACAACTAAACCCAAAGACCTAAAAAAACTGCCCCAAAAAAAAATGTTAACTGGACCTCTGGCGTCGATCTTCAGCCAAGGTGTCACTCTAGGATTTTAGCCTTGTGTTTCCTAACCTCCCGAGCCGACACTAGTAGTGTACCCTCCTCTGACCCGATGTAACTGAGTGACGTAAGATCTTAATTGTCATCCAACAGTTACCACCAAAAAAACAAGAAAAGAAAATGACAAAGCAAACTAAACTCATTTTCCTTTTCTTTCATTACTAATTAATACTTTCAACTAAACAAATCTACTAGCTGTTAAGCTATATTTACTTTAAAACAACTCAGCCAAGAAAAATTTGTGTGAAACCCTGTAAAAATATTCCAACTTCCAAGTAGTGATATCCAACAAAAAATTAAAATCACCAAAAAATAACTTGTTGACCCAAATAAATTGACTGTACTAAATACTAAAAAAATAATCTGTGAACCAATTTCTATCTTATCACAAGCAGGAAATAATAAAATATAAATAAATGAACCTGCAGGAAAAAAAATTGTTAGAAAAAACACACTACCTATGTCATATATTTAAAACATAAAAAGACCATGTCCGGAAATCCATCCACCCATAAATTAAATAAAATTGGAGTAAATTTACATTGTTGTATTTATTTTTCTTAAAAAAAAATTAAAACATGTTTTTCCTACAAAAAACTTTAAAGAATTAAGAACATGAATTGGACTCCGTTCAATAAAAACTCCTATGTTTTTTTTCCACTTAATCTTCCTTAATAAATAAAAATGAATATTTTATTTTCCAAGAAAAAAACTTGTGAAGATAAGCTAACAAAAAACTAAGAGGATTACTAAAACAACAAACCGAGTTCCAAATCAACGTTCAAATATTACTAAAAAAATATTTAAAAAATGTTATTTCCAAAAACCAATGATCTTGTTTTTTATGAAAAAAAAATGATTGGGTATCAAAAAAACACTGACAGCCACTGAAAGCCTTTAACCTGGCTTTGGATGTACCACAAAAAATTTTTAAAAAAAAATTCAAAAAAAAATTAAAAAAAAAAAAGTTTTTCTTTTTTTTCCAAATTAAAAAAAAGAACAAAAAATTACATCAGATGTTAAAAAACTAGCCAAAAACACACGTTGGGCGCCAATTTGTGGCCTTAAAAAAAGTTAAAAAAAAATGTGGGCGCCAATTTGTGGCCTTAAAAAAAAATTGTATGACATTTGTGGCAGCTTAAAGACGTTGCCGCCATTTTGTGACACTGAAACCCACTGAATAATTAAACAAATATCTGGAAGCAGAACTGTATTTTCCAGCTAGGTAAAACATTGATATGCCCGGTAACTTTTATACAGTGGAGAAGGGGGGGGTTCAGAAATAAGGAAATTTTAAGTGCGCCACATTATTTAATATCAATGTTTTACAAAGAAGATCTTAAATAAAATACAGTTCAACCCAAACGTTGCAGCCAAACAATGAAATTCTACTTACTTCCGAGGCTTCCAGAATATTTATGTAATTAAGAATAACCAAAAAAAAAAATAAACAGAATAAAATTCTAAAAGATTGAATTAAGATGACAAAACTAGAAATACTTTACAGGTAGATGGACTCCTTTAACAGGTCATACTGTACCTACATCTGAGTCAGTAGCGCAGGACTCAATTATATAAATGATTGTTAAAAAAAATACACCTCCAAAATCATTCTGTCATAGGGGAGATTCAGACCAAATATCTGCTGTCATCATTCTACATTGGGTAGAATGAGACAGACAGCAACCCAGTCCGAGATCCACCCCATGAGGTAAAAATGTGTAACGAAACCACTAAAAAAAATAATATAATCTCATCTCTCTTTTGTCTCCGCAAAGTTGGTTCATTGGGTTGTACAAATAACACAAGAAAAATTAGTTCATCTTGTTTATTTTAAGGGTAAAATCAGATAAAATTACCGGAAACATAAAAAAAAAATAAATGAAATGGATGAAAACAAGGGCCAAAATAGCAAGGCACTTTAAATAGGGCCAAAATAGCAAGGCACTTTAAATTTGACAGTAAAATTATCTTAAATAAATGAAATGAAGGAAAACAAGTCAATGTAGTAAATATGCCGCAAAACCAGGGTTATGACGTCATACCTTATCTTGCGTTTACAAGAAATGTTGAAATTATACTGGGAAACTTATATATGAAAAGATTACGTCTAAATTATATAAAAAAAATTATATATGAGAAAAAAAAAATTATAGTTAAGGCTTGCTCCTACCTTGGTCCTTGATAAATAAAAAAATATATTTTATTTTGTAAACCTGGAGTTCTGCTGTCCAGACATTCCTCTAAAACATGGTGTTCTCCTGCTACTTCGGGTCTCGTTCTGCCCGCGCCTCCCCTAGTGCTCGCTTAGCACATCATGCTGGGCATTACAGGGTCTTCAATCTGTTGCTGGATCCTTGCCCGAGCATAAAAACCCTGTGGAAAATGAAATGTTTCAGTTTCCTGGAATTCGTCAATTTTGCACGAAGTTCCCCTACACAGTAACTTAACTCGAGGACCCCATGTCGACTCAATAAAACAAAGTAGATTTAAACAGATGAACTAAAATAATCCTAACGTACCTTTCTCAGGGTTATAACTGGCCCGTCCGGCTTCCCACCAGCGTCCAGCCCAACTGTCCCGTCGCTGGAATTGACAGGGCTGTAGACAAAGGAGAAAAACAATATATAGTTTTTATCCAACACGTGGTTAAAAGAAAAATATAAAAACGCCAACAATTCCCCACGTCCTTTGTCAAAAAAGTACATTTCCCACGAAAAATAATTACAATTTGGGAGGCAAATATTATCTTGAAGAGTACTCAACTAATAAAAAAAAATTAAAAAAAATAAAATCGAACTTACCAATGCTCTTTCTTCCCCGTACAAATGGCGTAGGCCGACCTAAAATCCCCTCAACAGGGTGTGAGCGTCACTTCCGATTACGCCGAAAACACGACGGCTCACTCCTCACAGTCTCTGGGATATCTCCTACAATTCGCTGCAGTGCCAAACCAAAAACAATGGCGATCCCAGAGCCTGTTGCCGACCCAGCCAAAAGTTGTTAGCAAAAAGAGACCAAGCACTTCGTCGAGAATACCAGAATAATGAATTGGCCGGAAACCGTTTTGTAAATTTGGTGGGGAGTGGGGACGGTAAAACGCAATAGTACCAACCTAATCTTCCCGGTGAAATTCAAATAAAGGATGCAAACCTATTTATAAAAAACTTTTCCGCCAAAAATAAATCTCTACATTCAGTGGCCAGACTGGAAGAAAAAACCCGCTAACCAATGAGGAGATACCGCATAGTTCTATACAGGTATATAGGGGGCAGCACCGACCAAGGGGATAGGAAGTACGTAAAACAAACCTTGAGGTGTTGTCGGATCTATTTCCACGGTTGAAATTTTTATAACAAGGACGTCGAGACACCCTCCATACATTTGACCGAACATTTGCCTACCGGACCCCCACCAACATATCAAGTAGAAGAAGAATAACCCGACGGACTAGAAGAAGCTCAGCATTGAAACCATCAACTGTAAAATCAATTACTGGAGATCAGGGCATGCAGCAAACCCAGGAATATTCGAACACTCAACCAATTCCCATATGACTAAAGCTATACTAAGTGTAGAATTTAGTTGTATTTTAGCTACAGTTTCAGTCACAAGTTTCCTTTGCTCTTTATATATGTTTTCTCTAAGATTCATATGGTTTGACGCCATTCTTGTAAAACATTTCTACTGTAATAAAGTTGTTTCTGAACCTGAACCCAAAAATACACACTGAACTACTGCTAAGAAGCTCGGCACAAGAGTGTTCAGATGCTAACTCACACGATTTCGTTTATTCTTTTAGTCTTGGTTTTTATCCCTCGTTTATCTCCCATTTACAAAAGTGCATAACTCGTATTTATTTTATCCTTTCCCTATCAAATTAATAAAGATATCAAAGTGGCGGAGCCTCGGTTGTTACTGGCCAACCCAAATATGTTTTCGTACTATCAAAACTAGTTAATCCGTGAAGGATATGAGGTTCGGATTGTCCCAATATCCTCGAAATAAACGTAAGGGAATGAAATGTTCATCTAAATGTTTCCTTCCTGTTACTGAAACCATTTGTGATGCGGCAACGCCGCCATTCCCCAGCATAACAGCTGTTTAACTTTATGAGCGTCAAAGAGCATCAGAAAATTCCACAGATAAAAACAAAACAATCAAAATTTTTATGTGATTCTCCCGAAGCCTGTGATCTTAAATTCCAATTACGATGTCCAGATAATGCGATGTGCGTAGTGTCCACAGTAATTCGATGGAATGCCTCCTTTTAAGGTAACTTCCTAGACCCTATATAACCTCCAAACCTAGCTCTATAAAATACCCTTACTTGTGTACAGAAAGACGAATCAAAGAGCCTTGATTATTTACCTAAATAAACAAATATGTAACGTTGTCTTAAACGTAAAAATGACACGTTACAACGTAGTAACGCGAGCTAACAGTTTAAATTGATATAAAATTCAAGACATGCAATGTGTCAACCAAAATTCTATTGTTGATATATTTGACGTTTAGAAAAAGCTACGAAGGTCGCTCAATTATTTTAAAAAATGCATTTTTTTAAATAATTACTAAACCGTCATAAAATATTTAAAATACTCTGCCAATATATGGGCCCCTAAGCTCACACTAGATACTATAGTTATAGTGTACGTGTGAGCTAATATAACTAAAAACTAAAATATATTTTATTCAACTCCAGACTAAATTACCTTGTTTGATACCACACAAGCCATGTTTTGACTTAAACTCAAATTTTTGAAATCTACCCCCACCCTTAAAAAAAAACAAAAACTATAATGTATTTTGTTAAACTCCGAACTCAATTACCTTTCGTTTGATATCACACACGCCATATTTTCACTTAAACTCTAATTTTTGAAATATACCCCCACCCTTTTTTTAAAATAAATTAAAATGTATTTTGTTTAACTCCAGACTCAATTACCTTTCGTTTGATATCACACACGCCATATTTCCCCATAAACTCTAATTTTTGAAATCTACCCCCACCCTTTTATTTGGTTTGTGTTCGGTGGATTTTGTTCATTTTTAAATGGGACCATCTCGGCCCAAAGCCCAGCCTAGGTACCAAATTTCATTAAAATCGGCCAAGCGGTTTTTGAGTTATGCGCGTTGGTCGTTACAGACAGACATACAGACAGACAGACAGACATACAGACAGACAGACAGACAGACAGACAGACGGCGCAACAAAAAAGTTTCAAAATCATCTGAAACGCAAAGATATATAAAAATTTTTGAAATCGGAGCAACTTTTTTTTTCTCGAAAAAATTAGGATCACCAAAGCTCACACTACTATAGTATAGTATATGTGTGAGCTAAAAAAATACATTAAATAACATAAAAAACCTTATATTTAAACATTTAAAAATTGCGGTTTATAAAGACAATTCCACGAATAAAAATTTGTGCGGGAATTCGAATTCTCGCAGCAAATGAGGGCAATAAGTACGTAATTCTCGCACGAGAGTAGAAAAAACTTTTAGAAGTCGAATAAGGCATTAACATTTTTAAAAATAATTTTTTTCCAACCCTTTCTTTTTTAAAATTTTTCTGTTAAGCAACTATTTTCTTTTAATGGAATACACGTGTAATAAATAAACTAGCTTATTCTTAAACCATTCAAATAAGAAAGCCAAAATTATATTTATTAGTATGATATAAGAAGTGAAACCAAAATAGGTTTGGGACAGTCACGTGATGATGATGTGTTTATTTTTTAATATAATTTTTTTGTGACAAGTTTATTTATTACTCTGTCTTTGTCATTTTTTTCTTCGACTTGTATATCTCAGAAATCTCACCACGACTTTCGCAGGCTGAAATAAGCTTTCAGTGCCAAGCAAGAAGCACAAACAATCCACGCCTCTGCCATAATCTGCCACAAACCTACATTGGTTTCACTCTTTCCAATCACCCCGTTTTTAACTTAAGGCCTGCGCAAACACATTATTTGGCCCGATAAGCCTAGGCAGTCCATGTGAAAGATAGATTTGTGCACACTCGATACTTCTTTTCTATATAAACTTTGCATCACACATTGAAAGTTATCGTTACTTGTTTAGAAGCTTTAAAAAATAGTTGTGGTATACCATGTATCCCAGATAAAAGTTATTACACGGTTTCTTATGCGAATTTTGAAAACAGTAATACACATAAATTTGGATTATTGGGTAAACATTGGCGCTATTCCGAGCCCAGTCTATTTCAAAAATAAAAATATCTATAAAGACTTTTAAAATATCAAGCAATAAATAAATTATTTTTATTAAAAGCAGTTTTTTGTTTTTTTATTTGGAAAACCCTTGTAGATATTTTAAATTTTAATACAGGACCTGATTGGGCTCAGAATATCGTCAATTTTTTCCATTTAACCAGAATTATAATATCTCTTATCATTTCCAAAATCCTCATAAGACCCCATGTAGTTAATGTTATCTGGGACACCCTGTATAGTAAGTATTTTTTGAATATTATCTATTTGTAAAAATTATACTACCCGCAACTTAATGAATTATATACGAAGTAACTGGAACGACCATGGCTATATGAGTCACTGAGACAAAAATTTAAGAGTTTTTTTAGAGTGACAACATAGAATAAATGCTAAGCATTGCAATCTTTCTCTTTCTAGTTCTAATCACCTGTGGTATTCTGTGAACTTAATACTTCAAGGAGCTGGTCATTTGTGATTTGTCATTAAAGTGTTTGTCAATGTTGTCAGTAGCACCTCCTGCGCAGCGTGCTCTCTCTACAAAAAAATTTCAATATTTTTGCCTCACTTTGCATATAGAGATTATTGCCGTTAATAGGTCTTACGAGAATCTCTCAGTTTAGTGCCCTTTTTAGCCTATTAACCTTCCCATCATTTTTGACGTTGGTCAAAGCTGTCACATTATTTATTGATCCAGGAGACGATGTGAAGCCTTCCAAAAAGGCGCCACAAATGAAATTGCCTTATTTGAAAAAAACTTGCTTGCGATTAAACTCTTTAAAAAAAAAATCTCTATATCGTTATTTAAAGTTGTAGGAGTACATTTACATAGATAGGGTTTTTGACCACTGTGCGCCGATAAATCAATGTGACGACACGGGTCAAATGTGTGGGGATGATATACACCAATAAAATAATATGCATGAGTAAAATAATGCATCTGTTTAAAAATAACCAATCAGGACATTTTATACTAAATTCTACAAGAAGGACACTCTTATGTACATTTGATATTGCCATTTCTTAATGTTTTCATCAAGAACTGGAAATTACCGTGGGTATTGGAATATTACGTATATGCAAAAAAGCCGCAATCCAACGGTTTATGGTGCGGTGCGATTTGCGCACCGAACTTTAGATTCCCACAACATGTGGTATAGCAAATCACGAACCAAGTTTGTCAAATCGCATCGTTCGCGTTTGTGTTCCTGTAATCAGCCGCCAGTTTGCGCTAGATCAGTGGTTCATTCAACAATAAGGGGGAAGGGCCTTGCCGAAAAGGTTCTATTAAATCTCATAACTTATTTTAAGTTTTTAAAACATCGAGGAGATTTGAGGAAGACCTCATAAAATCTTGTAAAATATGAAAAATAAAATTTTACATTTATTTTATTGAATATAGAAGTTTTTATTCGACTTTATAAAATGTTCCGAAATCATGAATCAAAACTCAAATCTTCTAAACCAGTGTATGAGATTTGAGAAAAAACACTATAAGAATTTTTTTAGCAGGGAGTCTTAAACTTTTTTCTTTAATTTAAAATGACAACAAATCATTTTAAGTTAATCCAAATGTTATCCTTATTAATAAAATTATGTTTTATTGTACTAAAAATAGATTTTTTGTTTCCATATTCGGGGGAAGGGGGGCGTGACCAATTCATGATTTCAAAAAGGAATAGGAAAAAGTTTGGGAACCACTGCGCTGGACTGACTGGCAATGTTAGATCGCAACGTCAACACACACAATTCACATCGATGAGTCGTCGATAAATTAATACTTGGGAAATTGTATTATAATTTTTTAAAAGTTATTTTCTATTAATTATTTTTCTATTTTTCAGATTTCGTGCCTGCCTAAAGACGGTACGCAGCAGCACGGCCAACCTAGTCGGAAAACTTTTTTTCAACGTAGTGCAGACAAAATGTTTCGTTTTGAAACCGAAAAAGGAGTGCGTCAGGGCCGGTTGGTGGGGCAACAAATGCAAGAAATTCAAGGTGGTCAAGCAGGCTGTACTTAGGAATAACTTACCGTATTAAAAGCCTTTTAAGGCAGCGCGTAACTAGGCATAGGCCGCCAAGCTCTTGGAGTGTCCAGTTGAAGGTGGCGAAAAAAAAAATCGGACAAAATGTTTTTCTTATAAGTCTCGAACTATATTACCGATTTTATTGGAAAGAAGTTTACAGCGGAAATATTTTTGTCGAGGGCAGGGATCTTTATACTGCGTAGCAAGTATACACAGTGGACCCTAGCTTTTACACCCCTTCCGAAAGGTGGTCCTGCTACATGTTTGCATCTATCTAACCTGGCTATCGTCCCAGCAGAACTTGGTTATAGACGATAGACTTCTTTCCTTTTCAGCGCAACAGTCGTGGTCGTCCTTAGTTGATTGTAGGAGATTTATGCTGGCGCCGCACAGTGGAACGTTTGACTATATACAAAAGCATTTCAGCTACCTACAATTAAAGAGCATATTCCATACATCCTAGATCCAAAATATTATTTTTTTATCCCCTCTGGTTGTCAAGATATTTGCATTGAAAGTTGCATCTTAAAAATTTTCTGCTTAGACATTTTAATCTTATGTATGGGCAATGCTTTAAAACAATATTGTTTTTTCCCGCGTAGTAGGCGCTGGAATAAAACAAGTGCCAGGCATTTTTAGAGTGACATGTCCTTAAGACTAGGGAGGCATTTTGACTGTCATTGTTGCAGTTTTTTACTTGATATGATTTTATGAATTCGCTGGTGTTTTGGTAAGAAAAATTTTATTTTTATATAGTTTTTGTTGGACTGAAACTTTAGTTTGTTAGAATTTGTTGATTTTAGTTTTATTATTTTCTAATTAACCGAAATCTCTACTTTCTGACGCAGTATTAAAATTTTGTCCTTTTTTTGCGGTAAACTTGTACTTAATTATTTTGTACTCTGTATATCTGCAACTCTAAAATAGAAAACGTATTATTTGTGTTTAATGACATTTTATTTTTGATACCTTCACAAATGTGCCCTTTGGGGATTTTCTAACCTAAATTAGTCAATCTTCGTGCATTTTTCTATATCACGATGAGTCAATGTGTCTGTTTGTCTACAGGGTGTCCAGATAAAAGTAAGTACATTGGGCTTTGTGGGATTTTTAGAAACGGTAACACTTACGATATTCGTTCAAAAGGAAAAAAGTGGCGCTATTGCGAGCTTAATCGGATGCAGTGTCGAAGTTAAAAATATCTACAGGGGGTTTCAAAATAATGCTTAAAAACTTAAATTGTGTTATTCGAAAAATTAAAATATGGTCGCCTTCTTTTAAACAAATTGAATAAAACTATATAAATATGAGTAGGCCAATAAAATGAACAATTTTTTTAGGACTTTATTTTTTTCAAAAAGTCACAATTTTTAGTTTTTGCCTTCCTAGCCCGCATACCCACATAGCACATATCAAATCAACGTTAGAAACATGTACTTTTTTAAGTTTAATAGGTCGCTTTTTAACGTTATTTTCAAAACCAGGTTATTTCGGTGTGATTTTAACGTGGTTTTAAAAATAACGTTAAAAAGCGACCTATTAAACTTAAAAAAGTGTGTGTTTTTAACGTTGATTTGATTTGTGCTATGTGGGTAGCAATGGTATTATTAATAGGTATTATATTCTTTTTTTTTTAGATAACGCCGAAAATGTGTTATTTGGGTGTATTTTGACCTATCTAGCAATATCGCCGTGATGTCTGTCTGTGTGTCTGTGTTTATTATTTCTGTCCGTAACTCGATAGCTCCTAAACCGCTGAACCGATTTTCATAAAATTTTCAGGTAAAGTAGTGCTCGACACTCTTACGAGCTGATTAGATTTTGGTCAAAATCTATTAATGCTAATGACAGTTTTTCGACAATTAAAATTTAAACAAAATCTATATTTTTAACGGCATCGTATCAATATATAGTTTTCGTAATATAGTAGACTATATTTTGCTCAATAATTCGTGTTATAACTAAAAACTTCGTAAGAGCTCCAGTTTTTCAGACATATACAAAAAACTTTTCAAAACTGATATATTATCATGGCTTCACTTGAAGTGTGCTAATAGGCTAGCTAGGAAGGTATCAGATTCCCCATGGATCCATTTATTTCTCAATATTTTGAAAACGCATATAAATGTTTTCTTTGATACAGCTCGGAATAGCGCCACTTTTTTACCAAAATTGGTATTAGTAGAGTTAAAAGCCGCTTCTATCGTGTCACCCCGTGTGCACTTCATTGCTAAAATGTAAGACACAATTTAAATCATTTCTTACACCCTAAGAATGCAAAATCGACTGGTCGTCCAAAAATCGTCGTGTGCAGGGGGTGGTGGGGGTAGTTTTTCCAAAAATTGTGAAAAATTTTTTTTTGCATTTTTTGATTCTATAAAGTGTGCTCATGACTCCACCAATAGCATATAGTAATATTACTATTAGAAACATTTATTTTTCAATGTTGAAAATATTGTTCCCAATGCTTTTATATGGAGTTCCCTATTAAACAAGTGCTCGCCCTGAAAACGCGTATTTATAATAATTTATAATTTGTTATAACTCGAGAACCCTTTGCTTAATCAAAAAAACACCTTCTGTAAACTTTATGTATCAAAGATCAGGGATCACAATGATTTTTGAAAAATGTCAACCGGACGCGTAGTTTTTTTTTTAAGTAGCAAAGAGCCATGACGCGACGAACGCGGCAGACACTGACATGCGACGAAGGGTCAGATATTTTACAAATGCACAGCGGGCCAGGCGAAACGCGACTCTATGTCTTGAGACACACATAAGTTCGTTTTTCGTTTAACTCTCGCGGTTACAGATGTTTAAGTTACTTACTTGGTTTTTTGCTTGTGAATTGCGTTATGTATAAATGTTGTGCTTGTGTGATTTGGCCGTGAAGGGCCAAATATGAAAGGCTAGGCGTGAAGAAAAGGGAAATTTAGTTCTATATAAGAATGTGACTACCCTACGGGCCTCCAATTTATTTCTATATTAGTATGTGACTATTTACTATATTAGTATGTTACTCTCGGGCCTACGGGCCTCCGGGAATCCATATTTGAAAGGGAAACTACCCGCCTCTAGTTTAGTTCTATATTATAATGTGCCTCTCGGCCCTACGGGCCTCCAATTTCTGTCTATATTAGTATGTGACTCTCGGCCCTACGGGCCTCCGGGAATCCATATTTGAAATTGAAACTACGCGCTAAATTTGATATTGGAACGTGACTCTCGGCCCTACGGGCCTCCAATTTATTTCTATATTAGTATGTGACTCTCGGCCCTACGGGACTCCAATTTATTTCCATATTAGTATTTGACCCTCGGCCCTACAGGCCTACGGGAGTCCATATTCACTATATTAGTATGTAACTCGGCCCTACGGGCCTCCGAGAATCCATATTTGAAAGGGAAACTATGCACCTCCCGTTAAATTCTATATTGGAATCGAGACTTTTGATTTGAGCCCCCCACTCTCTGCTATAGGCATAATATGTCAAAACAGAAAATTTAACATGGTGTAATTAGTTTACACCTGGAAGACACAATTTTAACGGTAATGAACTATGTATTTTTTTTTGCAAGCCTATACAATAGCGCATCTTTCGCCGTCGAGATAATTAAAATAAATTGTCGGCGTCTTAAAATATGACTCTTCAAAGAAGCACCACTTTTTGGCAAGTTTTGATGGTTTTTTGACAAAAATTCAAAAAGTCACAAACTAATTTAAACATTATTCTCTAACGTTTATAGATCTTGGTAGGCCCCATCGTTAAAATTATTATAAATTTTTCATTTTGACGTCTTTGTTTAGAGATATAGGCAAATAATTGAAATTTAAAAAAATTCTGTTTTTGAAAAACACAGGGACCTATTGCGCGTCAATGCACTAAGTGGGTGACATCTAAAGCCACATAAATTTATTTTGTTGTCCTAGAAATAGGTTCAATCAAGGGCTGTCAAGTCCCCGGAAGTGATGCAGCAAAATCGTTTCTGATATATAAATTGTCAAAATATAACCAATTTAAGGTTTTTTATATTTAAGGAGCCCTGGAGAGGAGTGCGACCTACAAAAAAGTTTATTTGAAGTTTTTTTGGTAATTTGACCGTAAAAATAATTTCTGTTATTAAAAAATTAAATTTTTGTATTTTTTTTTGCCTGATGACGTCACTTACATTAACGGTGAGTCCCTCTATTCGAGATTTAAACTTATCGTAGAGCTCTGAAATTTGGCACACTAATAGGCATCGACAAACTAAATCGAAATCGATTCTTGCATTTTTTCGATTTGACCCTATACGGGCCTCCGGGAATCCATACTTGAAAGGGAAACTACGCGCCTCCCGGTATATTCTATATTAGAATCGAGACTTGATTTGAGACCCCCACTCCCCGCATAGGCATAATGGGGGCAATTCTTTACATTTCAAAAAATCTGCCGAAATTTGAAAAAATGTGACATAATCTGGCGCTTAAGATTTCTCGTTTAAAAGGCAATTTTTAAACTTAAAAACTTACCTAAAAGGCGATTTCCCACTTTTTGATAGATGTAGCTTCACGATATAATATTTGTTTTTAATTAAAAACCCGTAATTTGTTGAAAATTTTTAATTTAAAAATTGTAAATAAATTCTAAGCAGAAGACCATTAACCACACAAACTGAAATGTCAGATTTCGTCACATTTCGTCACATTTCTTTCAAATTTATGAGTCCTATTCGTTTTCTTTATGAGGTCAGCTAAGTTTACTTTCTTTCTTTGTTTTTCACGGTAAAATTAACAAAGAGGGACTACCTGCATTTCGTGGAAGGGTCGCTACAAAATTAGCTCTACGCTGTTGCCACCGTTATATTTAAACGGATTTTTAAGGGAATGTCAAATTATTTCTTTAAAATCTGCCAGAAAAATCTGACTAAGTGAGGATCCTGGTCAAATTGTTGAAGTGGTGATTATTTTTTTACTTTTCTTATCAAAGCTAGGCACGTATATAGCTTTTTATTCTGGGGGGTCCTCCCATATAGAAACTGCTGTTCTTCAGTGACGGCCCATGACACAGCCTTCGTAAACTAGAGAGAAAATAATAAATTGTCTCTGTCGTAAACTAACACGAAGGCTGCGCCCATAAGGTTTTGGATAGGGTAATTAGAAATACTAGGGTCACTGCATCCTGGAAGTCTATTGTCTCCCAGGAGTAGCGACACGAGTGTCAAAACCGTACTCAAAATTCCATAGACGTTCGTGAAAAATACTCATTTTTATACAGTCTGAGAAAAGAAAAATAACAAACGTGAAATTTCGTACCCGTGAATTTAAAAATCAAACAAGTTTCATGGCTAATCGGGCAAAAAGGAGTTTTTTGTTTCCCTTATATTTTTCCGTGGGTAGCTTGAAAGCTTAACCTCACGGGGGTCCAAGATCTAATGGACACCTAATAAGTGTTGACAGTTAACCGTTTCGTCCTTATGGGACTCCTCAGAACACTGCTGGTCAAGTGACAAATCTTGCGAAGTTAATCAGAGGGTTTTGTCTCTAATTAAATGTAATTAGTGAGCGAACTATAGCAAGAGGCGCCACCTACCGAGATACGAGAGAAACAAAAAACCAAAAGCAGGGAAAAACACTGCTACACAATATCGATCAATGAAAAGATCGAATGCAAATTGTGGCCTATTAAAATGCGTTGGGTGGCATTTGTGGCAGCTTAAAGACGTTGCCGCCATTTTGTGACACTATAATTAGAATAACAACAATTTGCCAATTTGTGACACAAAAACCCACTGAATAATTAAACAAATATCTGGAAGCAGAACTGTATTTTCCAGCTAGGTAAAACATTGATATGCCCGGTAACTTTTATACAGTGGAGAAGGGGGGGTTCAGAAATAAGAAAATTTTAAGTGCGCCACATTATTTAATACCAATGTTTTACAAAGAAGTTCTTAAATAAAATACAGTTCAACCCAAACGTTGTAGCCAAACAATGAAATTCTACCTACTTCCGAGACTTCCAGAGTATTTGTGTAATTAAAAAACCAAAAAAAATTGACTAATAAATAAAGTACAATTTAAAAGATTCCCAAATGAATCAAAATGACAAAACTAGAAGCACTTTACAGGTAGATGGACTCCTTTAACAGGTCATAGTGTACCTACCTTTGAGTCAGTAGCGTAGGACTCAATTATATGAATGATTGTTAAAGAAAATAAATATATATATACTTATATATACTTCCAAAATTATTCCGTCATAGGGGAGATCTGGACCAAATATCTGCTGTCATCATTCTACGTTGGGTAGAATGAGACAGACAGCAACCCAGTCCGAGATCCACCCCATGAGGTAAAACAGTGTAAAGAAACCGCTAAAAAAATAACCTCATCTCTCTTTTGTCTCTGCAAAGTTGGTCATTGGGTTGTACAAATAACACAAAAATTTAGTTCATCTTGTATAATTCAAATTGAAAATTAGGGGTAAAAATAGCAAATTATTATGAAGAAAAAATAAAGGTGAAGCCAAGTTGAAACAAACTCTTTCAATGGTACAGTACAATTCAGATAAATAGTTATGCCGCAAAATTTTGGTTATGACGTCATACCTTATCTTGCGTTTACAAGAAAAGCAAAAGTTGTACTTAACGATATATGGAAAATTATATGAAAAGAAAAATTATATCTAAAGCTTGCTCCTACCTTGGTCCTTGATTATTGTATGAATAAATGTGTGTTTTAGTTTATAAACCTGGAGTTGTTTCCAGACATTCCCCTACTACTGCTGCTCTGGTTTGTTCTCCTCCTGCTACTCTCGGGTCTCCTGCTCTGCTCGCGCCTCCCCTAATGCTTGCTTAGCACATCACGCTAGGGCAGCACATGGGTCTTGAATGTTGGTTCTTGCCCGAGCGTAAAACCCTGTGGAAAATGAAATGTTTCAGTTTCCTGGAATTCGTCTATTTTGCACGAAGTTCCCCTACACCGAGTAATTTAAATCGAGAACCCCATGTCGACTCAATAAAATAAAGCAGATTTAAACAGATGAACTAAAATAACCCTAACGTACTTTTCCCAGGGTTACAACTGGCTCGTCCGGCTAACCACCAGCGTCCAGCACAGCTGTCGATGGAATGGACAGGGCTGTAGACAAAGGAGAAAAACAATATATAGTTTTTATCCAACACGTGGTTAAAAGAAAAATATAAAAACGCCAAAAATTCCCCACGTCTTTTGTCAAAAAAAAGTACATTTCACACGAAAAATAATTACAATTTGGGAGGCAAATATTATATTGAAGAGTCCTCAAATAATAACAAAATGAAAAAAGTAAAATCGAACTTACCACTGCTCTTATTTCCCGTAGAAAGGCGTAGGCTGACTTAAATCCCCTTCAAAAGGGTGCGAGCGTCTCTTTAGAATTCGCCTAAACACGACGGACTCACTATTATACCGTCTTGGGTATAATTTGCAACTACTGCAATGCCAATAACCACAAAACAATGGCGACACCACAAGACGGCCACCAGCCCAGCCAAAATTCTTTAGGAAGAGAGACAAAGCACTTTGTCGAGAGCACAAAAATAATGAAGCCACCGGAAACCGTTCGTAGATCTGGTGGGGATAGTAAAACGCAATAGTACCAACCTAATCTTCCCGGTTAAATTCAAATAAAGGATGCAAACCTATTTAGAAAAAAAACTTTTTCGCCAAAAAATCTCTACCTTCGGTTTGCAACAGTGGAGGAAAAGTACCCGCGGTTTTCAAACTAACCAATGAGGAAATACATGAATAGTTTCGTACTGGTATATAGGGGCAGCACCGTCCAAGGGGATATTGAAAAATACGTAAAACGCACCTTGAGGTGTTGTCGGATCTATTTCCACGGTTGAAATTTTTATAACAAGGACGTCGAGACACCCTTCATACATAGACCGAACATTTGCCTTCCGGCCCCCCGTCAACATAGCAAGTAGAAGGAAAATAACCAGACGGACTATAAGAAGCTCAGCATTGAAACCATCAACTGTAAAATCAATTACTGGAGATCAGAGCTTGCATAAAACCCAGGAATATTCGAACACTCAACCAATTCCCATATGAGTAAAGCTGTACTGTGTAGAATTTCGTTGTATTTTAGTTACAGTCTTAGTCAAAAGTTTCCTTTGCTCTTTATAAATGTTTTCTCTAAGATTCATATGGTTTGACGCCATTTTTGTAAAACATTTCTACATTAATAAAGTTGTTTCTGGACCTGAACCCAAAAATACACATTGAACTACTGCTCAACCTCGGCACAAGAGTGTTCAGATGTTAAGTTTGCTCACCACTAGCCAGCCCTATAAACCCTTCAATCCAACTAACTGAGCTAGTTATTAACTTTACATAACTATGATTATATATAAATTTATATAATATACAAATACGATTTTGTTTACTCTTTTAGTCCTGGTTTTTATTCCTCGTTAATCTTCCATCTTCTCTTTATCAAATTAATAAAGATATCAAAGTGGGCGGAGCCTCGGTTGTTACTGGTCAAACCGTGGACCTAAATATGTTTTCGTGCTATCACAACTAGCTATGAGGTTCGGATTGTCCCAATATCCTCGAGAATAAACGTAAGGGAATGAAATGTTCATCTAAATGTTTCCTTCCTGTTACTGAAACCATTTGTGATGCGGCAACGCCGCCATTCCTTAGCAGTCCAGCTGTTTAATTTCGTGAACGTCAACGAAACTATGAAATTCCCCAGATAAACAAACAATCAAAAGTTTTAATGTGATTTTTCCGAAACCTGTGATCCTAAATTCCAATTACGATGTCCAGATAATGCGATGTGCGTAGTGTCCACAGTAAATCGATGGAATGTCTCCTTTATAATGTAGCTTTTTGGACACTATATAACCTCCAAACCTAGCTCTATAAAATACCCTTAATTTGTGTACAGAAAGACGAGTCGAAGAGCCTTGATTATTTACCTGAATAAACAAATATGTAACGTTGCCTTAAACGTAAAAATGACACGTTACAAAATAAAAGAAAACAACTATAGTCCGTGACCTACGACAGCTCTTTGTCTTTTCAGGCCGGATCAACGCATTTTGCATTTTTACCCGTCATCAAGACAGTGAGCGTCAATCAACGGAATTTTTAAGCCAAATAATACTAACAAACGTGAAATTTCGTACCCGTGAATTTAAAAATCAAACAAGTTTCATGGCTAATCGGGCAAAAAGGAGTTTATTGTTTCCCTTATATTTTTCCGTGGGTAGCTTGAAAGCTTAACCTCACGGGGGTCCAAGATCTAATGGACACCTAATAAGTGTTGACAGTTAACCGTTTCGTCCTTATGAGACTCCTCAGAACACTGCTGGTCAAGTGACAAATCTTGCAAAGTTAACCAAACCGAACCAACCGAGACCTATTGTCGAAAAATTATTTCCCTAAATTAGCTTTCCGGTCCTTATTTTGGAAGGTTGAAATCGGTGTTACTCTAACCTTTCTTAATTGAGCACATCAGGAGGTATCTGGACCTCTTGTTTTTCAATCTTTTGTATTTTCGACCTTTTGTACTTTCGAACTTTTGTATTTTCGACTTTTTGTATTTTCGACCTTTTCTTTGCCGCCCGCTTTTTTTTGAACAATAATAAAAATAATAGTAGGTATATTATAAACCTGGGGCGTGCAGTGTTTACTTTTAATACCACGGCGGGAATTTTCATGCTCGACCGGAAGAAGGGCTATAATTTGCTAAGTGACTAAAAGGGACTTTAATGCCAAGGTTTATTTTTATATACTAAAAATAATATTAATCATAAACTAAATAAATAGGTATTAAACCACTTACCGTACTGTAGTTTTAGCATGTCAAGTATATAAAAAAGCAGTGGGCAGTGATAGCTGTCATGGCATTACATTAAACAAAAGTCAGTCAGATGCTAACAAACTAAGGTCACTCATCGTCAAGCAAGGTAAAGCTTGCTTGACGATAGGTGACCTTATAACAAACAATGTGGAAAAAATATTATTTATTTCATAACAAACTAATTAAGTTTAGTCGAGAAAAAGTTCGAATTACATTTCTCGAAGATGGAAAATAAAGCATATTCTTACTTTGAGATGGGCATGGAAATGATGCAATAAACAGAATTTCGAAAATTTCACAGTTTCCTGGTTTACAGCCTGGAGAAGTCTAGAAAGTTAAATGCTTCGTTTATAAGGAAGCAATATTCTATGCCTAAGGACACAATAACGATCAAAACGAACCAAGCCATCGGCAAAGTACAGTAAGCTTACGGCAAGCTGGAACAAAATAATCGGTATCGTGTATATATTCCTTTTTGTTTTTTGTATTATGATAAAATAAAATAATCCAAAAACCTATATTTTGCCTTTATGGTTTTAAAGAAATTACTTTCAATCACTGGGGACAAGAAATACTACCTTAGCCCATGAAAAAAGGGATTAAACGTACACCTTTATTCCGTAGAGAGCATAAAAAATTTATTAAATGATACAAAACCGAACATAATAGTTTTCTATATTTTAGAATATATATAAAACATGCAAACTATATTTTTGGTTTCCTTCGCTGTGTGGGTCCTAACACAGGGTCCTAATAAATTTGAAATCATAAAAAACATAGTTTTTTTAGGTTTGTTTATTTGGACAGTAAAATTTATATACCGGATGTGACGGACAGTTCTATACATAACATTTGTAAACCATTTAATTTTTTTAAACATAAAAAAAGCTACGCTCCTGACAGTGTCATATTTGCGTTTTTCGTAAATGAGGTTATGTTTGGTGTCGCTACCCCTGGGAGACATGAGCCGCTGGTTCACAACTTGCATTCCGTTTGCTATTGGTCGAAATAGTCAGCTGACTTTTTGATGTTGAACGTTGCCGTTTAAGATTATTAGTATATTATATTAAGAGATGGTGCCACTAGTCAAGCATTTAACAAACTTTATGTTTACAGCTTTCGGCGTAAAATACGAATATATACTAGTTGTAAGTGACTAAAAAGTGTAGTGGTTTGTGCATTGAATTTAACTAAATCTATGCATATGCCGATGAGTTTTTTTTTATTGTTTTTTAAAAACATATTATATTTTTTTTAATTAGCTTCCTCATCCTGTTTTCCTGTCGAAATCGGTGTTAACCTAACCCTGATAAATTATTCGACAACGTATTCTAACCTGTCCAGACACGCCCCGGTTATGATACGTTTCCCATCAATTGACCACGGTTAGGTTTTGTTTCAGTTTGGTTTAACACCGACTTTAACCTCCCAAAACGAGGACAGGAGAGTTTTAATTTTAAAAATCCCGCCTGACTATGTCAACCAATAGCAAATGGAATGCAAGTTGTGAACTATCCGCTCGTTGGGAGACGCCAGGCTTTCAGGATGCAGTGACCCTAAGAATAGTTTCTACAGTCGCCACCTGACGAAAATAAGTCGAAGGCGGAGTTTTTCAGGGGTGCCACGACCACGTGGTCACATTGTGCAATGAAAACTTAAGTTGGCGACACGCTCCCTAGAGGGAGCTGCACATATAGGCAGAGAACTGCGTACAGCCGACCTGAAAATAGATTTCAAAATATGGATAAAATGAACCGGACCCAAGAAACAAACCTTTTAAACATAAATTTCAAACTTTCTATAAATTCGTATAATTAAAAATAATGTTTGTATAATTATGTAAAATTTCTTGTGTGCCTAATATTATAGATTTGTTAAAAAATTCTAATTTTCTACTTAGCAATAAAAAGTTGAAAATAACCCCAAAAAACTACTATTTACGGATTAGATCAAATTTTGGTCCAGGAGGTGAGTTACAGGGTGATATCAAAAATAGTAGTAAATCTTAATAAAAATCACATTTTTAAAAAAAAACTCTGTCAGGAGCTTTAGTTAGCAAATAAAAGTAAGAAATACATTAAAAAATGTCTTATGAACTTATTTTATTATTTTTAGATCCAGGACGTGAGAGACCTACAGGGTGATATCGAAATTAGAAGCGTAATTTTCTAAAAAACAAATTTTTAAAAAACAATGTTGTCAAGCGCTTTCGTTAGCAAAAGATTATTTGAAACACGTTACACAATCATACCATTATCAGATTTTATCACCTTCAGGTCCAGGAATTGAGCTACATGGTGATATAGAAGTTATTAGTGTGTGTAAATTTTCTAAAAATCACATTTTTAAAAAGCAAGGTGTCCGGAGCTTTTGTTAGCAAAATATAGTTAGGAATACGTTAAACAATCATACCATTAACTGACTGTATCACCGTTAGGTCCAGGAAGTGAGGTACAGGTTGATATCGAAATTAGTAATAAAATTTCGTAAACATCACGTTTTTAAAAAACAACGTTGTCAGGAGCGTTTGTTAGCAAAAAATAGTTAGGAACACGTTAAGCAATCATACCACTTACTAAATTTCATTTACTTCCAGTAGGTAAGCTGCAGGGTGATATCTAAATAGCAGTAAAGATTTTGAAAAACCACGTTTTTAAAAAACAAGGGAGGTGGGCTATAGGGTGAAATGAATAAATAAATCCAAAAATATTCACATATATTTACGTGAAAAACTTTTACTATTTATTTGACAAATTTACAAGTTAATATGATAAAATTTTGACATTAAAACTTATTAGTTAATATAACCAAATCAACCTAAGCCCCTAACTAACCTTGGTCAAAATAAAAGTTTACAAATACACATAAGAAATCCAAAAATCCCTACATTTATTTACGTAACAACATCTTGGTTCGTTGTTCTTTTACAAATTTACCAGTTAGTTTGAAAAAATCATGGCTTTATAATACATATCAAGTATAACCAAACCGAACCAAACCCATGTAAATAAGGTTGGTCAATATAAAAATGTACAATAATTATTTACAGAAAAACCTGCATGCCTTCGTTGTTAATTCACAAATTTACATGCTTATTTGACAAAAATTTTTCATCCAAAATATACAATTAATAGAATCAAACCGAACCAGTTGGTCAATATAAAAATTAACAAATACAAATAGTAAATCAAAAATTTTTTACAAATATTTTACATTTGTTTGATTTGTTAATTAACAAATTTACAAGATATTTTAGAATCTTGGCCCTAAAATATATATTTAATGTAACAACACGAAAGCCTTCACTAGGCTTGCCTAATGTAAACATTTACAAACATACACAATAAATATAAAAATCTGCACATTTATTTACAGGAAAAAACTGTCTTCGTTGTTATTTCACAAATTTGCATGTTTTTTAGGCAACAATTTGACACCCAAGTTATCTATTTAACATAACCAAACGGAGCCAAATCAAATCCTTATAATTATTAAGCTTGCTCAATATAAAAATGTACAAATACACATAATAAATATTACATTATTTACATTGACAAACAACAACCTGCACACAAATATTTTTGTCCCGTACGTCGTTCTTAGTTTTATTTAATTACTTGTATATAGACTTCTTCCAAAGTGAAGCGACTCAATATTTTGCATTTCTTTCAAAAAATCTGTTAATACATGTACCGCTACATAGCTATTTGGTTGTCTGATAAAGGGATATATTTCTTTACTTCTTTAGCTATTTTTACTGAAAACTCCAAATCAACAAAAGCAGTAGTTTCATCCCACTAAGGTCTTTTATCTTTAAATTTTAAATATCTTTTACATAAATATTTTTTTGTATCGCTTAGGCTTTTAATTGTTTGTACAATAGTTATTTACCTAACAAGTGCGGAAAGAGGTACTTTTCCGCACGCGACGGCAGTTGCACAAACGACGCGGAGCGGAGTTCGGGCAAGCCGTCAAGGATGGAAAAGATAGTTTCCGCAAGAATTAGGTACAATGTTTTTCCTACGAGTGTTTTTGTCCATCTTCTTTATCAAAAAACATGTTTTAATTCGCAAAGATTTTATAATAATGCTAGAAAATGATACGTAAGATAGAATAGTTACATAAATCATTTAATGAGTCCTAAATATCTTCATTTTTAACAAAACAAACATCGTGCGGAAAAGAAATATTTCAGCACTAGTGCGGAAAAGTTACTTTTCCGTACGTTTTTTTAACTTTTATTTTTACTTGATTTTTTTATACACGGAAAAATAATAAAACAGGATTTTTTTATTATGATATATTAAAAAGAAACTTTATGTAAAGAACATTTAATTAACAATAACGAAAAAGTTAACGATGGTAGATATTGAAATTGAAAGTGCACTTTCTGTTTGTTGCATGCTTCAATATACATCAGATGCCGCAACATCTTGAATAACGTCGTTTCTTATTGGAATTTGATTGGTTGGTGTTTGGCCCACTACAGAAATGCCTTGATTAGTTTGCTGCTTAGAATTACTACTGTAGTGAATGGAGGAAGGTATATTGGTCTGTACAGGCTGTAACACATTACAGGATTCTTCATTCGGTGCTTCTGGTAGCATCGGTACAGCAGCACTTCTTGAAAATGAAACTTGTGTGTAGGAGGACGGGTTTTCATTTGAAAACGATTGTGGACGGGAAGGTTCTTGCAATTTGGACGTGCGAAAAAGTAAAATTGTGCGGAAAAGTAATTAACGTAATATTCTTTTAATAGATCGCTCAAGAAACCCTAACTTATATGTTCTTGGTTTGTAAACAGTAAGGTGAGGCCAAAAGTTATTTTTAAAAATATGATTTATAAAAAAATTTACTACTAGTATCTTACCTACTGGACCTAAATGTAACAGTTAGTGAATGGTGTGGTTTGTTTACATATTCCTAACTATTTTTTGCTCACCAAAACTCCTGATAAAGTTGATTTTTAAAATTGTGATTTTTACAAAAGTGTTTTACTAATTTTGATATCACCCTGTACCTTACTCCAAGGACCTAAAGGTAATACAGTCAGTTAATGTTATGATTTTTTAACGTGTTCCTAAGCATTTTTTGATAACGAAAGCTCTTGACAACATTGTTTTCTAAAAATGTGATTTTTAGAAAAATACACTAGTAATTTCGATATCACCCAGTAGCTCACTTGCTGGCTCTAATGGTAATACAATAAGTTAGTGATATGATTTTTTAAGGTATTTCTAACTCTTGTTTGCTAAGTAAAACTCCTGACAAAGTTGTTTTTAACAATGTAAATTGTACAACTATTTTTGATATCACCCTGTAACTCACCCCCTGAACCTAAATTTGAAATAATCCGTTAATACATAGGGCTATTTTCAACTTTTTATTGTTAAGTAGAGAACTAGAATTTCTAAACAAATCTATAATAGATTTTAAGGTCACCCTGTAGCAGACCTGAACCTAACCTTTATAACCTGGGTTTGGCAGACTTTTTTTCTATCTCTTCTCATACCTGATCATAAGAAATATTAGAAAAATATTATTTTTAATTATATGATAATAATAATAACAAGTTTGATATTTATATATTCAAAGGTTATTTTTTGGGCCACGGGTTGCAATAAATCCAAAATTTATTTTTTTTTATAAACTTATCAACCCTAATAGTTTTCTTTCCTAAAATTCATTTGATTTCGTTAAAATAATATTACGTTGATTTTGTGGTCGGCTGTACTTAGCCATTCGGATTGGTTCGCTTTGCATGTTATGTTGGTGTTATTTGAATCCAACTTTAACGAAATAAGAAAAACGTCTCATTTTGTTATTGTTTTTTTCCGGAAAAATACAATTTTTTAACAACCTGTGCATCATCAACAATCCCGGAAAAATATTGAATTATCAGCAATCGAGTTTAAAGGTTTTTTCGGTTTTTGACGCTGTACAAAAAACTGAAATTTACGATGTTGCCATGATTTAGGGCTAAAATTTGAGGCGTCAAATTTTTTCAGATTGTTTCAAATTATTTCAAATTTTAAAGAATTGCCCCCTATATGTCAAAACAGAAAATTTGACATAACGTAATTAGTTTACAACTGGAGGACACAATTTTAACGGTAATGATTTATGACTTTTTTTTACAAGCCTATACAATAGCGCATCTGTCGCCATCGAGATACTTAATTAAAATTAATTGTCGGCGTCTTAAAATATGACACTTTAAAGTAGCACCACTTTTTGGCAAATTTTGATGGTTCTTTGGCAAATTTTGATGGTTCTTTGGCAAAATCTCAAAAAGTACCAAACTAATCAAAATTTTTTTCTCTGATGTTTTTATCGTAGGCCCGATCGATGAATCGATGAAGTTATTATAAATTTTTCATTTTGACGTCTCGAGATATAGGCAAATAATTGAAATTTAAAAAAATGCTGTTTTTTACAAACACACTATTGCGCGTCAATGCACTAAGTGGGTGACATCCAAAGCCACAAATTAATATTTTTACCGTTGAAATAGGTTCAAGGAAAAAGGGCTGTCAAGTCACCGGAAGTCGAGCAAAAAAATAGTTTGAGATATGACTCTTCAAATTTTTACATACAAACGCTGATATCTCAAAAACAACTAAACCGATTCCGATTTGGTTTTTTGGTTTTCTCAATAAGACCAACATTGCTATGATTCTTATAGAAAAAATTTTCGTTTTCCCAACTTTGAAAAAAGTGGAGGGGGGAGGTACCCTAAAAGCTTGATTTGAAAAAAATAGTCCACTTCGGGGGGGGGGGGGGGACGAGAGTCACCTACTAATATAGTCACATTCTAATATAGAACTAAATTTCCCTTTCTTCAGGCCTAGCCTTTAATATTTGGCCCTTCACGGCCAAATCACACAAGCACAACATTTATACATAACGCAATTCACAAGCAAAAAACCAAGTAAGTAACTTAAACATCTGTAACCGCGAGAGTTAAACGAAAAACGAACTTATGTGTGTCTCAAGACATAGAGTCGCGTTTTGCCTGGCGCGCCGTGCAATTGTAAAATATCTGACCCTTCGTCGCATGTCAGTGTCTGCCGCGTTCGTCGCGTCATGGCATCACTCTTTGATACTTTAAAAAAAACTATGCGTCCGATTGACATTTTTCAAAAAACATTGTGATCCCTGATCTTTGATACACAAAGTTTACACAAGGTGTTTTTTTGATTAAGCAAAGGGTTCTCGAGTTATAACAAGTTATAAATTATTATAAATACGCGTTTTCAGGGCGAGCACTTGTTTAATAGGGAACTCCATTTAAAAGCATTGGGAACGATATTTTCAACATTGAAAAATAAATGTTTCTGATAGTAATATTACTATATGCTTTTGGTGGAGTCATGAGCACACTTTATAGATTCAAAAAATGTTAAAAAAAAAAATTTCCAATTTTTTTGAAAAACTACCCCCACCACCCCCTGCACACGACGATTTTTGGACGATCAGTCGATTTTGCATTCTTAGGGTGTAAGAAATGATTTAAATTGTGTCTTACATTTTAGCAATGAAGTGCACACGAAAATCGGTTCTAGAAGCCTTTTACGCGCTTTTAAACTCTACTATATGTCTTCGTCTTCTAAATCCTCATAAACCCCCTTGTAGTTTATGGGCCGATTCCTAAAGTACGTAACGCTCAAGGGGGGCAGGGGGGTTATTAACCTTGCGTTACACTGTCATGATTCTTGAATATATTTTTTCTTAAAAATGCATTACGGAGGGGGGTAGGAGGGGTTACGTAATTTAAGAATATGCCCTATGTATGTCTGTAGGATGGGTTTTTGAAACTCTCGACTTTCACGAATTTTTGTAAACAGTAACTTTTCACTCTGTCACAAGCTTAACCAAGCTTAATAAAAATATATCTGCACCAAACCCCAAGGGAAGTTTTTTGAGGTTAAAACAATCCAAAAAATTAAGTTTTAAACGGAGCGAGTTATTATTATGCGGTTTTAGAAATATGATATGAATATATTTTTCTTGTCTATTTTGTGTCAGATTGAGAAATTAATTAACACAGTTTAGTTTGCAAGATAATAATAAAATGGACTTGTGTTAATTATTCTATTATTTGCTATGTTAAGTAATGATATTTTTCAAATAAAAATGGAATTTTTCAATTCAATAAATATTTTTTAAACTTTCTTAGTTATATAAAATTAAAATCCAAATATCTCTTAAATTTTATCACATTAAACCACTTTAAAGATAATGCCATCCGATGAACATTTTCCATTATAATTTTAGGGGTTGGTTTCACCCCGGGCAAGGGGTGAGAGGTTTAAAATTTTTAATGCATTTATTTTTCATATAGTGACAGATGAGAGCGGAATTTTTTTCTTGATCGCCCCTTACCGCCTAAAACGTCTTTATTTAAATTTTTCTGCAACACCTTGTATATTGAAAAACTGTTTTATTTAAATTCCTTCTTGCAAAAACTAAAAAAAATATATACTGTTACTTCATTGTTATAAAATTTGTTGAAACAATTTTCGTTAAAAACATACAGGTATGACTACAAATCTTAAAATCGTTAAAATCTGAATCACCCTATATAAGAGGTAGGTAATATTGCAAATACTAAATGCTTTTAAATATTTTATGTTATTTTAAAGCTAAAAAAAATCAAGCATTAAAGAGTGTTAATGTTGCTCAGGGGTTGTCCACCTAGATCTTCAAAACGTTCCACTGTGCGCCGTCCTGGTTTCGACTATATAGCACTTATAGCAGGCTCCTGGGTTATTATCCCTGGTTCCTCAAGGCAAACATATAGTCTGAAAAACAACTAAACCGATTTTAATGACTCGCTATACGCGGGGAAAACAAAATTCTATATTATAATTCGAAAAAAATTAAAAGTTCACCAAAACATAAGAATAAAATGTGAGTCTGTCAGCCATCTTCGATTTTAAGATGGTGGCACATTTTGTATGCGATATTTAGAGAGCATCCGATCTTTGCCATGATGCTCTTTATTTAATTAAAATGGGTTCATAAATCTAAGGCAATGTTATAATCTGTAAAACTATGGTTGAAATAAGAACTAAATTTTTATTTTTTTATATTATTATACAAAAAAATATTTCAGATTAAAAGTCCAATCAATTTCTTGCGAAAGGAAGTTTGTTTTATTAATTTGGTTGTAACGGTAGTTCAAAACTTATAACAAAAATAATTTGTCCGATTTTTGTTCTCACCCGGTATGCATAGATATAAAAACTCTTTGCGCCAATTGTGTAATTATTGTAATATTATTAGTTGTATAATTAACAAATTATAGAATGTGTGACTTATGGTGAATTCAATAAATAGGAAGATTGCTAAAGACATGAAGCAATACACTTGCAGTTGCATACAATATTAGGGTCCCTAAATGAGACATATTTGTTTGTTGATGCAATGTAGGCACCCTAATCTTGCATTTCACTAGGTAGGTGCCTACGAATCTAGACACCTAAAAAATACCAATTGACCTTCCAAACATTGAAAAAATCCAAAACCATTCATTATATCTTTGAAATTGAAACTCCACACAGTTATATTAAAAAAATTAAAAAAGATTAAAAATGATACGGCCTTGTTTCTTTTTGTTGCTATACAATGTGTATGAAACGTAGGCACGGTAGGGTGGTTTTAGACCGGTTTGAGCCCAGCGATAACAATAAAAGCCTAATAAAAGGGTGTGAATTGTGAACAGGCCGGATTTGAGTTGAGCCAGCGGTAACAATAGAAACCCAATAAAAGGGTGTGATTTATGAACGGGCTGGAGTAAATTTCTTTAAACGTACCAGACGAGTACCGTTTTGTCTTGTAATATTTAAATTTTGTTCATGGTAAATTTGCTAAAAATAAAGATCACCCAGTAAGGCAAAGTCCTGTAAACAGAGGGACATCGATTGAGTTGAGCCATCTCTTTTGCGCGTCATTTTATTCTGGCCGGATAGTATAGAATATTATTTTAACCAGAAACAGATGATGATGGAGTAATTATGCGTATTTTTTATTTTCCGGTCGTATTTACATATTATGTAAGTATGTGTTTATGATTTTGATTTGGCTTTTAACCAGTGTTCAGGACTAATTTAGAGTTTATTTCAATAGTAGTGTTTTTGGTCAGTATATTTCGTTGCCTTTCTCACGAAGAGGTAAATTCGTCAGGAGAGCTGCTAAAAAACAAAGAAAGGGTCCGTTTCTGCAGTTAGACTAAAAGAAATTTTATTAACCAAAGCTGAAGGCTGATATATCATGGCTTTACTTGAAGTGTGTAAGGTATTAGATCCGTTACGGATCCATTTATTTAATATTGGGGAAAGACATACCGGGAGGGCCAAAAAAAACCGGACAATTTTTTTTTATTATAACTTTTGAGTTATCCCATCGATTTTAATGGGCAGAGAATTAATCAGAGTTTTGAATAAATAATTTTTTTTGTCCGCCATCTCAAAATCCAAGATGGCGGACGAAATAAAATTGTACCCTCCAAATATGCTCGTTTATTCTTGTGTTGCGAACATGTTTTAATAACTTTTTTAAATCACTAAAAAAGCAACATTCTTGCCACGCACAACAAGGTATGAATCAGCAAAATCGGTTGGACGGGCGAAAAAATATCGAAACACAAAATATCGAAAAACAAAATATCGAAAGTACATAATAACGAAACTACAAAATATCGAATCTACAAAATATCAAATAACAAAATATCGAAACTACAAATATCGAAAATACAAAATATCGAAACAACAAAATGTCGAAACAACAAAATATCGAAACAACAAAATATTGAAAATACAAAATATCAAAAACACAAAATATCGAATAACAAAATATCGAAAATACGAAATATCGAAAATACAAAATATCGAAACAACAAAATATCAAAACAACAAAATATCGAAAATACAAAATATCGAAAACACAAAATATTGAATAATTAGGTTAGGTTAAGGTTTCGCAATTTTCTATTTTTGATTTTCGATATTTGGTAATATCGATATTTTGTATTTTCGATATTTTGTATTTTCGATATTTTGTATTTTCGATATTATGTATTTTCGATATTTTGTATTTTCGATATTTTGCGTTTTCGATATTTTGTATTTTCGACATTTTGTGATTCGATATTTTGTAGTAACGATATTTTGTAGTTTCAATATTTTGTGGTTTCGATATTTTGTAGTTTCGATATTTTGTATTTTCGATATTTTATGTTTTCGATATTTTGTGTTTCGATATTTTTTCGCCCTTCCGTTGCGAACATGTTTTAATAACTTTTTTAAATCACTAAAACAGCAACATTCTTGCCACGCACAACAAGGTATGAATCAGCAAAATCGGTTTGGTGGTTCAAAAAAATATACTTTTGTTTTAACCATTGTTTTGAATATTATACGATTGCCTTGCCAATCATGTCTGCATTTATTTCCTTATAAATTCATTACAACTGAACCGATTTTGATGAAATAAAAAATATCCTGGTGAGAATTGATTGCTTTTTAAAGAGCAGAATTAAAATTTATTAACATCTTAAAATTTAAGATTGATTCTTCAAAATGGCGTGTTTAGACTTATTTTCTGAAAATGTTTTAGTTTTTTTTTAATTTATAGAAAAACACAACTTTAACCCCGCACCATTTTGATTATGAGTATGATTCTGTCGGCCATCTTAAATTTTAAGATGGCGATAAACTTTAATCATGATCTTTAAAAAGCAATCAATTCTCACCAGGATGTTTGTTATTTCATTAGAATCGAAATCGAGGAAATAAATGCATGATTGGCAAGGCAATCGTATAACATGCAAAACAATGGTTAAAACAAAAATATTTTTTTAGAACCACTGAACCGATTTTCCTAATTCGTACCTTGTTGTGCGTGGCAAGAACGCAGTTTTCTTTTCTAATTTAAAAAAATAATTAAGACATGTTCGCAACACGAGAATAAACGAGCATCGAGCATCTTTAAAGGGTACAATTTAATTTCGTCCGCCATCTTAGATTTTGAGATATTGGACAAAAAAATACATTCAGGCAAAACTCTGATTAATTTACTGCCTAGTGCAGTTTTTCCCATTAAAATCGAAATTTAAAAGTTACAATGAAAAAAAAAATTTCCAGATTTTTTTTTGGCCCACCCGGTATATGATGGCCCCCTAACCAAATAGATTCTGAGCATCTTCCTAGCATGTTTGTGATTACATGCCTATTATGAATCTGACACCAACTGCCCTTCAATTGTAACCAACTTATAATATTTTATATTTGTGCACTTAACGAGCACTTCATATTCGGAGGTCATCGTTCATCCCTCACTGCCTCCTTTTGTCGGAATTTTTTGAAAAATAACTTTCTTTTTTTAAAAGCGAAACGCCACGGAAGTTCGACGCCGGAAATTTATAGTATAGATAGTTTATTTATTATTTCATTTTGAAATGCTACAAAACAGACTTTATTTTATTTTGATAACAATTATTACTTTAACTTTTCAAGTAATTTTTCGTAGGTTTGGTTAGGTGACGAAGTAATCTATACTTACAAATGCAAAGGAAAGAGATAATTTTATTAAACAAAAAGCTGCAAAATTAACCTAGTGGCATCAAATTTTTTTTACGTTTTATAGTTTTGCAATAGGGGTGTTACAGTTACCCCGAACACCGGGGTAAATGGGACCTACCTCAAAACACCAAAATTTTAAAATATATTAAGTTTTTCTGTCTCAATTTACATACGGTTGTTCTAGATAGATCACATTTGTGTAAATCCAAATATATTTGACTTTGTAATGACACCTAAAAAAACTCTTGTAAAACCGGGATGCACGTACCCTACGTTGCGTTATTTTTTTTGGTGGATCACCTGGGGCACTGTTCTTACCGTCAATTATTTCTAAATCACTCATAGAAAGTACTATTTTTATAATAGCCCACATGCCCACAAAACTGCTTAAAAACTTGTTTAAATCAAACTAAATAAATAAGCATAACAAACGTAAATATCCAAGGATTTTTTTGTGGTGTATCTAGTCAGACTACATACACTTTGGGGTTCTTTAAATCAACCTCCATCAAACGTAGAAATTACGTCTGCTGCAACCCACTAAACACAAAAACATTTTAATAACGTCAAAATAATGTATAAGTTAGAAACATAACGTTAGGTTGGATGTTGGTTCTAACGTCATATTCATAGTGAAAAAGAAGCTTAATAACCCGTTTTCTGACGTTAGAAAAATAATCTTATGTTTTTATAACGTTTTTTAAAGTGTTTTTCGAACGTTAAAAAAATATTGTTTTTTACCACTGGAAAAGAAATGTTTGTCTAACATTAAAAAATAAATGTTTTTTTTAACAATGAAAAAAAATATTTTTCCAAATATCTCTAAAGATAAGGTAACATAAATAACGTAAATAAAATTCTTCTATTTTGGAAACGCAGGGCAGCAACAGTCTGTTGAGGTTTTCGTGAACTCCACACTCAGTAATGGAAATTCGGATCCGTAGCTTCTGAAAATAAAATTTAAAATTCTATGTTAACAATGATTTTGTAGTAAGTGCCTCGCTACGAGGCCAAGCCATTCATGCTCAAGTGAATACAAGGCAAACAATTTCAAGGCGCCTATTCAATTTAGCATGAATGCAAACGAAGCATTCGTTTGGTCCCACTGCGAGGCTTGCGAATTCTGCCTCAAATGAGTACGCGGCTTAAGGTCCGGCGGCTAATCATTCGCGGTGAATTGTCGCATTCCCTGTCTAATTACCTATAACTTTAGGTATGCGATATTTCATACAAAACCATTTTTTTTTCTTTTGTTTACTTTCTTACCTTAGGTTGTGGTGCTTGATTTAGATCACTGCATACACATATGTTGCTCTTTAACTATACCATCTTTCCCACACAACTGGAGTAATATTCCTATCCAAATATGCATTCACTATAATTATTAATAATTGTGCTTTTAATTTGCCATGTTTGTTTCTACAAAAGGTAAATATTGTAACCAAAATTGCACAAAGCGTATCTGCTATCGACTCGTATGAACTCGCAGCAAAATGCAACTAAACATGGCGATGGCCCGTTCTGGTAGTGGAACAATGCGGCAGCGCCCTCTATAGTATAATTTTTTTTAATGTTTAAAAAACAAAACATTTATTAGCTTCATATATCTTAAATTCAACGTTAGAAATGAGATCTAGGAAAAACATTATAAAAATAACCATATATTGATAGTATTATTTTTAATGTTAGTGAAATTATGGTATTTTTAATGCTGGTTTCTTAACGTTATTAAGATATATTTTTGGTAATGCTTTTACATGAAATTTTCGTCAGGATTTTCTACATGTTTTTTAATGTCAAAAGTTGACTTAATTTTAACACAAATTTGTGTTAGAAAAAAAACATATTTTTTTCAACATTTATTAAACGTTTTTTACGATTTTGTGCTTAGTGGGAAGATGAGTAGGTGGATCCCCAAAAATCGAGCGACAAGTGCAATATACCTGCACTACTATACTACCAACACCCCTCAATAGATGACATGACTGCTGTAGTAGTTTTTCACACTAAATTTGAATTTCACATTTTACAAAATAATGAAGGTGCGTGCAAATAATTAAGCTTATAGGCATTATTTTTTTGGATAAGTGTGTACCCAATATTACGATTTTTTGTGCGATTAATTAAGACGTACCTATCAAGGTTGCTAAAATACCAGACTTCCCTGCCAAGTTGATAAAATACGGGACAGGTGGCAACCCTGAGGTTACCACTTATCTTCGGCGCACTAAAGTTATATCTCACCTATATCTACAATGTCCTTCCAGAATATTTTATTCTACTTGAAGTTTTTTAATGTACTTGAAGTACTTTGAATGTACTTGAAGTACAACTACTCCGAGGGAAAATACCCCTACCGGCATTAAATTATACTGATGGTTTGAGGCTTTCGTTGGGAACTTGTTAAAACTATTTGGTTTTCACTTTCTCCAACGTCGATCACGAGGATACGAATGATCCCCGTCTGGAACACGTCCTGATAGGAACAAGTGTTCCATGCCAATCCACGACCGGACCGGTTTTGACCTTTTGGGCCATCCTCAGGTGAATGTAGGCGATAGCTCCGTGTAGAGCGTAAGTTGTGTGAAACCATCAGAAACAACTACTCCGAGGGAAAATACCCCTACCGGCATTGAATTATACTGATGGTTTGAGGCTTTCATTGGGAACTTGTTAAAACTATTTGGTTTTCACTTTCTCCAACGTCGATCACGAGGATACGAATGATCCCCGTCTGGAATACGTCTTGATAGTCAGGAACAAGTGTTCCATGCCGATCCACGACCGGACCGGTTTCGACCTTTTGGGACATCCTCAGGTGAATGTAGGCGATAGCTCCGTGTAGAGCATAAGTTGTGTGAAACCACCAGAAACAACTACTCCGAGGGATAATATATGGTTTTTCACAGAGTTTGTAAAAGAAAAACTAAAGTAAGTTCGTGAAAATGCGTTTTATTTTATATAAACAATCGACTACAAAAATCAATAATGCCGGCTAGCTGTCAACTGTCTAAAAAAATGTTGCCAACTTAACAAACCCAAAAGTCACTGTAATATATAAGATTAAAATACTTGTATGGCTAGTTGCCCACCCTTCTATTCTACACCCCCTTCCAATAGTTTAATCTTATAATCCTTATAAAACCAAAAAAACTGTAATCAAAACATCACAAAAACAGCTTACTCTTAAGATATTTCAACTTATCTTTAAAATATTTCAACTTATAAAAACTTAAAAAAAACTTATAAAATTTTATAAAACTTTGCCAAAACATATTTCACTAAGACAACATTTATTTTAACTGAACAATATTCAGAGAATCTCGAAAATAGCAAAACTTTACTTTTGCTAAAGCTTTGGTAAACATGTCAGCTTGTTGCTGATTGGTTGAAACATACATTAAGTTGATGAATGATAAAATCACGAACAAAATGATGTTTTACGTCTATGTGTTTCGTTCTTTTACATTCCAAGGTTGAAGCCATCTTAATGCATGATTGGTTGTCTTCGTAAATATTTATTGGATAAATATTGTATTTTAAAATCTCAATGAGCATTTGTGCCAAAAATAAATTTTCAGCTACACAAGAAGCCAGCGCTACATATTCAGCTTCACTGCTCGAAATTGTCACAATATTTTGCTTCTTCGTTTTCCAAAAGATTAAATTTTGATTTAATTTAATAATAAAACCTGTCACACTTTTTCGATCAATGATACTATTAGCAAAATCCGAGTCAACAAAAGATTGTAGACAAATTTCTGAGTTGTTACTTTTAACATACTTCAAGCCAAAATCTTTTGTGTTTGGCAAATATCTGAGCACATTCTTCAAATGTTTCCAATGAATTTCTGAGTAGTTATTTTGAAATTGGCTGAAATAAGTTATACTGAAACTTAAATCTGGTCTAGAACCCAACATAATGTACATCAAACAGCCTATCAATTCACGATAAGGGCAATTTGCAGGTACAATAGTTGTATTTACATCTAATTGCAATTTAGGCTGCATTGGTACTTCTGAAAGTTTGCAATCTGACATTTTAAATTTTTCAAGTACTTTATTTATTAGTTGTTTTTGAGTAATATGCAACTCATTTCCAAATTTTTCAATTTCAAGTCCCAAAAAGGTTAATTTTTCATTTTTAAATTCTTTAATTTTAAACAATTTTGATAGCTCGTTTTTAATCAGTTCCAAATTTTCAGAATTTTTTGAAAATAAAAGTATGTCATCAACATATATAAGTAAGTAAACTTCGTTGTTAAAATATAGACATGGATCTTTTTTCGACCTTTGCAAGCCCAAATTTATCAATGTTTTATGAAAAAGATTGTTCCAACATTTTGGAGCCTGTTTAAGTCCATAAAGTGATTTGTTTAACTTACATATCAAGTCCGGGTTAGCGTTAAGTCCATCTGGTTGTTCCATGTAAACAGGTATGTCAAGCTTACCGTACAGGAACGCAGAACTCACATCAAGCTGCAACATACATATGTCAAATTCAAGATACAGAGCTAGTAACACTCTCACTGTTACCATTCTGGCCACTGGAGCATAAATCTCATCTTCCAAAGAACTTGTTTGCTTGAAACCGCGAGCTACAAGTCTTGCTTTTTTCACTGACTCACCATCTAGCACTTTTTCTCGAAAAACCCACTTTGAGTCTATAATTTCTGTGTTAATTGGTCTTTTCACTAGCTCCCATGTTTTACTTTCATCTAGTGATTTCAATTCCTGCTCTATAGCTTTTTGCCATCCTTTGTCTTTCATAGCTTCTTCATAAGAATCTGAAGTGTCAGAAATCAGATGACCAGCTGACAGTGCCACCATCAAATTCATGTCAAAGTCCTTTAAATGAAGTGGCAGTTTTCTCATTCTAACACTTCGTCTTTTATCTGTGTTCTCTGTCTCCTTCTCTCCCATATTATCTGTCTCAAAATAAGTGTCACTTTCTTCTGAACTTTCACTGCTTCTTCTCTCTTTATCTGATTTTTCTTCTTGCTTTTCTGTACTCTGATTCTTTGTAGTGTCAATCTGCACATTTATCATCTTTTCTTTAGTTTCATCGAACACTACATTTCTTCCAATAACTATTTTCTGTTCGACAGGATTCCAGAGTCTATAGCCATTATCACAATAGCCAACCATTATCAATTTTTCACTCCTAGCATCTAGCTTTGATTTCCTGTCTTCTTTTGGTATGTGGTTATAGGCTGTACAACCAAAAAGCTTGATTTTCTTCATGTTTGGTTTCTCACCGAACCAAATTTCCGCTGGTGTTTTTGAGTCTGGAAGAACCCTGCTTTTGGTCCTATTTGTTAAGTAAACTGCGGTGCAGAGAGCTTCTCCCCATAAATTCGAACCAATGTCTGAATCGAACATAAGGCATCTAGTTTTTTCTAAGATAGTTCGGTTGTATCTTTCAGCCACCCCATTCTGTTCAGGATTACGAGCAACTGTGTACTGAACTTTGATCCCATTTTCTTCAAGCAGCTTTTTCATCTCATTTGACACATACTCTCCTCCATTGTCACACCGAAATCTTTCAATCTTACTGTCAAATTTTGCCTGTACATGTGCTAAGTACTTCTTAAAGCAGTCGATAACCTCACTTTTACTCTTCATTAGGTACACCATAGCAAAATGTGAAAAATGATCTATGAATGTAACCACATATTCCTTTCCGTTATAGGTTTCTGGATTTATTGGTCCCATGACGTCACTGGACACACATTCTAATATTCTTTTTGCCTTTCTATCTTCTTCTAATGGTTTGAAGGGTTTTCTTGCCTGTTTCCCCTTTTGACAAACTTCACATACACCAGGAGCTGGAAAATGGCATGAATGCCCCATTTTTCTATGCTCAAGCCATGTTGCTACATTTGCATTTTCTCTTAGCTTTAATGTCACTACATACAAATTTCCATGAAGCTTTCCTTCAGCATATGTTTTGTCATTTTTCTTGATTAGCACCTTTTTGTTTTGAAAAACTACAGTAAGGCCAAAGTCTTCTAGTTGCCTTACTGACAAAAGGTTGTAAATCAAATTTTTACAAACCCAAGCTTCCTTTATTGTAATAGGCAAATTTTCTTGTGTCATCAAACGTAAATCACCTTGTTTCTCAGCTTTCAGGCTCTCACCTTTCTTTGCTACACCTATAGTGTGATCTATTGGTACTAAATTTTCTATTAGCTCACCTGTAGCTTCGTTTATCAAGTGATGTGTGCACCCACTGTCAACAATAAACCTTACTTCATTCTCATTACATGATGCCAAGCTTACTTCCGGAATTTTTATTTCTTGTTCCGTTAAAAAACAGATTTCTTCTTCTGCATTTTCTTCTTCTTTAGCTGCATTTGCTTTGTTTTGCTTCCTTTTAAGCTTGTCACAATTTATTCTCATGTGCCCCCTGATTCCACATTCATGGCACTTGAAGGGAAAAGGCTTTTCACCTTTTTGTTGACCTTTTTCTTCAGGTTCTCTTTTATTCCACTTTTTCTTAAAGCGACCTCTTCCTGCAGCAAAAGCGCTACTGCCAGCTTCACCCTGAGTTCTATTCATCTGTCTAGCCTCTTCTAACAGCAATTTGTTCTTCACAAAGGTCGGTGGAACCTTACTTTCATCTTGTGAAAACAAAAGATCTAATGATGTTGTTACTGACCAATAAGATTCAGGCATTGCACCTAACAGCTGTTGCACAACCTCGCTGTCTTCTAGATTTCCACCTGCTGCCTTATACTGATGTATACAACGATCAAATTCTGTGAAAAAATCAGTTAGTGGACCTTATTCTGTGAATCTCAAAGAAGTCCACTTATTACGCAGCATTGTTCGACTTGCCATTCCCTTCTGGGTGAAGGTGGTTTGTAGGCACTCTAATATTTCTTTGGCCGTTGTTTTTTCTTTGATAAATTCCAACATATTATCTGCCAAACATTGGACTATGATATTCCTGGCCTTAACATCATCTTCCAGCCATTTGTTTCTCTCTGTTTGTTTGGATGCATCTGGGCAATCCGTTTCCAAAACAGACTTTACTTTGGCCTGTTCCATTGCCAGTTTTATCCTGAATTCCCAGTTTGGGTAATTTGTTCCACTGAACGGTACCATGTTAAAAATATTTGAATTCCCGCTCATGATCAATCAACCGTTTCAACGAGTACACTATGTCAATGACCCGCACACGTGCCGCGCCGACTTTTTCTCGATTTTTCCGCACTTTTCCAATTCCGAACCGACACAACTTTAGTTTCCAAATACGACTGGGCCCATAACCTATGGTTTTTCACAGAGTTTGTAAAAGAAAAACTAAAGTAAGTTCGTGAAAATGCGTTTTATTTTATATAAACAATCGACTACAAAAATCAATAATGCCGGCTGTCAACTGTCTAAAAAAATGTTGCCAACTTAACAAACCCAAAAGTCACTGTAATATATAAGATTAAAATACTTGTATGGCTAGTTGCCCACCCTTCTATTCTACATAATACACCGGCATTGAATTATACTGATGGTTTGAGGCTTTCGTTGGGAAATTGTTAAAACTGTTTGGTTTTCACTTTCTCCAACGTCGATCACGAGGATACGAATGATCCCCGTCTGGAACACCTCCTGATGGTCAGGAACAAGTGTTCCATGCCGATCCACGACCGGACCGGTTTCGACCTTTTGGGCCATCCTCAGGTGAATGTAGGCGATAGCTCCGTGTAGAGCATAAGTTGTGAGAAACCACCAGAAACAACTACTGCGAAAGAAAATACCCCTACCGGCATTGAATTATACTGATGGTTTGAGGCTTTCGTTGGGAACTTGTTAAAACTGTTTGGTTTTCACTTTCTCCAACGTCGATCACTTGTTCCTGACTATCAGGACGTGTTCCAGACGGGGATCATTCGTATCCTCGTGATCGACGTAGGAGAAAGTGAAAACCAAACAGTTTTAACAAGTTCCCAACGAAAGCCTCGAACCATCAGTATAATTCAATGCCGGTAGGGGTATTTTCCCTCGGAGTAGTTGTTTCTGGTGGTTTCACACAACTTATGCTCTACACGGAGCTATCGCCTACATTCACCTGAGGATGGCCCAAAAGGTCGAAACCGGTCCGGTCGTGGATTGGCATGGAACACTTGTTCCTGCCTATCAGGACGTGTTCCAGACGGGGATCATTCGTATACTCGTGATCGACGTTGGAGAAAGTGAAAACCAAACAGTTTTGTACTTGAAGTAGTTTAAATGAACTTCAAGTACTTTAAATGTACTTGAAGTACTTTACTTGACAAAATCAAGTACATTTCCAAGTACATTGTTAAAAGTACTTCAAGTACCAATTACAATTACCGGATTGTAGATGTACTTTAAGCACAGTACTTGTAAGAACTTGAAGTACAATTTCAAGTACTTTACTTGGAGTACCTGACAGCTCTGTCTACAATAATAAAAACCAATTAAAAGGTTTTTTTAAAGCTTGCACTTTTATTTATAGTCACACAAAATAAAAAAAATGTCTAATTGTTGCCCGGCAAATGTTTAGCCAAATACAGGGTGAGTAACAAGTAGGAGGACAAATGAAGAAAAGTGATTCGTTGGCTTCTCTTAAGTGCATATACACATAGGTCCGCAAACCCTTAATTATGGTACGTACGGTATGTACGGTATGTACAAACCGTTAAACTTTTTCCTGCTCCTAAAATTTTTTATGATGCACCGCTTGTGCTGTCCAAAATACAAAAAATTATCTTGCTCTATTAAAAAACTTTTTGATTTGTGGTATTTTTTTGTATTTGCTACCGTATTTAGCAAATCGTTTTCTTATTTTGTTGCTCGATAATGGTACCAGGTCGAAAAAACTACAAGACACCAAAAAGTTTTTCGATAAAACAAAAAAATTATTTTATATTTTGGAATTCACCAGAAGCGCACTGCAAAAAAATTCAGGGGATGGTAAAGGGGCCTCTAGCCCCTGAACAAATATCGTCCTGTAGATTTTTATTAACAATTTGCCGATTTAATTATGGGAACCTTATAGCGTAGTCTGTTTGTAAAATTTGAGCTAGAACTCCAAAAAATTAAAAAGCAGTTATTAAAAAAAAACTAAAAAACACTAAAACTATAATACCCTGTTGCGCCGAAACTAAGCATTTGCTAACCTTTGTTTAAATGCACTTTTGGTCTTAAAATAAGCGAGCCTACTACTTATATTTCACCCTATATTTTTTTGGGCGATAAAAATTAAACCCTTTTTGAACTCAGAAGACAAACATATCTTAATTAGAAAGATATAAATAAAGAAATTTCCATTTCAGCAACAGCGCCGAGATTTCTTGGCGCCAAATTTTTCTAGGTAGTCCTGTCATGTTTTACTCTCCATAGGCACTTAAAATGTTGCGTAGTGTTACAAATAATTTATAAAAATCCCTTACTTTCTCTGCAATTTTCACACAACGGCAGCAACGCAAAAACGGTTAAAATTAACGTACGTTGTCATGAACCTTTTTGTGTGAAGTGCGCTGTTGTATTAAGCGGTGTTAAAGAAATTTGTTATATTTTCACGGAATTTTAATGTTATTTATACAAAAAAGAAATACTTGTTCGTCACAATGTCTAAGAAATGCTGTGTTTGTGGAAATACGGTGAAAAAGGATCCCAATGTAGTTTTTACCAGGTAAGTAATTTCGTAATTTTACGGACGTCATTTTAGTTGTCAGAGGCGTAGCAAAACCATTTATTTTACGGTTTGTTTCGGCGTGGACTGCAAAATATCGCTGAAGATAGAAAAATATATTTAATTATGTTGTTTGCCCGTAGTTCATCCAAAGCTTTGTGAAAAAAAAAGTAACAAGTACTTCCCCATGGTCCTGTCGAACCCTTGTATCCCACATAATTAAATATTTTTTTCTTAAAACTGTAAACAAAAGATTAAAAATGTTATGCTTTATCTTCTGTTTACAGTTTTAGACAAAAAGCACATGAAGTTTTGTTTATGTATAATAGGTTGGGATTTAACAGGAGTGCCAATTGTCTTGATGTAATCCCAAGTTCTACACATAGGTATATCTGCTTGGTAGGTATTAAGAGTACCCTGGTCAAGTCAAATTCGACATGACCTGACCATACTTGACCATTTTAATCACCAAAGTTCATAAAAAAATAAACCCAAAACAACACAATTATCATTACCTGAAACAAAATCTGGTATCCGAAATTCTCAGTCAGTCTATATAAGCTTTGGCTTCTAGAATTTCCAGCCTTAACGTTTAAAATACAAAATCGATTTTTTTTTGCGGTTTGTTGCTTGGGGCTTGCTGCTTTCAATTATTTGTTAAATGGTCTTGATGCTTGAGGTACTTTTTCGAGTGCTACACATTTGAGGTATCAGCTATTGAGTATGTACAAAATTAAATACTGGAGAGTTTTTATCATTTGGATTTGTAGTTTGACCTAACAATTATTCAGTCCTTTTTTAATACACACATGCATTACCTTTTTAAAATCCATCCACGTTTTACAATTTTTTAAAACATTTGCCATGCGAGCTGCCACCTTAGGTGTCTACCACATAATAAAAATAAAATAAAAAAATTGTTTTATGTTTTTTTTTTTTAGATTTTCAACAAAACCACAAAAGCGAAAAATTTGGTATGCTCTTCTCGGGTTAGATGAAAACCAGCAGCTTCCAAACGATGCTGTAATCTGCTGTGATCACTTTGATCCAAAGGATGTATATATGGGTCCCAAAGGATTGCGAGTGGTTCGTTGGGATGCAGATCCAGCATTTTCTGGCTGGCCTGCCAATACTTCAAGCAGGTGAGAATTCTTTTTTATTGAAATCAGCAGAAAATTGAATTAAAAATATTTTTTAATATGATTTTTATTTTTTAACAGCTCTGAATCAACAAATCTTAAAGGTTCTCCATCTAGAATTCCAATGCTAGTAGATATAAATATTCAGGATCTTGTTGACGATGAGCCTATAAATAGGGACAATGAATCATCCTCAGTTACGCTTACTGCTTCTGAGACAGAGGATGAAACTGGTCAAATTGCTATTGAGCCACAAAAAGTAGCCTATTCTTTATCTCAAGGTGGACCGTCAAGATTGGCCCCAAAAAGGTAATTTTTTGTATTTTTTCTAAATCAATTTCAATCATGCATGAAATCGCACCGATAACATAATACATTACAAGTGATCAAATAATTCATAGAATAGGTTTAACTGTAAAATTATTAGTTATTGTACATTTTACGTTCCATCTTCAAATTAAGCGTGGTTTTACAGAATATTCAGCGTTTTTGATTTATTCCTTGATATAATCTTTTTTTAGGAAACCAAGCTATATAGACGATCTATCTTCTAGTGATTTCGATACCCCTGAAAAAAGAAAAAACTTTATTAAACAAATTCAGCTAAGGGATGCTAAGCTAAGACGAGATAAGCATAATTTGCAGAAAACTATCCGCAGGATAAGAAAACGTGTTACACACTTAATAAGGCTTTTAAATAATCTGAAGCAAAGGGCATACATTTCTGAAAGTTCTGACTGAGCCCACAATAAGAGTAAGTATAAAAGTACACTTATTTTTAATTTTACTTTTAAGGATTAAATTAAAAATAGTAAAATTGGAAGTAAAATTGGAGGGGAGGTTGGTTAATAAATAAATATATAAAAAAATTTGGTCACTACATATTTTGTAAAAGAAATTAAAAATCGGTTAGTAAATCACAAAGTAACCAACACATCTACTTTGACGTAGGCCAACATAGCACATTTACGTGTTTAACACATAAAAAAGGCATGAGAAAAAAAAACGTTGATTTTAAAAGCTGCTAGAAAAAGCGTTTATTTCATATATGAAAGCAAGCTTAGTAGGTCATTCATTAACGTTATAAAAAATAACGTTGCTTAAAACTGCGTTTTAACAACGCCATTATCAAATTAAAACAACAATATTTTTACGTTAGTTTTACGTGATTTTTATCAACGTTAAAATCACATTAGATTCACGCCTTTTTTACACGAATTTTAAAACGCGACTTGCAGTGCTTTTCTACAGAATATTTTTGAGATTTTACTAACAGCAGCGCCACCTATTGTCGGGATTTTTCACTTTGACGAAATCTATCAGGCAGTGCTTTGGCCTCTAAACTCCAAAAACCTGTTAAGGAACTGATCCCTGATCCACGATCACGACGCATCTGTTATTAACCTAATAAAGACACATTATGTGCGTGCAAGGGCTGAAAAATAACGGAATTTCCTTCGATAGGTCGCCGGTATTGGCTTCACAAGCACATTTAAAAATAAATGTCGGTATTGACGATTGAAAATGGAAAGTTACGATACATATGGAATTTTATATGAAAAGGCACCTACCTCGGACTCTCTTGCAGCTCCAGTCGACGTTTAAACGTCCAGTTTTTTCACCTCAAATTCACTTTTTTCGGGAACGTGATTTTGCTAGTGTCTTGTTGTGACGGTGGTTCTTTGCGCACTCATTGCGGCGCTGCTTCTCTTCCACGTGTCCGGTGCCGTGAAACCCCATATGCATATTTTAGAGCGCGAAAATTTAAATTATTTTAAACGCGCAGAAAAGGAAAAGAAAATGAAAATTAGGAAATTTCTTGCTTGCACCAACATTTTCCGGCCGCCAAAACACGTGTGTTTTTACTTAGTTAAGAAAAGGAAAGGAAAGAAAAATTAAATAGTATTCGCCTATTAGCAATTAAACGATACAATTTAACATTAACCCAAATATGCATTAGATAATGCATGTAAATTAAAATTGAAAGAAAAGAAAAAATACTTAGAAAAAATTAAGAAAGAAAAGAAAATTTTGCCTTATGCGTCGGGCATAGGCAAAGGACATAGTTTCACTACTGGTCGACGATATGTTCCTGTAGCTGTTTTAACGGTCACAACACGAATATGACCGTCTGAGCCAGGGTGTACGTCGACAATTCGCCCAACAGCCCATTGCAATGGCGGTTTTTGTTCATTCTTTACCACGACTAAAGTATTTAGTTTAATATTGTTAGAAGCCTCTGTCCATTTAGAACGCTGTTGCAAGGTGTTTAGGTACTCCAAGTTCCAGCGTTTCCAAAAATCGGACTGGAGCCTTTGCACCAGCTGCCAGCGGGACAGGGTGTTCAACTTGGAATCAGAAAAATCGGGCTCTGGTACGGAATTCAACGGTTCCAGGGTAAGAAAATGACCAGGGGTCAGTGGAAGAAAGTCATTCGGATCCATACTTTGGGCATACAGAGGCCGGCTGTTTAGTATGGATTCGACCTGACACAAAAAAGTAAAAAACTCTTCATAGGTTAACCGTTGCTCACCTATTACACGTTTTAAATTTGCCTTGGTGGATTTAACTCCTGCCTCAGCTAGTCCGTTTAGGTGCGGACTACCAGGACTTGAAAAATGCCAGGTAATTTTTAGACTGTGACATGCTTCCTGGGAGTACTGTTTGAGTAAACGATCAGCTCCCAAGAACGCGCTACCACAATCTGAGTAAATGTCAGAGATTCTTCCTCTTCTTGCCACAAATCTCTTAAAAGCCGCAAGAAAGGTAGGGGTGGAAATATCGGAAGTAAGTTCTAGGTGAACTGCCTTTGTTGCGGAGCAGACTAAGACAAGAATATAACCTTTGGATACCTTTGCACCTCGGTACTTTCCCATTGTAATTGGAAAGGGACCACAATAATCTATGGCAACATGTGAAAATGCTTTTACTTGAGAGATGCGTTGAGCAGGCAAGTTGCCCATGATTTGTACGGAAGGTTTAGGATTTAATCGATAGCATAAAATGCAATGAGAAGTTATACTCTCGATTGCATAGCGAGGGGAAAGGATCCAAAATTGTTGTCTCAAGAGGTAATGCAACGTTTTTTGACCGGGATGACAGTACCTTTTGTGAGTGTACTCAATGACAAGTTGAGTAAGACGGTGAGAACGTGGTAAAAGTAAAGGGTGTTTTGCTGAATAAGAGAGTTCGGAAGAATGTGGTAATCGACCCCCCACTCTTAAGCAGCCTTGTGTATCTAGAAAAAGTGAAAGTTTACGAAATTGTTTAGGAAGTAGCTTTGCGTCATTCAAACGTGAAATGAGATCAGCAAAGATGGAACGTTGAACATGCCGAACGAGAACAATAAGAGAATGTTGAAGTTCTACTTCGGTAATATTTTCGTTAGGATATTTAGATTTCTTTTCGGTAAGGCGAAAAATATAGGAAATTATGCGTTGAATTTTCTCTAGGGAAGAGTAACGAGAAAGAAAAGTATCAAGCATGTGTGGTTCAACTGTGCATGTTTGAAATACTGATTTTCGTTCTTCCAGAATAACCTCGTTTTCCGGAGGGTCTGGACAGCGAAAATCATCAGGCCAGCTCTCTTTTGGTAGCCTAAGAAAACAAGGACCTTCCCAATACAAGTCATGTTTGACAAGTTGATTAGGCATAAGACCGCGCGAAGCACAGTCGGCTGGATTTAGCGCTGATGGAATATATTTCCAGGCCGTAGGAGAAATGGTTTCTTGAATGTGACAGATACGGTTTGCCACAAACGTTTTAAACCTGTGAGGTGAAGCCGCCAACCAGCATAGAACCACTTGGGAATCACACCATGCACAGATTTGGTTGAAGTTAAGAATATCTGAATAAGTGTTTCGAATAAAGGAAATTAGGTCGCAAAGTAAAGTGGCACCAAGAAGCTCCAGTCGCGGAAGACTGACTGTTTTCACTGGTGCGACCTTAGATTTGGCCATTACAAGAAAGGTATGGATTTCTCCGGATACTGACTCCATTCTGAAATAGACCGTAGCCGCGTAACCTATCATAGAGGCGTCTGAAAAGCCGTGAAGTTCAATGCTACGTGGTTGATCAATGGAAAGGCGTCTAGGTAAATGAATATTTGAAAGATTTGGAAGTTCGGTTCGAAATTGATTCCAAACATTTACGATATGCGGAGGAGGCTGAGAATCCCAGTCCAGCTTCTCCTTCCACAGATCTTGCATGAGATGCTTAGCAAGTAAAGAAACGGGAGAACAGAAACCTAAGGGATCAAAAATTTTCATGATTTGAGATAAGATACCTCGCTTGGTGCATGGTTTATCTTCTGGTACGACCAAGTAGGTAAACGAATCTGAGATAGGATTCCATTGGAGACCTAATATTTTTACAAAATTAGGTTCGGATTTGTCGAAACGAATGGACATTTGTGTTTCTGATTCTGAGAATGAGGAGAGAAGTTCCGGACTGTTGCTCGCCCATTTTTTAAGTTCAAACCCTCCTAGGCGCAACAGGGAGATTAACTCCGACTGAAGTTCTTTGGCAGAGGCCACAGAATCCTGCCCAGTGAGCACGTCGTCGACGTAAATGTCTTTAAGAAGCACCTTGGAAGCATTAGGATACCTTTCAGACTCAAGTTTAGCTAGTTCTTGTATAGTACGAATAGCTAAGTAAGGTGATGACTTAAGTCCATAAACAACTGTTCTTAAGGAGTAGGTTTGGACAGGATCATCCTCAGAAAATCTCCATAGAATATTTTGATAACGCGTGTGCTCAGGAATAATTAAAATCTGTCGGAACATTTTTACTATGTCAGTAACAAAGGCTACAGCATGAATTCGAAAATTAAGTAGAATTTCACGGACATCATTTTGCAGTTTAGGACCTGCGCACAACGTCTCGTTGAGTGAGACACCTCTGGGACTACGTTGAGACCCATCAAAGACCACTCTTATCTTCCCAGTGTTCCAGACACTGTGATGAGGGATAAAGTAGGAATTATCCAAGACATCTTTAGATATAGGCGTAGGAATAGGTATCATGTGACCAGTGTCTAAATAATCTGGCATAAAATCTTTGTAAGCTTGATAATTAGCTGAGTCTTTGAGAAGTCTAGCTTCCTGAAGCTTGAAACGTTTTAAAGCGATTGGATAGGTGTCACCCAACTGGGGTTCTAAGTTTATGAAAGGTAATGGAACGACGAATCTACCTGATTCGTTGCGTGAAACTGATTGTGAAAATAATTTTTCGCACATAATATCCTCAGGACTGTGATGAACCTTATGTGGAACCTGCTCTATCTCCCAGAAGCGCTCTAGGCAGATATCCAGAGATGGTTCGATGGAAGTGTAACAGCTTATGAGTGATTGTGGATTTTGTTGCTTTGAAGTTTCAACTTTACCAATCAGCACATAGCCAAAGATGCTATTAAAAGCACTAGGTTGTCCACGCTCTCCGTGGATAACTCCCTCTTGTAAGAGATGCGGAAAAAGTTCACAACCTACCAGGACATCAATGGAACTTGGTATATGGAAGTTTTGATCAGAAAGTTTGATATTGCGAATGTGATTCCACTTGCTCGAGTCGACAGCGCAAGAAGGAATCTCTGTACAAAGTTTTGGAAGTACTAAAGCCTCAAAATCAAAGGTAGGTCCCGCTTGACCTTGAGGTTTGATAAGACATTTCGTCTTACCTTTGGTATTGGAAGATGTCATTTGATTTAAGCCTTGAATAGAAGTAGAAAAGAAGCTTTTCGAAAGACCTAAACGATTTAGACATTTTTCTGAAATAAAGTTCGAAGAATCGAGTAAGATATGAACTGGTTGGTAATGTCCCCTTGAGTCTAACATGTCAGCTACAACGGTAGAAAGTAGAAAAGTGGAATTTTTGGAAATCATTGTCGCATGACAGTTTGTGGAATGGCTTCCTGACATAGGGGTGCTATTGGAATTGGAAAGTGGAATATTAACGTTCTCTGGAGGATAAGAATTAACACTCACAGAGGGCGCTACTGGTTGTGGAACGTGAAGAAGACTGTGGTGCCTAGCTCCACACGTAAAGCAGTTGTAGGAGGAGGGGCAATTCACGGTCTGGTGAGCAAAATGTAAGCAATTTTGACATAGATTCACCTGCCGAACATAACCCATCCTTTCCTGTGGACTTTTGTTTTGAAATTCGATACATTTCGATAATGCGTGATTCGAAGAACATAGGTAGCATTTTATTTTTGGATTAAAAGTTCTGTTCTGATTATTTTGTATTTGAGGGTTGCTGCGTTGATTGCTATTTTGTAAAGTATTTTGTTGATTTCTTGAATTTGAACTTTGATTTGAAATAGTTGTATTGAAAGCAGAAGGTGAATTAAAATTATTAAAACTGTTTCTCTGAAAACTGTTCTGTTGAGAATTACGCGTAGTTTGAGGTTGTCTAGGGGTTTGATTTTGCCTACTAAAACTGGGCATTTGCACTACAGATTCGAGCGCAACGCAATGATTTTCTATAAACGTGTAAAGATCAGTGTAGGACGGAATTTCTGAATTGTTTTTCTCTCTACTATAGTAAAGTTCGAAATCAGTCCTCATCTTGACTTCAAGTTTTGAGAGCATCATGTTAAAAGTAAGAAAGTCCCATTCTTTTGTAGGAAAACCAAGCTCATTTAAGATGGCTAGATTCTCAGAAAATGTATCCAACATGGAACGTAATTCTTTCCCAGAACTGGATTTAGTTGAAAGAAAGTTAATAGCATTCAAAGCGGTAGTAGCAATAATTCGTTTATTTTGATACCTCTTTACTAAGGTTTCATACGCGATGTGATAATTGCTATCTGCGAGGGGAATGGTTTTTACTAGAGAAAGGGCTTCATTCAGAACAGAACTCCGCAAGTGTTGAAATTTCTCTATATCACTTAACTCAGAATTTTGATGTACCATGACTTTAAATAAGTCAAACCAGTGTTGCCAGTCTTTATAATTACCATTGAAAATTGGCAACCGTGGTTGTGGAAATGATCTTGTATTTGACCTCTGAACAATATTTTGTTGGTTAGGGTTGCCTACGTAATTGACAGGGTTGGCCCTAAAAAGGTCGTAGTAAATACCCTTACATTCATAATAAAGGTTGTCAAAGTCTTTTCTAGTTTTATCCTGCTCGTCAAATGAAAGTTTAAACTCTTCGAGAGAGCCAATAATTTGGTTATGAAAATTATAGAATTGAGCATGACATTCTTCGACGTCTTCATATCTGGATTTGAACAAAAAGTGAAACGCTGTATCCGAGTTCGCTTTCAAAGCTACCTCGTGAGCTTCCGCCATTTGGTTGAAGCTCAAAAGCCTTTTGTCGCAAAGTTTTTTTCTGTTTTTGCGTAGACATACATACATATTGTTTTTAAAATTACCCAAAAAAATGCTTAAAATATAGCTTAAAATATAACCCGAATTTTAGCAAAAATTAAACAATTTTATTATTTTAATTTTATTAACTTTTTTCGAAAATTTTGAAATGAAATGTTTGTAAGTTTGTCTGTATGTTATTATTTGAACATATCCCTTAAAAAAAACTTTTATGTCTCACCAAGGATTGAACCCCGCACCTTTCGATTCCAAGTCGCACACTCTGTGCATACGACTAGCGGTCCGTCTGAAAGTTTTTAACAAACGTCGGTATTTGAAGAAACAACGCGCGCAACGTGAGACCTTGGTGACGACGAAACACTTGCACCTGCGCGTTAACGCCGCGACACCTGTAAAATCGATAATTAGAAAAGTAGGTGGAAGAACCGCCTTAAAATTTTCACTTTCGGCGTATTGACGCCATTTTTACTGAAAATGTAATGAACAAAGCGATCAACTTTCTTTGATGAACTAGTAAACTATACGAAATATGTGCATTGGCTATAGGTATTTTTGAACGGTAATAAACACTTCGATCAACTTTGAAGGAACATATCCCCAACAGGTGGTAAAACAATATGGTCTGTTTCGAATTGAAATTGAAATAAATTTTGAAATTTGAAATAGAAAATAGAAATTTGGAATTTTTGTAGGAAATTGCTGAACCACAGGAGTCTAGGTAGTTTGGAAAACTATTAATTTGGGTCGAAGGGCCATTAAATGTGCGTGCAAGGGCTGAAAAATAACGGAATTTCTTTCGATAGGTCGCCGGTATTGGCTTCACAAGCACATTTAAAAATAAATGTCGGTATTGACGATTGAAAATGGAAAGTTACGATACATATGGAATTTTATATGAAAAGGCACCTACCTCGGACTCTCTTGCAGCTCCAGTCGACGTTTAAACGTCCAGTTTTTTCACCTCAAATTCACTTTTTTCGGGAACGTGATTTTGCTAGTGTCTTGTTGTGACGGTGGTTCTTTGCGCACTCATTGCGGCGCTGCTTCTCTTCCACGTGTCCGGTGCCGTGAAACCCCATATGCATATTTTAGAGCGCGAAAATTTAAATTATTTTAAACGCGCAGAAAAGGAAAAGAAAATGAAAATTAGGAAATTTCTTGCTTGCACCAACACATTATTATTCTGTGAAAGTGTTTACTGTTAAAAAATCTTGTTTAGCTTTTAAAAAAAACATATTGTATATAGATAGATATATAGATTTTTTGTCTTGCCTTGAGCGCCATCTTGTCTTGAAGTGTTGCAGTCTTAAACTAGTGAACTTTTACAACTTCCTTTCGCGTATCTTTTAAGTTAAAAAAATGTTATTAAAAAAACGTGACCAAAAAAGACGCAGAAAGTTTGTAGGATTGAGAAGTCTTAATCTAGTGGCGTTTTAGAACATGTTGTGGAGAACTTTTCATGTGTGAATTTGGTACATGAAAATAACGAGGGTAAAAAACACGTTATATATACAGCACCAGAAACTTCAGCAAAAAGTACATTTTTATAGCTTGATTTCTCCTTGTTTTTAAGTTATCTTTAAGCATGTAGATTTAACAAAATAAATATTACTTGGTATGCGGTTGTTTTCAAGTAAAAAAAAACGTTGTTTTTTTGTTCACGTTAATTTAACGTTGATTTGATTTTTGTGCTATGTGGGGGTATTTGGAAAAAACTAATACCCTAAGTTAAAAAAATATTAATATAGGATTCTTGCGCATGGGTATATAAAATAATATATTGAATTATGTATTGAATGGTATTTGTACTTTTTGACTGTGATTTTCATTTTTAGTATTATTGTCGGCCCCTGAAAGAATGCTATAAGGCCGAACAAAGCAAAACTGTAATAAATCATTAAGAAGAAAATTTGCATATTAAGATATTATTCTGCCAGAGCCTCTGATTTTATTAAAGACACCTTTAAAAGTCCTGGTGTCCCACAGGAAGCTTTAGCTTTGTTAATTGTAAAAAAGAAGTCCCCCATCCAATTATTGTAAATCTTGTTTTGGATGAGATCTTAATTAGACGTCAGGTGGAATGGACAGGGCAAGAATTTGAAGAAGAACAAAGAACAGGTAACATTTTGTTTTGCTAAAAATCGTCGACGCAAAAGAATGAGCTCATTAAGTGAAATAAATGTTAATAAATATTCAGTGAAACAAAAGGGGCGAATTGTCTACATTGTCTAACGAATGGAGGAAACGGAAAAAATACATATGTCTTTAATCGGTTAAATTATTACAAAAAGTTATTGCAAATAATATATTGTCTTTTCTAATAATACTATTACTACTTACTAGCTGGGTTTAATTTTTTACGGTGTAAGTAAAATGTGAGAAAATAATTTATTTATTAATATTTTGTATAGTTTTAAGAGTATTTTATCAAGATGGCTATAAATGTAATCTATTGTATAAAAAGTTTAAAATATATTTTATTATTAACTTTTCTAGTATTTTGATTTATTAAAGAATCAAAACTTTTTATATACCAATCCATTTTTTAAAAGTGTGGTTTTCCTTTTATACATTTTTAAAATTGAAAAATATAATTATTCTTGCTAAAAATTTAAAAAGACACACAAATAAAAATCTAATGTTAGTATGCATGATACAAAAGGCTTTAAACAGGGAGAAAGAGCGTTGTACACACCAGGTGCACTTAAAATCACTTGAATCCTTTTTATTCTAATAAAAATGCACCTTAATTTTAGGGAAACTTAGTTATCCCATAATTTTAAAAAATGTAATCTTTTTATTCTTACCCCTTCAACTTACAACAACAACAACAACTTCAACTTCATTAACATAAATGGATTTTGACCAAAATTTCCTCAGCTCTTTACTGTATTGTACACTATTTTAACTTAAATTTAATGAAAATCGGTTAAGACGATAATGCTAAGATAGGTAAAGATACACCCAAATAACACAATATTGGCATTATCTAAGAAAAAATTTTTAGACCTCTGTTAAGTTTTCGTTTGCCACACAATGTATTTATGACCATGACCTATAAAAAAACAAAAGCATTCATTCAAAATATTACATAAAAAATATTGTATCATTATTTTGATTAAAAATAAATACACGACGCCACTGGCAAAGCACAACAATTTAATATTGATTTGAGACATCATCAACAGACGCAGTGTTGCCGAATTCGGGACAATTTAAAATCTTGATTTTAAAGAATGATTCGTAATTCTATAGAAAGAACATTTCATGAGTGCCCATCCTTAAATAAACTAACGTAAAAAGGGGCAGTGCTTCTTTCCTTTTTTTATTATTATGTCGGTTTAGAACGTTTTTCTACGTTGCCGACGCCCATTCTCCATCTCCTTCGGTCCTGATAATCATCTTCTGTCAGATTTTTTTGACTCATTGATCTTTGGATTGACTGTTGCCATTCTAGTTTTTGGACGCCCTCTTTTTCAACACCCTATTCATTGCCATTCTAGGACCTGCTTTGATAATCTTTCGTCGTTCATCCGTTGTACATATCAGTTGCCTTTCTTTTATGATTTCATTTCTTATGTGATCTGTTCTAGATATTCTCATTGATCTTCTTATTGCATCCATTTCGACATTTTCCTTTTTTGTTTTGTATTTTTCTGTTATGCAACAATTCTCTATTCCATACAACAGCGTGCTTTTTGCCATTGATTCGTATATGTTAAATTTTACATTCTTTTTTATCTTTCTGCTCCATAAAATAATGTTAAGACATCCAATAACCTTTTTTGCTTTTGCTATTCTTTCTTCCAGTTCTTTACAGCCTGTTTCTGTCTTATCAAATGTGACACCCAAGTATACATACTAATTGCATGGAGATATTACTTGTCCATTGTCTAGTTCTAACTCACTGGATTCGTTTCCAATACATAAGTACTGTGTCCTGTCCACGTTCACTGTTAATCCCCACTTTTGGTATTCTTCCATTAACTTGTCTTCTTTATCATTAGCTACAATTACTTGGTCGTGAGCAAACTGTAGTGTGTATATGGTAAATCGGTCGTTAAGTTGTATTCCCATGCCGTGCACTTAACGTTTCCAGTTTTTTAGAGCTATTTTTAAAAAGAGTTGGAGAGATACAACGTCACTGTCTTAAGCCTTTTGTTACCAGGAATTCTTTTGAAAGTCGATTTTCAATTTTAATTTTAGATTTTGACCCTTTGTATAGTTCTTTTATCGCTTTCATGTATGTATGATTGATATTAGTCTGCTCTAACACTGTCCATAATTTTTCTACTAGAACGGTATCATATGCCTTTTGTAGATCCACAAAGATAACATGAGTCTCTATATTTCTGGCGCTCTCCTTTTCTCAATTACTTGTTTAAGAAAAAGAACATTATCACTACAAGATCGGCCTGCACGAAACCTACTTTGCTCTTCTTCTTCTTCTTGTTTATGAAAATCATTCTCTGTTAGATCTCTAAGAATCCTACCGTACAATCCATTTGGAGTACTGGTTACTGAAATTCCTCTGTAATTGTTGCAATTCAGCTTGTTTCCTTTTTTATGTATTGACGATATGAATGCAATTTTCCAATCATCAGGTACTGGATGTCCGTTTATGCATTGATTGATAATATATGTGAGATTTTAGAGTAGTTTCTCTGGTCCATATTTGGGCATTTCAGCATATATTCCTCCAGGTCCGCTTGCTTTTCCGGATTTAAGCTTTATAATACTATTCTTTATCATTTCTTTTTCGATTATTATTTCCTCTCCATGTACTTCTATGTCTCTCCTCGGAGAGGCTGCCAGATATTCGGGTCTCGTCTCCTGAAGCAGTCCCTTGTAGTGTTCTGTCCATTGTTCTGGTTTGATGATCTGGATGTTTACTTTCTCTTTTGTTGGGTTTTTTACTGTAGAAATTAATTTCCATACTTCAAAACTCTGCCTACCACCTACGTGTGTATTTATATCGTGGCATTTGCGCTCGAACATTGAATTTTTTTCTGTTCGTATCAAATTTCTTAGCTGTCTTCTGGTTTCTCTGTAGTAGGTATGTGCGTTTTTTCCCTTTGACCATATTCTGTATTTTCTCCGTCCACCACATCTTCCTGTTATTTCTATTATCTTGCTATCCAACAGCTTTGTTGCTTGCTTCCTTCAAGCTTTTTATTATGTTTGTATATATCTCTTCAAATGAGTGTTCTGTGTTTATTAATTTTTTATCCAATCGGTTCTGATATAATCTTTGAGTACTTTCGATTTCTAGACTTCTAAAGTTGTATTTTTGATTGTCTTGGATGCATTCTAGGTTTTCATTTTCTCCAATACTTTCGTCCTTATTTGTTTTTCTTAAAGGGAATAATATTTTTGCTTTTACCAGATGGTGGTCAAATCCACAGGTAACACCACGAAGTGCTCGCTTGATTTAAGATTTCTTGTAGGCTGAATCCAGGTATATCGATGAATATCCTTATGTTTTAAAAAACCATTATTTATTTTTAGGTTGTGGGTTTCACACAATTGCATCAGTCTCAAGCCATTATCAATTGTTACTTCCTCTCCAAATGGTCCTATCACTTTGCTCTGGGTTTGTCTACCAGTTCGGCTATTCAAATCGCCAAGCACAATTATTTCTCTGGTATTACCGATTTTGGTGATAGTCTCATCAAGTTGGTTAACCAACAGTTGTTTTGTAGCTACTCTTTCGTCATCTGATGGTGCGTAGGCTGTTATTGCGCTTATATTATGTCCAAGCATCTTCATGTTCACTCGAAGTATGTTTTCACTAATGCAATCGTAGTCCGTAATCTTATTTTTTAGGTTTTTCTTTATTAAACTTATTTAAAAGTGGAACCGAGTTTATTATAGTTTCTGTTTAAAAGTAACGTACGACTATCTCTCTACGGGCCGGTTTATCAATGGAGGTACATCTCGTCGTGTGAGCTAGCCCTGGGCCAAGTCTACCCTTGGGGTAACCTTCGAGTTAAAGAGAAAGTGTTTATCCACGCGATTTTAACCCAGAGCTCCGAAACTCTTAGGTTGGCAATGCCGGTAACAAGCGACCATCTAAGTTTTCCCTTTTTATTTATTAGTCTGTGGTATTTTTGCCATTTTCTTGTTATAATAATAATAATAGTTTTTTTATGTTGTTGGTTTTGGGTGTTTTGTTAAAAAGAAAGATTTGGAAAAAACTTATTCACCTTCTTCAGTGATCGTACTCCAGCCAGTAAGTATCTACTATTTATGATGAAAATATTTTAGCTAAATAAAAATTAGCATGTAGTTCCAAATTTGTAAATTGTTTCTGTTGCACTTAACTACTTATAATATTATCTACCTATTAAAGCTAGATTTATTCATTACATAATTTAAGTTTATTTTTAAACTACTACACCTATTTTATTTTTCTTACAGGTCATGCCTTTAAAAGGAAACAAACAAACTTCTAACTAAACTGTGGCATTTTAATGAAAAAATATCAAGAAGGCACATCAACAAGAAATTATGGTACTAGTTTTTGACACATTAAACTGTTATCCCGGAATGACTCATTTACAAACATCCTGTGCAGAGCAAGAGGCTTCCTGGCTGACCACAAAGTGTTTTCATTTCATCAAACCTTGATGTGATATATTATTTTTTCTGTAGCAT